>JASPKZ010007372.1:0-600000 GCA_030220185.1 Diploptera punctata | reverse complement strand
TGGTCTTGTTCCCTGTGGCTTCCAATTTAAAATATCATTCGGCAATCTTCCCTTTGGCATTCTTAGTGTATGTCCAAACCATTGTAATCTTTTGGATTTGATGAAACTAACTATATTTTCTTTATTATTCTTGAGGTATAATTCGTCATTCCTTCTCAGCCTCCAAGTTCCATTTTCCTTTACTGGACCTAGCACTCTTCTAAATATTTTCCTCTCAAACGTTAATAGTCTTAATTTATCTGCTTCTTTTAGTACCCATGTTTCAGCTCCATAACATATGATTGGTCTTATTATTGCTGTATATAATTTGAATTTAACATTTTTTTATATTAATTTGCTTTTGAATATATCAAAATTAGCAAAATATGCTTTATTCCCTTGTGATATTCTTGTTTTGATTTCTTCTTCAACAGTATTATTATCGTTTAGTATTTATAGTTAGTTCAGTCAAATTTGTTTTATTTCTCTTACATCTTAAGTATTTTGTTTTATTTAAATTGATTACAAGCCCATATTTTATACTTTCATTTTTCAATTTGTCAAAGGTTTCCAGTAGGGAATTTTTTGTTCTTGCTGTTATTATTACATCATCAGCATATGTAAGACATTGTTTTAGTCTTGTTGAAATATTTCCTGTTAGATCAAGTTGTTTTACGACCATATCCATTACTATACAGAATAATGTTGTAGATAAAGGATCTCCCTGTTTGACCCCAGAGTTTATTTCAATCGCATCGCTGAGTGTGTTACAAACCAGAAGTTACCTCTTCTAAATATTCTGCATAACATACAAGAATGTCAATCCAGGTGCCCCATCTTGTAGTTATTGGTTCTGATGGAAGGGAGACGGTAGGAAGTGTGTGACAGAATAGTGCTCTCCATGATTGGGCTTTGCAAAACACCTTCAAGTTTCAAATATGGCTGTTGACTTAGAAATTCATTCCTTATTGTCTCAGCAATTGTTTATAGAGCATGAGCATTACAGGTAATGTGAATTAAGTTTGGGTAGAATGTTTGTAATAGAAAAGAAGCAGCAACCATATAAGATGCAGTATCACTGCATAGTAAGAGAATATTTGAATAATTAACTCCATTAGGATTGAGCAACTGTAAAAAAGTGATCTCACTACAGGTCGTATGCAAATACATTAGTCTCTACTCAAATTACTTCCAATCACTGGTGAGCTGATTCACCGTGAGCAATTGCTGAGATCGAATTAACGGCCGACTTACCGATCATGCATGAAAATAAAACCACTTCCGTTATTTTCGTCTGCTATAGAGGAATGCATACGCGCTTGCGTCCCGCAAATAATACCGTATACAACGACGTCTGCATCGCGCAATATTATGCCCATTCTCCTGTTCTTCCAGTTGAATTCTTTGGTAGACTCTATCAAATTCCTCTTCTCCGCGTATACCGAAAACATGATCAAAGTCTTCAAGGTCCAACATCTTGGATAAAGCTGCAAAGGTTTCAAACTACATCGGTTCCCTTCGGGATTTTCACGATAAGTTTCTGTCTTGAGCTATGATCTTAAGGTACCTTGTCAGGTAGCTTACAATTATTATCGCATGAATAGATTTCTGAGTAAGCAAAATGTATTTGGATAAAACTTTCTCAGCAGAGAACGCCTTTTACTGTCTAATGCATTCAAACATTCGACCCTACATGTCATAGGAGGCCCTTGAGGTAGTAGGAGGTAAAGGCTCCCACCTGATTAGACAATCAGCACTTGATGTCAGCCCTGCATGATGACTGTCTTTATCCCCAAAACAAGCATCAGGTACTCATTTCTGATAGAGACTGAGTTGACCCCAGGACTGTGGTGCTGCCAGAAGGTTTGGGCAGATCTTTGTTAATGAAATGTGCACTCTCTTTATGGTATAATTTTTCTATTGATTTAGTTCACAAAAGATGAGAAGAATATACTGACTATCAAATTTGCTATCCCATTTAATCATTGGATCACAGGTTTTTCCATGCACAACCATGTGCAAGAATTAACTATATTGTTTTGAATGCATGTCAAAATTTCATTGTAAGTGGAATCCAGACACTTCTTTCTTAAAATTGATTTTGAGGGAATGGACTATTTTTGTAAAAAGGCTTTGAACAGCATTCCGAACATTCACAGCTATGAGGGCTTTGCACATATGCATATCGAAATCATTCATGTTGGACGAAGATGTGGTCTGTGGCAGTAAGGTATTATTTTGGGCAGCCTTAACTCTATGATACGCTGGTTGATGTTGACTTTTTACTTCTGCAACACCTGAACATCAAAAAAGAATAATTAATTTCTTAATTAAATAAAAATAAAATGTAGTTTTATTTGATTTCATATATATTATATAATTCAGTGACGGCTGTTTCGGTACACTGTACCTTCTTCAGACATGTTAACATATTATGAATTGTGTTATTACATATCAACTGATCTAAGCAACAATGCAACAATATTTATTTAAATTTTTTAATTTAACAGTCTGTTACTACTCTTCAATTTATTTATCTCTACAGCCTCCAAAAGATCTAACTTCTTACCCTTATTACAAACATGTAAAATTTCAAAATTTGGAACATTGTTTCGATCCAAATTTTGAAATGTTATATGTTTGAGATAAGGGTAAGAAGTTAGATCTTTTGGAGGCTGTAGAGATAAATAAATTGAAGAGTAGAAACAGACTGTTAAGTTCTCAACTTGATTTGAATGAATCCCCTTTGTTAAATTAAAAAATTTAAATAAATATTGTTGTATTGTTGCTTAGATCAGTTGATATGTAATAACACAATTCATAATTTAACATGTCTGAAGAAGGTACAGTGTACCGAAACAGCTGTCACTGAATTATATAATAAATATGAAAATCAAATAAAACTACGTTTTATTTTTATTTAATTAATAAATATGGATTTTCATCAAGTAAACACCAACTCAATTGATTAATTAATTTCTTATTGTATAATGTTTGTTAAATTTAATGTACATACTTGTAAATTGTTTTGTGTTATTGTAACATATATTTATTTCTCTTTGCAGCAACACCAGCAAAATATAACCGTTCTGTCATACAGCATGCCTGAAATATTATGGATCCATCTCTGAATTAGGATCTTCTGGTTTTCTTTTGCTTTGGGCATTTCACAATATCCACTAAAACACAATTATCAACACTACCAAAAAAGACTTTGGCTCATATTAAGTCTCCGAAGGACACTGTTTTTTTTAAATATGATGTCTGGAATAACTTTTCACTACAAATTGGCACTTACTGTTAAAACTCCATTGTTACAACCAATTTCAATTATATGAAAACAAAGAAACTGTATATTGAGATGATTAGCAGTAGTTATTCTTATCATAGAAGTTTGATATCTAACAAGGGAACTGTCAACCATTGCATGCCAAAACCTACTTTAAAATTTCTTCCAGAGAAGTGTTTTAATGTACCAAGGCCATGTCCAAAAAATTATTGGCCATTTTTAACTGCAAGGCACTAAAATCCAGTGCCATATCTCTCATTTAAACTATAGAGAAGTAATACAATTCTTGTATTGTTAGATTGGATAAGCCTAACTACCTGCTATCTGTGCTGAATCCTGCCTCAAACCACTCTGGTCTTACTCAAGCAGGGAGTCCATCTGCTCCATACAATGAGTTGCCATTGCTGGATTCTGTCTTCAATTTCGTGCCTTACAGTTAAAAATGGCAGATAATTTTTTGGGCATAGCCTTGGTACATCACAATGCTTCTCTGGGAGAAATATCAAGGTAGGTTTCATCATGCAATAGTTGACAATTCCCTTGTAAATGAGAATTTAATAACCATGCACATAAAGGAAAGCTCTCTCTTTCTATGTATCAAATTGAGTCATTCTCCACCTGATCAAGTGTTCATTTCCCTGGAATTTCTTCATTTCTACACTGAAACTAATATAAAGGCCTTAAACCAAACATACCTTATGAATATGTTAACTGATAAATGATACAGTATTTGATTTTTTTTTATTTCATTATTTAACAAAAGCAAATGCAAAATAAAAACGTAAATAGGCATTTTTAGGTTTTAAAACATTAAAATAGACACAACAGACATTAAACAGACCCCACTAAAATGTCTCAATTTTATATAAATGGGAAGATAATAGTTTCGGTTTGTGTCTGTTGAAAAAAAATAATTAGTCTGAAATTAAAGGTCTACTTATTTCATGAGAAATAAATTTGAGGGGTGAATGGTTATGTTATACATGTTGATGTGAGAAACAGGTAGCCCAAATGCCTACTAGGCCTGTTGCCATGGAGTATAGTATGGCTAAGTTGCTTGCAATTTTAAAAAATCTAATCTTGATAATTTTTTTAATGCAAGTTCTTAAACCTCATATAATAACTATGTCCTGCATCCTAGCCGAACAACCAAAGAGATCCTGCCTCATATAGAGCAATGGGATACATGCTCATTCGAGTCACTGCGAAGGCCATGTAACCCTCTATACTGACCGGATATTTATCAGCACTGTGATTGACACATGTGGATGTGTGGATAGTAGTCAGCTAGGAAGTATATTTAAAATCTAAATTATTTGTCAAGATATACAATGTACTTATTTTGGCTATTGCTAGAGAAATCCTGCATTAAGAATGTCAGAACGAACCACAATTTATGAACTGTATGGCCACAGGTTGCAAGCTAATCAAATGCAATCTATTACATGACTGACCAACATTTTTTTCTTGTATTGTGACAACATCTTTTATTACTAAATCCTACATTGGGTAAGTTAGCTATATATAATGTTAATATTATTCGTTTTTAAACATCTTAATGATGGACAAATTATATTTGAAAAGAAAAATATTAGCCTAGACTGGGGTTTGAACCCAGGACCTTTGACTCTCTATGTCAATGCTCTTCCATCTGAGCTACCTAGGCCTCCAATCTAAATGCGTATTTTTCTCTTATACACAGTTAATTCCCTAACCCCAAATGCTACGAGCTGTTGCTACGATTTTTGCAAATGGCGGCTTCTTTATTAAGAAGACTTTTTATTGTGAATTTAAACATTACTTATAAAGCCAGTAGTGCTTCCTGGACTTAAGAATTCATATAAAGTTAGACTTAATTGAATGTGTCTAAATGGCACAAGGATGAAGTGCGAATGGGCAAAATGTTTAAGATATCTTACTCTGAAATTTACAATGGGTAGCAAGGAGATGCACCATCTCTTTTACTGTTCACATTCAACCAGAATGATACTTTTTATTTGCCTACGCCATTTTACGATCAATTCTCAATAAATTGAGATTTTGTACTAGAACATGCTATCGTCCCGCGCCGTAGCCGAGCGGTTAAGGTAGGAAGCCTTGGCGCAGAGCTACGTGACTTGCGCTGGTTCGAGTCTCCATGGGGGAAGAAATTTTCTCATGGTATTTCGGCCAGTATGGGACCGGTGCCCACCCAGCATCGTGAGGCAATTGGGTAGCTACAATAAGTAGCGGCTCCAGGTTGAGGAACCAGTTATAACGGCTGGGGGACTCGACATGCTAACCATATGTCACCCCTACACTGGCTGTTGATCATCTACCTCTGTGATTGACACATGTGGATGTGAAGGGCCAGCAGCCGGCTGGTAAAAGGGCAACCGCTGAAAAGTGGAAAGACCCTCAATCGGAACATGCTATCAAATCTTCAGAAGGTAAAGAAGGTGTTGCAACTCAATAGTATTACTCCGGGCACGACAGGCCTACAATGCCCTTACCCTATCATCCGGCTGCTGGCCTCACATCCACATGTGTCACTCACATAAGTAGATGATCATCCAGCTAGTATTGGGGTGACATGTGGTCAGCATGTCGAGTCCCCCAGCCGCTATAGCTGATTTTCTCAACCTGGAGCCGCTACTTATTGTAGCTACCCAAATGCCTCACGATGCTGGGTGGGCACCGGTCCCATACTGGCCGAAATACCATGAGAAAATTTCTTCCCCCATTGGAGACTCGAACCAGCGCAAGTCTCGTAGCTCTGCGCCAAGGTTTCTTACCTTAACCACTCGGCTATGGCGCGGAACCTCAATAGTATTAGTTGTATTATAATTGTAAGCCCATGTTTTCCCTTTACAGAGATTTACATGCTCTCCCCATACGGGGAAGAATTTGAACCATACTAATTTAGTTACACTTGTTTTCATATATATGTCATTTTGAGTGGTCTGTGGTCAGTGTTCCGCCTCATACTGACATCTAGGAAACCAAGGTAGTACTAGGACGGAAAAATTTGGTAAATTTTGCTTAGAGGCCTTTTCATTCAGGCTTAAGGATTTTTTACGAGCCTGAAAATCTGCAGACTCGGGACCCATGGCTTAAAGTCCCTCCCGGAGGACTTGCTCCTTGGATTTTTCCTTCCTAAAAAATCCATCGACCCCCGGCCGTGTTTGAACCCGCGACCCTCGGGACCAGAGGCAAGGAGCATAACCACTAGTCCACTGCGGCCGATAATAGTATTAATAAGCTGATGATATAGTAACTTATTCAGGAAATAGCAAGGAGTTATTAACCCTTCAGAGCGGATGGAGTTAAATGGCCGGGAATACTCTGATGCGGGAGGAAGTTCACCGGTATTTAAACTCAGCCATTCAGTGCCAGTATTCCAATAACGCATTTAAATTGATATATCTTGAGTAATTTAAATGTTTTTGCAATTCGTTTATGGTGAACCCTTAATATAATATTTAATTAAATAAATTTGTTACGGTTCTCGCGTAACATCTCTGTATTTTGCAGACTTATTTATGGTTGTTGTGCCACAGTTGAAATAGGTACTTTTTGTAAATTTCTCACATAAGTGACATAGTGAATTGCACTAGGGATTCTTTGAAGAATTCAGAGAACCAGCTTTACCTAACAACGAAACGAAATATTTACACAAAGAGAAGGGTCTTAAAAAAAAAGAATGAACTTCAAAAATTGGTGTGATAAATCTTCAAAATGTAAACCAGCTGTTTGACACTCAGGCAACAATAAGTGCATTTTTTCCCCTTGTGTTTACTTTGTTCATGTTTATTACAAACACATTGCTTCTATGCGTTGACCTTCTTTCTTGTAGCGGGGGGGGCAGCCTTCTCCAAATGTGTCTTTCTAACACTTTGGAAACATTATTTTTGGTCGTGTGCCTTCAAAAAATGGTATTTCTACACATCAGACCTGTAGTACTAAAAGACCTTCATCAACCCTAAATTTCAATGCCTTTCTTCTGGTTTCCAAACTGAAACTGAAACCAGTTGATGAAATATGACTATAATAGTTTCACCGGAGGTGTGGACATAAAAGATCAACATGCTACAAGCCGGAAGATCGAGGGTTTGAGTCCCGGTGGATCAGGATTTTCAAACTGAACCAAACCTTCAGGCAGCACTGTGAACCCGGGGTTGACTCAGCCTCTAACTGAAATGAGTACCAGATGCTTGTTATGGGCCGTCAGACAGAAATAAGTACTCGGATTACATCAAGTACCGATAGTTTAGAAAAAGTGGGAGCCTTAACCTCCTAATATCCCAAGAACCTTCTAAGGTCTGTAGTGGACCACTTTACCTTTTAGATACTGACTGAATTGTAGACTAACTACCTTTCCATAATGTAAGGATATCGTCATTTGAAATATATATATATATATATATCTGAAATTTACTGTTGTGGTCCTGTACTGTAGCATAAATTGGAAATAACTTTGTTGGGCCTTTATAATATACTGAATTTTGCGACATTATTATTAAAAATGAAGAGATTTGAAAATAGATTCAATTTGATAGACAAGCTAATCTACAAAAAAAAAAAGGCGAATTTAGTTTTATAAGAAATCCTTTATCAAGTTATAAATTTAAGAAAAATGTCAGAGGCCGCAAGAATAAATGCAAATATAAAATTATTTTAACTTGTTACTGAGGGCCGCAATCAGTTAATATATGCACTAATATAAACTTTGAAGTCTCTACATAAAATTTGTATAAACGGTAAATAGTTAATGTAAACACAAATGTCATAATTACAGTTTAAAGCAGTGCGTGTAGCTAGCATACACGTCACGTCGTTCCGCATTTGGTGAAGAATTCAACTTGCGTACATGTCACGTCGCTCCACGCTGACGGGTTAAGGGCCAATACGCACATTCTATTGAGTAACACTAAGAAGTAATCATCAATAACACTTAATATATTGTCACACATAGAAATACATTATATAATAGAAATAAACAGATGTTAAACTGAAAATTTATGTAACTATTATTATTTTAGTTATATTATATGGATGCGAAATGTGGACTCTTACTTTAAGGAGGAAGAAAATATTACAATTATTTGAGAATACCGTTCTTAGAACAATTTTTGGACCAAAGAGATATTATTGGAGAAGACTACATACATAACAGTGAGCTACATGATTTTTATAGGAAACCAAATGTAATAGGCCTAAGAACAGTTAAGTCTCATTAACTGTGATGGGCAGGATATGTGACACAAAAGAGGAGAATGGAAACTCCTTGCAAGAAAACCAGAAGGAAAACACTAGTAAGTAAGCCAAGTATGAGTTGGGAAAAATAACATTAATCATGATTTGAGGGAGCTAAATTATATAGGGGATGATTGGAAAACATTACCTAAGAATAATAATTTATGGAGATTTGATGTCCACACGGCCATGAGCCAGGGTTTGATTGTACCTGTGAGTTATTTACTGCTGCCAATCATGTTACTTGTGCAAATAAAAAAAGGCTGTTCTATGCCAGGAGTCCATCGGTGAACATTCCAACAGAACAATCAACTTTTAGCAACATGTTAGTCCAGTTGTGGTTTGTGACTTTGAAGTTAGGTGAAGATCTAGTAAGAAAAATTATTTGTACACATAGTTATCTTAATTATTATTAAACTCAACTATTTCTCACAAATAAAATTGATCCTTTGGTCATTTAAGGTTGCAAACTTCTTGGTGATATCTTCATGGAATGAATGTGTCTTCACTAACTGCAGTAGAAGTTCATTTTGAATTTTAATATTCACCAAAGAAGAAAGTCTCTCTTCTGAAATTGCATTCATCAGGTAAGTTTTTTTTACGCCTCAGACAATAAAAGCTTCATTCCACAGATGCTGTTGTAGGTGGAGAGGAGCATAATCATGGAAATTCTTTAAATCATGACCGTTTGAAACCAAGATTGTAGCATTTAACTGAATGTTTAACTTCTTTTGTACAACATATTAAATGAGATTCAGTAGGACACCCACAATTTGAAACTTTCTTGTAATTATCTTTCCAACATGAAAAAGGTATTTCCAATATAACACACAATACATCGTAAACTGGATTCATATTTAAACCACCTCAACGATAGCCGAATAGCGCGATACAAAATAATTTCATACACAAAGCCTTGAAGCAGATGGCTAATTCCTTCTTTGCTACTTCACTTGAGGAATTTGTAATGCTAGACCTCAGCAGGTGATGTCATGGTTGTCATGGCTACCACTGAATTAAGCTCCCCCAGAGGTCAAGCAGAATGGAAAGGAAGAATCCACTTGAGCACTGGTTGTACTCCAGAATGACTGCATGTGGCGTGGGCGCTCTGTGTCACATCTTGTACAATAATATAGAAATATATTTCTACTAAAACTAGCATTTGTGATATGGGAAATACTGTTTAAAAATAATTCTGGTAAAAATAAGGAGAAGTGGCATTTTACCTCCATGATAATACACATTTCTGCTATTAGATTGCGTTTTTATATGTATTCATTCATTACTTAGTCCTTGTACTTTATAATATTCTGTACTCATTTTAATTATACAGTAACACTTGCTCAAAGCAGAATAGCATGGGACCAAGTTTTTTTCCACATTAGACAAAATTCCGCATTATAAAAAACTAAAATTTATTAATTATCTTGGATTACAGGGAACCGTATATGTTTTTTACATACCTTGGATTAATTATAGTTCCACTGCCATTGAAAAGTGAAGTATAGTATGTACGAGCATCTTCTATGGTATCGCATGAAAAAACAGTCCCATTTTGTCACCTTTAAAAATGTCTCTTAGGCGCATATCCAGTTTCGGTTTCTGCCCACTAACTACACTTTCAGCCACATCCTTTGATTCCCCGCAAATTTCATTCCACACTACATTGTGTCATCTTTTAAAACTGTACAGCCAACCTGAAGATGCCTTGAAATTGTTATTTCCTAGGGATTTAGCAACAGATAGAGCTTGACTTTGGAGCATCAGTACGGAAATTAGGAGATTTATCTTTAATCACTTTCACTTTTTTGTTTAATGGCAATAATATATTTGTTTTAGTCATCTTTATTCCATAAATTCAGAACGCTCCATGTGATAGATCAGTCTCAGAATTTAAACTAGTTTAAGATTTTATAGTGCAATGGTTATTTGTAAGACAGGTATCTGTATTTCATATAATGTGTGTGCAATAAGGCCAAAAGAAAATTTCAGGTATAGGTAGAATCTCTACTTCACCCGACGGCAGGAATCATTCCTTATTGTTTTCTTGACTTAACAGAAATTCAATGAAGTGAAAACTAATTTATCTCTCTGTCTTTCCGCTTTATAATTTTTTTTCGTGAATTGTGTACAAATATCCTTCCGTTTCCGCATTGGACGGATTCCGTTTTTTACAAAATAAATACACGTAAAATTACTATTATTTCGCCGGTCATTTGGTCATTTGATCACATTGAACAGATTTCCGCATTATTCACGTTCTGGATTAAACAAGTTTTACTGTATAAGAAAATTGGCAATTTAGGGTGAAAAAATGGGTAAGTTAGGTACATCAGATTAATTTACAGTTTATTGGATAATCTGCCATGAGTTAAATAGTCATTGTAAATGTGGCTATTTTAAATTAAAATTACATCAACTTCTCATTCAATTCAAAGGAATTTCTCGCATCCTTTGATGGAAAATCGACATTTACATTTTCCTCAGGTAATTATTCTCATTACTACAGCAAATAATAATTTGCGCCTTTTTTTTTTCAGTTTTTTATTTCAATTTATGTAGGTGGATTCCTGGTATAGATTCCTCCAAAAAAGTATGTTATTTATTTTGTATATTTTCGTAATTAATAATCATTTATGGTATTAAAATAGCAATCAACGATCGCCTAATATTATTGTAATTTTAATTCCGTTGAGGCTTATGTTGCGGGCTGAAGGTTTTTTACGGTTGCGTCCAATTCATGGTCTAGATGTCTGGTAAACCACTGCCCTGGATTCTGATTTATTTATATACCGGTACATAAAAATGCCAACAAATTTTATAACCAGGACCGTCACCCGCAAGGGTCGTAGGCGATTTTTTAATTGATTCATGAATATCAAGTGTAATGTTAATAAATTGGGGTCACTTACATTGCCGGCCATAATTAACAATCATGATTTGGAATCATCATAATCCAATGTATATGTATGCGACATGCGACCGGATATGCGACGGTTACGGCGTCTAATCTTGGGCCGTCATCACACGGTCATCAATATAACAATGTTGGACGAATTACGAATCGTGATGAAATGGTGATGAATGCAGTTGAGTATTAAATCTGTGGCTATTGAAATTTCGCGGTTTTTGTAAATGGATTTGAAACATTGGCTACACTGTTTCAATGTCAGCGCTAGCGCCAGCTTCCTTACCTGAACAAATTAGTGATATGATAATACAGTATCTTTATCTGACTTTTATCGCCCACTCCTGATATCTATTATTTATAAAGGAGTAAATTGAATTTGAATTTTTTGTTATGTGCAGCAATGAATGTGTGATGATTATCGTTTGTGAAATAAATTTCAAAATATTTGCGTAATTTATGTATTTTGACATTTGGTGTAATGGATAAATCTCATTTTTGTGAAAGTTTATTGAAATGGGTTAGTAGCACCTAACAAGTCAGCCTGGGCATTAATGCGTTTAAATTGCATATAAATATAGAGTTTTGAGATTGTATATGATTACTTGACCATTGTATTACAAATATAGCATTTAATGCATTTTTTCACAAAGGTTATGTATTTGCAATTTTATTTTCCCTTTCGGAAATGTTAATAGTAAGGAAATAGTAATTATATGGATGAAGTTTTGAAAAAAAAAAAAGAGTAATCTTTTCATCAAGATAATTTGAAACTTCAGTACGTGAGGCTATAATGTAGGCCTACTAACTAATCTACTTTGCTTTCAAACCTAACCTTTGGTTGAGGTAGGTTATATGCCCATCACAATTCTACACGTACATTCTTATGCCACTAATGCACTAAACACTTGTAAACACGTTTTGTACTGTTTTAAACATTTTGCAACGATCTTCAAGCTTTCTTTACAATATTTTGTATTTATATATTTATGTAAAATATGATCGTGGATACATTACTTACTTGCTACTTTCCCATGTTGTTCCAAAGTTGCCACCATTTGAAAATAATTTCAAACCATATTTAGTGTTAGTGTATGTAAAATTAGTTTATAGTTCAATAAATAGTATGCATGTAAATTGTTTTGTTACGTTAGGAAATGGGAAGTTGGTTTACGTCCATTTTTTTAAGCATTTGGGAATAAATAATATGCACGTAAATTGTTTTCTTCAGTTAGGAAATGGCAAGTTAGTTAACGTCCATTTTTTTTTTGCATTTGGAAATGTATTCCCAAAGTTGGTAATGCCAACTGCAGAGCCATCTACCGGAGGCTATATTAACCATTACAGCAACTCCTGCAAAACGTGCATGCACACTGCGAATCTTGGTAACTTAGAAGAATTCGTCTGAGACATATAACAGACTTTTTCCTAACCTTTTAGTAGACATAACATTGATACAACTTCTTATCAAAACTAGTACAATTGTTACAGTGGATCAATATTATTTATTAGATTACAAGGCATTGATAGAAAAGTGAGCACCAAAAAATTAAGTTGGCTAGAATAGGAAATGTCATTCAATTTCAAAACTATGTTGTCAAAGATATATGATACTTAAATCATTGATAATAACAGTCACAATATTTAAAATAATGTTAAAACATTGGCTGGAAAAACTGCACTTAATCTTGCATGAAATATTTTGAAAGTCCTATAGAACAACAGTATGCATGCACCAGAGTATATAGAGCCAGTGATAACTCACAATCGAACCACATGTCGATTATCATCCTCGATTACTATCCGTCGCTATGAAATATAAATAACCAATCTTTGCAGTATATCCCCAAATCTGTGTTAAAAAAATATATTAATAATATCAAAATTACCAAAAGTTTATTAAAAATGAGTGTACACTTACTTATCACCCCGTAACCCTGATCAAACCAGCGATAACCCAAAACAGCAATAGAAAATTCAGCTCATCTGCACTTCTACTATCACTTGATTTTTCAGTTTATTGTTGTAAACTATAGCTCTTCTTCTGCATTTACTAACTTTATTAAATATTTTAACTTTTTGATACAATTTTTATAACATTATTAGACAATTTTGAAGTATTTATTTAAATATGCAAATCGCAATAATGTGACACTGTTAGACAATATTGTGATGCTAACTGCTATTTTCTCCACAGAGTATATTACTTAGTCTATGATTTTTCTATTGCTGTTTTGGGTTATCGCTGGTTGGATCAGCATTAGGGAGTGATAAGTGTACGCCCATTTTTAATAAACGATTGGTAATTTTAATATTAATATATTTATTTTAACATAGATTTGGGGATTTATTGCAAATATTGGTCATTTAAATTTCATAGCGACGGATAGTAATCGAGGATGATAATCGATATGTGGTTCGATTGTGGGTTATCGCTGGCTCTATAGACTCTGGCGCATGCGCACTGTTGTTCTACAGGACTTTGAAAATATTTCACGCTAGTTTAAGTGCAGTTTTTCCGAAAACTCATAGACTAAGAAATATGAAAATCAAATAAAACTATGTTTTATTTTTATTTAATTAATAAGAAATATACTCTGTGGAGAAAATAGCAATTAGCATCACAATATTGTCCAACAGTGTCATAATATTGTGATTTGCATATTTAAATAAATATTTCAAAATTTTCTAATAATGTTATAACATTTTTTGAAAAAATTAAAAATATTAAATAATGTTAGTAAATGCAGAAGAAGAGCTATAGTTTACAATAATAAACTGAAAAATCAAGCGTAAGTAGAAGTGCAGTTGAGCCCATTGGCCTATACTATAATTATTGAGAGTTAACAGTATTTTAGGAGATACATAACCTATTCTTGTAAATAAGATGTACTGATGGAATCCTATGTGTATTAATCCCTATCATAAAATCCTATATTAATGTAAATAAAAATTTAAACTCGTCTGATATTTGTCGCTCACAATTTTTCATACAACATTCTTATGCCATTGTTGCACTACACACTTTTACCACTTGTAATTACATTTCATACTATTTTAACTACAATTCTTTAAACATTTTTATGCTTCTTAAATATTTATATAATTATGAAAATATAATGAATGAAGTTCTTCAAAATCATAAGTGTGAGATGTGCAAATGCTTTGTGTAACTGGTGCTAGATGGTATTGCTGTTACCAACATTTGCAATTAATTTCAATCCATATTTTAAAAAATCAACTTCATTTTATTAGGTTCTGGTGTGACAAGTTAGTGTACACAAGATTAGTTTATGGTTTATTATATAATCATCGTCCACCACTGTGGTCTCGAGGTAGCTTGCTGCCTTGTAATGCTACCGGCCTGGGTTTGATTCCCAGTCGGGACAGGCTCCTGGGTAAGGTTTTTTCGGGGTTTTTCCTCACCTGTAAGACAAATGTCAGGAAGCTTAGGACCCAACGGTCCCTGAAAATCATCTGGCCATCGTAATCATCCTTATCATCATCATCCTTCATTGGTGTGGAAAGCAACTGGAAGCTACCACACCTATAATTCCCTAGTAAAGCTGCAAAGCATAGCATGAAAATGCTATGATTGCAGTGGAAAGACCTTACCTCGGGCAGAATTACTATAGAATAGAATATAATCATCATCATCCTTCATGGATTAGGTCTTTACCTGTTCCGATATCACATCTGTTCATCCCAGCGCTTTCTTGGTCTTTCCACCGATCTTTGCCCTCAAGGATTATACATCAATGCCATCAGTTTATTATATAATATGCATGTAATTAATTTTGTTAGGTTAGGAAGAGGGAAGTTGGTGTATGTCCATTTATTATAAACATTTGGGAATTTATTGCAAGAGTTGGTAACACCGGTTTTACTGCCATCTTTTGGAAGCTTCATTAACATTCGAGCATCTTGTGCACTATGATTCTATAGAACTTAGAAAATTTGTGATTGACAAATACTAGGCTTTTTCCAAAATTTATACTTTACATCATTATTAGAGCTACTTGATCTTTATGGGAAACCATTATTACAAATGATAAAAGTGTGTACCGGTAGTCAACAGTGGCATAAGAATGTTGAATGGAAAATCATAGAGAGTCACTCTCTAAACTTGAGCCCCAGATATAATAAGAGTTGAGTCTTATAGACCACATGGGCAGGACATGTGACACAAATGGTGAATGAAAGAAAGGCATGTAAATTCCTGTAGGAAAACCAGAGGGAAATCACCAGTAGGCATGCCAGGAATGAGGTGGGAGAATTATATTAACCATATTTGAAAAAAAGTATATTAAACAGGGGATGATTGGAAAACATTAACTCAGGATGGGGCTGTATGGAGAGCTTATCAGAGCCATGAACCTATTGGCTCGATAGCACCTGTTAGTTGTCAATTTTGTGTTGTCGGTACAATCATATTTATGACATTTAAGAGTTCTTGGTCAATTGGTGTCTAATGTGCTGCTCTAACACTGAAGTCATTAGCAGTCTTGCTCTCCAGTAATTTGAAGTTTTGGAAGTTTCCTGTTTGACAGCTGTAGAGTTGTTGAGGTGTTCTCATCCATTTCTTCCTCTGGGTGGTTGCATAGAATGCATCTTGGTGTAGATATTATGTTGATCTTATGCAAGTGTTTAGCAAGGCAGTCGCGACCTGTAGTTAATCTGAAATGCGCAACTGCTGTCTTCTGTAGAAGTTCTGGTATGGTTTTATGTTGTGAAGGAGGCATTCACATTTTTTGTCGTGGATGATTGAAGTCTGTTGTTAATGTGCTTGGTTTTTTTATGCTTTTTAGCCAAAATATATGATATAGGTTTGGGGTGTTGGTGATTATGTTATCAGGAAACCTTTCTTTGCAAGGATATCAGCTGTTTCATTGCGTAAGATCCCACAATGTGTGATGAAATCCACTGTAGGATGACTTCTTTGCTGTAGTTATGGAGTTGTGGTATCATAAACATAAAATTGTGTATATAGTGCAGTTCTGGCTGCTTTAGAAGCTTTTGAAGGGTCTTTGTTGTATGGTGTGGTAAGAGGGGAGGGCGAGTTATGGGTACTGCCAGCAACTATCCTCAGTTATGAAAACAATAGTTGCTACATGTTGAATTTTTGTATCTACTAGTTCTGTGTTAGTGAATAGTTTTGATGTCTAACAAGTTTGAAGTGATCGTTATAGAATAGCATTGTTTTTGTAACAATTTATTTTATTATGATTATTGTTATTATTATTATTATTATTATTATTATTATTATTATTATTATTATTATTATTATTATTATTATTATTATTATTATTAATGAGAAAATGTTTTTTGCATGGCTACTAGTTCCCTCCCCCACTCGGTAATGTTCCCTCCTGCCATGCAAATTTGGTTTCTCAAGATGGTTACAGTTACCAGAACTGACTGTAGGTGACTGATTGAAGAACTGCTGTTGAGTCTGATAGGACAATTAGGGCCTTATCCAAATACATTAGTCCCTACTCAAATTACTTCCAATCACCGGTGAGCTGACTTTCCATGAGCAAGTGCAAAGATCGAATTAGCGACCCACTAACTGGTCATGCATGAAAGTCGTCATTTTTGTAATATTGGCAAGAAATTACCCAGATTTCTCAGCGATAAAACCACTTCCGTTATTTTCGTCTGCTTGAGGAATGTATTTACGCTTGCGTCCCACAAATAATTCCGTATACGATGACATCTGCATCGTGTGTTATTATGCCAATTCTTCTGTTCTTCCAGTTGAATTCTTTGGTAGACTCTATCAAATTCCTCTTCTCTGCATATACCGAAAACATGATCGAAGTCTTCAAGGTCCGACATCTTGGATAAAGCAGCAAGGTTTCAAACTACATCGGTTACCATTGGTTCCCATCAGGTTGCTCACGATTCGTTCTCTGCAAAGTCACCTCGCCTGATAGCGTAGGAATTTCGACAATTATTATTGCATGAACAAATTTTTTAGTATGCAAAAAGTCTTTGGATGCAACTTTCTCAGCAGAAAATGACTTTTACGGTCTTATGTATTCATAGATACGACCCTTAATCTGGAGAAGTTATGTGATCTTGTTTGGAGGTTTTCATGTGATATTTTTATAGCATATGTCTCACTGTCGAAATCTGTTCTTTTTCTAGCATGACAGTAGAATGAAAAGAGGAGGCATATTCCTCCTACACGTTATTTTCAGAATCTGTTAGTTAGCTTTATGTTTAGATATGGAGTCAGTCATATTGAGGGTGTCTAGTGTGGATAGTCTCAATGGCTGTATTTTTTAGGAGAGTGCTGTTGCATTCTGTCTTTTTGTTGATTTTTGCAGTTAGATCTAAGTTGTATGGGGTTGTTTTAAAATGCGTTGGATTAATTCTAGATGGAATTATTCTTGATTTGTTGGAATATCAAATGTCTTCTAGTTTTTTTTTTACTTTTCAAAAAAGGTGGAATGCATGTACAGTTTTCTCGACTGTGGACGTTTCTTTCTCCATGTGTCTTCTGGTAGTCACATCATCTTCTCAAACTGTAGGATTGCTTTTTCTTGGGGTGATAATGGGATACTTAAGTATGTGTTATAATTCTCATTGCTTCTATATAGGTTGCTTTAAGTGCACCTATTATTATTTGCATCTCATAATTTTGTACTCCGTCTAGTTTATCATTTTAGGTGCTGTTATGAGAATTTCTCCACAGTATTGTTGAATGGGTTTTATGTATATGTTGTAGGTAGCATTATTTAAAGTTTTTTCTAGAAAAACCGCATTTTACACCAGGTTAATATATTGAGGATATTCATTCTCTTTATTGCTATTTCACTTACTTTCCGTACATAATTTTTCCAAGACAGCTTACAGTCTAATGTTATTCCTAGGTATGTATTGAGATTGTTTTGCACAACAGGTATGTTTTTGTAGTGCAAATCTAGTTTTCTATCTGTCCATCCTAGTAAGAAAATCTGATAAACCATTTTTTCAGTGTTCAGAATCATTAGGTTATCTTCAGTCCACTTACGGAGTTTCTTTTGGGAGTTTGTTAGTTCTTGTTGTAAGTCATAGTATTTGCTGTGTTTTGAAGACCAGATGATGATGCCATCAGCAGACATTGCTGTATTAATTGTTGGCTTTTTAAAATTTCAGGAAATCATTTAAATAAGTATTGAAAAGAGTGGTACTCAGAACTGTTCCTTATGGTAGGTCTCACTGCATTTGTTTGCATCCTGACAATGTGTTGTCATACCTTATTTGCACAGTATCTTTGTGATATAAATTGGGAGATCTATTGAATCATGTTTTCCTGAATGCTGTTGTGTTTTAGTTTTTTTATGAGGTTTGCATCTCCACACAGTCATATACATTTTGAAAGTCAACATAGATGGCAGCAGTATCTTCTTGTGTATTGAAAGTTTTCTTTATAAGTTGGCTTATCGTTATGACTTGTTCTGCCTGGCGAAAGGTTTGCTCTGAATCCAGCTTGTTTGGAATTTGTTATGTTGTGATATTCCAAATAACAGTTTAGTCTAGCTATTACCACGTGTTCCTTTACAAAGGGTACTGGTCAGTGATATAGGTCAGTAATTACTCATGTTGCTTGCTGGGTTGTTTTTCTTTAGAATTGGAATTATGTTAACATTCGTCCAGTCTGCCGGCAATGACAAGATCCATGAGAGGTTGCAGTTTCATAAAAAAAATAATTTTCTATTCATTTGTCCCTAGATGTTTTACGAATGCTGGGTTGATTTGGTTGCGAGCAGAGAATTTTTTTGTTTGTTTTTTAATGAGCATGGAGCTGTATTAAGTTCATGAATAGTGTAAGAGTCAGAAATACTGATAGTATATTCTGTGAGCTACAGTGTTATTTTTAACATCTTTTGTTATTTCTTTCTGAAGTTTCTCGACATCTTTTGGGACTTAATATTTCGTGGAGTAGTATGCGATGAATGCTGATGCAGTACTTATATTACTGGTTAGAATTTTCTTGTTATATACAATAGGTTAAGCGCAGTCTGGTCTGAATGTAATATGTTAACATATTTGTAAACCTTATCCTATATTTTTTATAGTTAATATTGTCTATAAATTTATCAAAACCTAATCATTTAACCTTAAGCAGTTCTTTCTTAAAAATGTCTTTTTTTTTTTTCAATTCTAGTTTAGTGTATTTCGATATAAACATATGTATTGTTTATGTCAGTTAAATTAATGAGATATTATATATCCATCCATAGTAATTCTGCCCAAGGGCAGGTCTTTCACTGCAATCATAGCATTTTCATGCTATGCTTTTCAGTTTTACTAGGGAATTATAGATGTGGTTGCTTTCCACACCAGTGAAGGAGGATGATGATGATAATGATGGCCGGATGATTTTCGGGGGCCATTGGACCCTAAGCTTCCCGACATTTGTCTTACAGGTGAGGAAAAACACTGAAAAAAAAACCTCACCCAGGAGCCTGTCCCGACCGGGAATTGAACCCAGGCCTACTGTGTGGCAAGGCAGCATGATACCTTGAGACCACAGTATTGGACATATTACATATATTTACATCAATATAAATGAAGTGGTTATTACTAAAAGGAAGTTGAATAGTTTCTTAAAAGATTTTTTAATTCCTATAATTGAATGATTTCTATATGAGAAAATTGTATAGATTTTTAAGACTAAGCAGTCCTGAAAATTAACTGAAATGTAATATTTTGTAACCTCTTATAACTTACACTATACATGAAGATAAAAAATAAGGCTGGTTTGAGTATTTTTGTTAGCTTTTAATTCTAAGATTAAACTATCTTGAAATTTAAGTATGTTGAATGATAAGAGTCCACCGCTGTGGTCTCGAGGTAGTGTGCTGCTTTGTCATGCAGTGGGCCCAGGTTTGATCCCCGGTCAGAGCACTCTTTTTTTTGGGCCAGGTTTTTATCGGGGTTTTTACTCACCTATAAGAGAAATGTCAGGAAAACTTTAAGGCCCAAATGGTCCCTGAAATCATATGGCCATTACTCTTATCATTATCATCATCATCATCCTTCACTGGTGTGGAAAGTAACCGGAATCTACCAAACCTACAATTCCCTTGCAAGCATAGCATGAAAATGCTATGATTGCAGTGAAGGACCTGCCTTTGGGCAGAATTACTATGGATGGAATGATAAGGTAGCAATATTGTAAATATACAATGATAAACTAAGTCTATGGAAAATAGAAATGAAGTAAATAAATGAAAATACTTCAGTGACTAATTGTTCATAATAACAAATGAAAGCTTTCAAATATCAATAATATCAATAAGAAACTATATTTTGCATTGTTAAATAAAATATATAATCTGGGCTTTGATTAGAAATAAAAAATTTGGTAATTTGTGAGTTGCAATTCAAAGGACAAACGTAAAGTGATTTGAATTATTTTGATTTGTTAGCTTCTTAAGTTTTAAGGCAAATTACCAAATTATAGAGAAAACTTCATAATGTAAAAATTCCCAAATTTACTGTATTTAATTATCGAGAGTCTACATTATTTGTTGTAACCACATGGGCAGTGTTTTCACGCTCCGCTACAAAGCCCATATTAGCCACATTTGATGTGTGTGCAATTTCCCTGCTTTACCTGTATAAAAAGTATTATATATAATCTTATAACATGCATTGTTGTTGTTTTCAAATGCTGGGCCTTGGCAACGAAGTCATTAGCATTCTTGCTCTCCAATATTTCACTATGGTGGATCCAACAGGTAATACTTCACAGGTTTGTAGATGTTCTTCATTCATTTCTTCATCTTTCTTGCATAGAGGACAATTTGAATTCGTGTAGATTCCTATTTTATATAAATGTTTGGCCAAATAGTCATGTTTTGTAAGCAGTCCAAATTTTGCTACTGTAGTTTTACGTGGTATTTCTGGAATAATATCTGACTTCTTTACTAAAATATTCCAACACATGTGTTGAAAGTGCCATCCTTTCTGTGTTATACAGGCATTTTATCTGGAAATCACATTCTGGCTGATGTGAGTTCTTTCACTGTAATGTTTTGCACTGAGCCAGTTTTTTTTCAAAATTCATCAATTTATAACAGACTTGTACTTAAAATAATTTTTACTCACGAAAATTGATTCACCAACAAAATCAATCTCAGCATCTTGATAACTGACTAACTGCATCCACATGTTTAATAATAATAATAATAATAATAATAATAATAATAATAATAATAATAATAATGTTTTATTTATTCTGGCAGAGTTAAGGCCATAAGGCCTTCTCTTCCACTCAACCAGCACAAATACAAATAAATATTTGACAAATATAGATATACACTATACTAATTATAAACAGTTAAAGATACATTAAATGTAGCAATGTAAATTTCATGTACAAACAACATTTTTACGATAATAACAATAATAATACTTATAATAATAATAATATAATAATGATAATAATAATATAATAATTATAATAATAATAGTATGAATATGATAAATTATACGAGAAACACCAATTAATATATATATATATCTTACACTGGGTAATGATGAAGTTGAAGTTAGAGCAAATATAAATTTAGATTTCTTTTAAAAGTTGCCAATGTCCGGCAACACCTTATTTCTTGTGGTAGGGAATTCCAGTTGCGAGAAGTGAAGATGGTATATGACATGGAGTGATGTGATGTCCTATGTTGCGGTATATTAAGCAAGAGACTATGTTGTGATCTTGTGTTTAAGTTATGGTTTGAGGATAGATACTGGAAACGAGATGATAATTAATTGGGAATCAAGGTATGTAGGATCTTAAATAAGAGAATTAGACAGTGCGATTTTCTTCTCTCTTTTAGATGTAGCCAAGACAATTCGTGGAAAAATGGAGAAATGTGATCATATTTCCGAACATTAAATATGAATCTGATACACATATTATGGACACACTGCAGTTTGTCCGACAATCCGTCACTTATGTCAGTTAGTAGAACTCACAATAGTCAAAATGCGGCATCACTAAGGTTTGAATTAAAATTCTTTTAAGAGCTGTAGGAAGAAAATTTTTGAGATGCCACATGCCATGAAGGCCAATCTGAATGTGCCTGCCACCTGCTGAAGCAAGTCACTTAACCCACTTTAAAAACCCCACTTGAGCATTTACAACTTATAATGTGTGCCTTTCAACATGTGTTATAGGGTAAAACAAAAGTAATACTTTTTATGTAGTTTAAGCAGGGAAGACGCACACATGGCTAACGTGGGCTTCTTAGCAATGAATGAAAACACCGCTCGTGTGGTTACAATATATAATGTAGACACTGTCTTTGAGTTTTGCTTCAGATTTATACACATCAGTCTTAAAACTTAAGAAACTAACAAACCAAAATAACTCGTCCTAACCTTACATTTTTCCTTTCAATGGCTGCTCACAAATTACCAAAAAAGTTATAAAACCTACTAAAAGTGACTATTCATTTAGAACAATTTATACCACAGTTTTTTTTTGTGATTTAGTTGCAGACATTTGATCTAGATGCTCCTCATAAAACACTGGAAGACATTAGCGATGGTGTTGCAATGGCTCAAGCTCTCACACAAATGTAAGTTATATAATTATTTTAGCTATTCTATGTGAGATGAGGACCTATGAATCTTGTAATAGACCAGTGGTTATGAATTGAATTGGTAGTTATTGAAAGTTTCCAAAATGATTATTCAAGTTTCTGCTACAGCCAATTGCTAACATGTTTTTTCATTAATATTTAAAGGAAGTTGCACTATGAGGTTTATTTTAATTAATAAATAGAGTTAGATTTTTATCTTTCAGCTCATAATTCTAGATTTCTTGAAGGCTATAGTTTCAATACACTACATATCATTATCAATTTCACCTAGGAGTTGTAATTTTTAAGATCTGATTCAGGAGTACACTCTAATTCAACCCAGGAAGTTACTACAGACCTTATGGGCTATGCCAGTGTCCCCCTATCTACATAGGGTAGATGTTGCCAAACTCATAATAATGGTATTTGTTTGTTAAGGAGGGGCGGAGCAGCAAGGTTATAGCCATACTTTTTCCAAATCTATGTACTATATATTTTTAAAAAAACATAGTTTTTCTATTATGGCATGCAAACTAATTTTATAGTAAATATGAGAGTCGACACTTTCACACAGGATAGTACCGATCAGCAAGAGCTCAGTGACACGTGGTAACTTTTTTCTTTAAGAGAGGGTGGCTTGGACGGTTACAACTTACAACTATGTACCTGCTGTGTTGCAAATCTTCAGTTTTATATAAGGATTTCTCTCAAGAAAATGCTGTTAAAATGGCAACCCTGTTCCCCATTCCAAACACACACTATCTTTCTGGGTTGAATCTGAGTGTAGTGTACTAGAATGTTAATTCATATGAATAATTTGTCAGCATGAAAAGATGTTTAATTAGTAATACAGAACATTTCATTACCTTTTAATGTTGATTATAGTAATAATTAATAATTTTTTCTAGACTTAATAAAACAGTAATAGAGAAATTTGCAAGATCATGAAATAAGAAACCTGGCCATAAAATTAATTGTACTGATAACTATTTTAACTATAGCAATAAAAAAATTGTTATTCATCAAAGTTAAAATTATTATTTTAGAATGTGCAGTAGTAAATAATGCCAATTTTATTCCAAATTTCTGGTCCCAATAGTCAAGTGTTCATGGCCATTTTTAGATCCGAGATTTGTGGGTTTAAATCTGGCTAAAATTATTGAATTTTTTATCTGAGCTGTTAAAGAGCATTGTTGAATAAAATACAACTTACCTCAAAGATAATATTTATTTTTCAGTGCTCCTGATTGGTTTAACCAAGCCTGGATGTCAAAAATCAAGCATGATGTTGGCAATAACTGGAGGTTGAAGGTAAGTTTATTTTAATTTGCAACTATTTTTTGAAACTTATAGTTAGGTTTAGGATTTTTAGGTGTGCATCTTTCTAAGATAAAGTAGAGAAACCAAATGAGTGAGATATTACACGAAATTGAGAATGGGTGTAATTTGCTATTCACCTTTTTTTTTCCTTTTTTGTGACTTTTAGTCCTTTTTCTCTCTTTCTGTCTATAATCCCCTTTCCACCTTCTGTAACTTTTTTGTGTTACTTTTTAAATATTTTTATATAGTGAATTCTGCCATTTATTTTATAATGTCCAGTATATATTAAATTACTTACTAATATTAACTTCTTGTCAGCTTGTCGTGAATGTGAGAGTAATGAACCTGTCTTTTTTCAGTGAACACAGGACTAAATAAAATTTAAATAACCATAACAATGGATAATTTGGCTTTTTGATGTTTTTATTATTAATTTCATGCTTCTCATTAAAGAACAAATTATATTTGAAGAGAAAATGTATATGCTTAGGCAATGTATAAGAGAAAAATTTGCATTTAGATTGGAGTGCCCAGATAGCTCAGCAGTAGAGCATTGGCCTAGAAAGCCAAATATCCTTGGTTCAAACCCTGGTCTGAGCATATAATTTTTCTCTTCATATATAATTTGTCCTTCAATGAGACGTATGAAATTAATAATAAAAACATTGAAAGAAGCCCTGCTGGCTTTATAAGTAGTGTTTAAATTCCCAATAAATGTCTTCTTAAAAAATAGCTGCCATTTGCGTGATAGAGCACAGGCTCATAGCATAAGGTGATTGGGAATTAACAATGTAAAAGAGAAGAATGTCATTTAGATTGGAGTGCCCAGACAGGTCAGCGGTAGAGTATTGGCCTAGGAAGCCAACGGTCCTGGTATCAAACCCCATCTGAGTGTATAATTTTTCTCTTCAAATATAATTTGCTTTTTAATTTAACTGGAATCAGTAGTGGTGAATTCACACTTTCTAATCATTGACAAGTTAGCACTGAATTTCATTCAGATTGAAATTTAAATACAAAAGACTAAAAATTACCTTGGAGACAAGATTATCCAGAAAAGCTTTGGAATAGATTCCATCTGGAAAAGGAAAGAGAGATCGACCTAGATTTAAATGGATGGATCATATCAGAAGAGGTATGAGAGAATGGGTCTGGAAGAATTGGAATAGGAAGATAGAGAGGAATGGAGAAAGAGGATATAAATTTAAAACACTTTGGACATAGGAAGATTTCTTTTTACATTGTGAACCTGTTTATAAATAAATAAAAATTTACAGATTTATTTTTGCAGTTTGCTTCCATTTCTGATTCTAAACTGTGTATTTCCTAACAAGTTTGGTGTTTGTCATGCCAAAGGTAACTCTGCTTCTGGCATTCAAATATGATTGCATTGAAAGGATGAAATGCAATGTTTGTGATTCAGGAATCACATTGGATAGATGAAAAATAAAAGTGAGACCTATCTACAAAACATTTATACTTCAAAGCTTCAATATTTATATTTGATAAAAAGTAATTTTTATTTCTTTCTTTCTTTCTTTCTTTCTTTCTTTCTTTCTTTCTTTACCTTAGTATAACATCTCCCTTTTTTAGCTACTTTTACATGCTGCATGTCTTTAGGCCTTGTTTGGAGAGGATTTTAAGCTCTTGATCAAGCACATACTTTTTTTTTGGCCACACAAGGACATTGATGGCCTCCCTGTTTGAGTGATCAGCTCATTGCTAGGGCCATCTCCAAGACAACATGAACATTTTTGACATTTATCACTTGTATATTAATACTAAAAAAAGGTGAATATGATAGGATGATTATAATGGTCAGATGGTGTTTGGGTACTATTTGAACCTTAAAGTTTTGTGACATTGGTCTTATAGATGAGGAAAAACCCCGAAAAAACATTACCCAGTAAACTTGTCCCAACTGGGGACTGAACCTGGGTTTGCTGCATCTGAGGCAATGATGATACCTAAAACTGCAGCTGTGGAATAATAAAACTCCTTTCCTTTACAAATTCCAGCATTTCATTTTTGTACATGTTCAATTCTTTAAATGAATAATAGTTATGTAGTATAAAAGAAAGAACACCATTGTCCCCATTTTTGGCTTATTTTAGCACCTTTTTTAACATGAGAATTTCACCTAAAAATCTTATGCCTACTTATAATTATTTATTCCAATTATTAAATGTTTTATCCAGTAAATTTTCAAAATTTCAGTTTTCTTATTTCTTTGTATTATTATTATCATTATTATTATTATTATTATTATTATTATTATTATTATTATTATTATTATTATTATTATTATTATTATTATTATTATTATTATTAAAGCCAACAAGCTGTTAGCAGTAGAAATGGATTTTTGGAGGCGACCGACAAGAATTTCAAGATGGGATAAGGTCAGAAACAGCACAATGATGGAAATTATGCAAGTTGAAAAAAATAGAAGAAAAACATTTGAAGTGGTATGGACACCTCATAAGATTGGAAGAATAGAGAATACCAAAGAAGATCCTTAATTGGAAAGCTAATGGAAGAAGTGGAAGAGGCAGACCTAGAGAATGTTGGATGGATGGAGTGAGGAGAAGTATGGAAGCTAGAGATCTGAGGGAAGAAGATGCTCTAGACAGGAACCTCTGACAACAAATCACTTTGGGTTGTAGGAGAAACACTCTATTGTGGAATATTCCTAATTAAAATTATTATTATTATTAACAATACTGTTGTTACTGTTATTTTTATTGCAAACTCTTTAATTGTGTTTGGGTTGAGGGATGAAATGAAGCACCTACTATTTGAAGATCTGATATATTTATGTAAATGCCAGCTGACCAGGTTGCATCAAACAGAAGTAATATAAAATTATAGAATATTCACCTGAAAGGTCCGTCTCCTCAACTTAATTATCATTTAACTGTAGCGCTTTCGGGACTTGTCCCATCATCGGCAGGATTCAAAACTGGTGTTTCACTGAAGATCTGGTAGAGGGGGTTGCATGTATTTGGTTCGTTTTCGTTTATCAGGCTGTCGTGAGCTGCTTTCATGATTTCCATCTCTTCGAGTACGTTTATCTTCGCTGGATTATTTTCTCTGTGCATTACTGTTAGGGTGTTTTCAATATTTAACATGCGATGTCCTTCATGGATAACGTGTTTTGCATAGCTTGATTTACCTTCTGCGTGAATGAAGTCTCGAAAATGTTCTTTGAATCTGATGTTAAAACTCCTGTTTGTCCTTCCTATATAAAATTTGTTGCAGTCCTTACATGTCAGTTTATAAACTCCTTTGCTGTTGAAAATGTTATTTTCTTCAATGTTATTGTTTATTATGTTGTTTAATTTGTTATTGGTTCTGTATGCTATTTTTACGTTTTTATCGGCTTTCTTTAGTGCATTGGCTAATTTTGTTGTAGCCAATGCACTAAAGAAAGCCGATAAAAACGTAAAAATAGCATACAGAACCAATAACAAATTAAACAACATAATAAACAATAACATTGAAGAAAATAACATTTTCAACAGCAAAGGAGTTTATAAACTGACATGTAAGGACTGCAACAAATTTTATATAGGAAGGACAAACAGGAGTTTTAACATCAGATTCAAAGAACATTTTCGAGACTTCATTCACGCAGAAGGTAAATCAAGCTATGCAAAACACGTTATCCATGAAGGACATCGCATGTTAAATATTGAAAACACCCTAACAGTAATGCACAGAGAAAATAATCCAGCGAAGATAAACGTACTCGAAGAGATGGAAATCATGAAAGCAGCTCACAACGACAGCCTGATAAACGAAAACGAACCAAATACATGCAACCCCCTCTACCAGATCTTCAGTGAAACACCAGTTTTGAATCCTGCCGATGATGGGACAAGTCCCGAAAGCGCTACAGTTAAATGATAATTAAGTTGAGGAGACGGACCTTTCAGGTGAATATTCTATAATTTTATATTAATTTTGAATAAACCTCAACGGAACACATCATGAATCTTTTAAAAGTTGATCAAACAGAAGGAAATAAAATAGATAAAATGGTCGATATAACCATGGAGAAGTGATGAAATGAAGTTTTTAATGTGGCAAAATGGGAAAAACCCTGAAAAAACCTGTCCTACCTCCAATTCGTCAACTACAAACACCACATGGATTGACCAAGAATCAAACTCCAGGCCCAAAGATGCAGAGCAAGTGTCTAACAACTTGTGCCATGCAGCCATTATTATTGTTATTATTATCTTAATATATAAAAATTACGTGTCACGTTGTTTGTCCGCGATGGAATCCTAAA
Organism: Diploptera punctata; assembly: GCA_030220185.1. Taxonomy (NCBI): domain Eukaryota; kingdom Metazoa; phylum Arthropoda; class Insecta; order Blattodea; family Blaberidae; genus Diploptera; species Diploptera punctata. Next base: position 571,390 of record JASPKZ010007372.1, on the reverse strand, counting down.
GTACTGAACCGATTTTAATAAAATATTGCACACTGTGTGGTGTTTGATCCAACTTGGGACCTACGGTTGTTTATAACTAAATTTATAGTCACACTATTTTTTATTGCAAATTATTTGTTTATTATTTAACAAAAAGTTATAATTATCTGTGAGTTCCATACGATTCTAACAGATGACGGTGTAAGGTAATTGGTTTATTATTTAATCAGGTGGCTGTGCTTTTTGTTGCAACTGCGAATTTCAATTGAATTACAAATATTGATTATTTCATAATTTAAGTGTGTTTGTGTTTATTTTATTTTCAATATATTGATAATAATATTAATTTCGTGTGTAAGTATTAGTTTTAAGTAATCTGGCTGAGAGACAGCAACTTAATTTAAATTTAACTGGACCGAGAAGGGACATTGAACAATATGGCGAATCAGTTCTAGAGACCATGAATGATAAGATATCAAGTGAATTTCCGCAAATTGGTATAGGCCTGTGTAACATAAATCTTACATTTAAGAAGAATGTCAATTTAAAAACATATGAAGGTCCTAAGAAATGGAATAACAGAACTGTAAGTCTGTTAATTATAATAATATGCCTAATATTACAGAAACAATCTCCATGCCTCAATTAAATGAAAAACAAGATGACTATAATATATCACAAGATGATATTACTATACAGAGACTTCTTGATGATGATGAGAATCCAAACTGCCAACAAGTTCGTAGAAAAAAACGAAAGTATAATGAAATCAGCAAGCCTCCTCAAAATATTCCATCAACAAATGTATATAATCCTTATGATACACTTATGGATGATACTGAGAATGCAGACAACATAAATTCATCTCAATCAACAAAACCACTTCCACATAAACCACCACCCATATTTATACCGGGTGTAGTTAATGTACCGGAACTAAAAAATTATGTAAAACAAAAACTTTTTGATTTAGATTTCTCACTTAATTTACTACATCATAATTTAACGTATACCTTAGCCACAGCAACGCGTGGCCGGGACTTCTATATATATATATATATATCATATATATAAAACAAAGTCGGATTAGTTACACTATTATAACTCAAGAACGGCTGGACCGATTTTTATTATCTTTGATTTGTTGGATTTGTTTCCACCCCGAATAGCAGATAACTATTAAAACATCGGAAAAATTAACGTAAAAATGTTTAAAGGCAATACGACATTCGCCGGGCCAACTAGTTACTAATAGAGGAAATTAAATTTTATATATTTGTAATTTTGCAAAATATGTACTATGTACAAAAAATAAAGTACTTTACTTCTTTATTTTTGAATCTGCTGCACTTTATTAGGTAGTAGCATCCTTCTTCTTGACTAGCAGATCAGGGTTCGATACCCTGTGAGGTTGGAAATTTGTATCCAACATTTTCAATGTCAGTGATGAAGTATAGCTGTCAAAAATGAAAGTGCTACTGTCTTCAAAACTAAGGTTCATTTCAGTGTCTTTGCTACTATTAAGAGAAGGCAATGCTATAAGCCTATGTTGTCGGACCTCAGTCTGAAGTGTTTTGATATCTAAAGTTATAAGTATTGCATGTTAGTGTTATAGCGTAGTGATAATGTTGTGAACTGTTGTTCATATGATTGTGCATTCAAACATGACCCAGTGATATTTATTTTTTTTAAAAGAGAGAAAATATAATTGTCTAATTTTTCCTATAGAAAGTTTTATTTACTCTGTTGTTAAATGTAAAATGTGTTGCAGGTATCTAACCTAAAGAAAATAGTAGAGGGCATTGTGGATTATTATCAAGAATGTCTGAATCAACATTTGAATGATTTCAACAAACCAGATGTGGCAAAAATAGGTAATGATTTTAAAATACAATAGGAAGTAACATTAAGAGGTTTGTTTAATAATCAAAACATTTTGTCTTATGGTTGTTTTTGTTGATCATATATTTCAAGGCTTCTGAGCCCCATCATCAGTGATTACAGACTCACCTGAGACTTGATTGTCTGAATTTATTTTAAAATACGATAGGAAGTAACATTAAGAGGTTTGTTTAATAATTAAGACTTTTATAATTTATCGGAGAACATTTGTTTAAACAACTCACCTCATAGGATTCATGCTTCCATGATACCACTTTTTCAAACACAGTTGTGTTCATCCTCAGCCATAACTCCGACTGACGAAATTCTTCGGCCATCAACTGTTCTATTGTCGCCATCTTCTGTGCTGCCATCTATGGTTGAATTTATGAACTTTGAAATCAAAGTAAAAAATTAAAAAAATTTCTATGGGGTCTCAAACTAGCCTACATCCTTCTGCTTAATCCCACACCAAAGCCTTAGACTGCATGGTCATGGTGCAGGACTTCACAATATAATGCTTGATAGGATAAGAGGCAATGTGTTGATAGACAATTATTTACATGAATTTCATTCACCACTCCTAATGTAGAAATAAATTCTTAGCACATTTTCCACCTCCAGGCTTAAAATGATAGAATAATGTTATTCAAATCCTTATTTGAATACAGATATTTTCTATAAATAATTAATGAGAACTCACCCTTTCTGGTAATAATTGCTGAAATTTAATCAGAAATATGTACTGACATCATAAGATGAATCTTTTCACCTGTCTGTTTTTGGAGAATATTGTCTTTCTTCTCAAATACATTCTAACTGTGTCATTCTTCTGATTTAATTTAATTTTCAACCATCTGGTGATTAGTAGATGAATATTGAGATCAAATTCTACTTTTAAAGTATCCAACGAGCAGGCTTTTTATTTTTTCAAAATCTACACATCATCAAAGAGAAGAAACTAGCTGAGCACAGAATCTCAGTGAAACCAGTGGAATCTAGTTGAGAATGGAGAGAGTGGTCTCTGAAATGTGTCCTGAGAAGATATGAGAAATTTAGTTTGGTTAGATGAGATGAACATTTCTGATTTAATTATTATTGTTAATATCTTTTTCAAATATATGAATGCAGATTTAAATGTGCAGATGCTGTATAATCTATACTTATATTAATTTTCAGGAGAAAAATGTGATGTGGATGAACTGGGCCGACTCCTCCAACTTATTTTAGGGTGTGCAGTAAAATGTCATCACCAAGAAGGTTTGTATTTATTTTTAAGAAATGTCTTAAATTTCCAAATGTCAGATACCGTTGATGCTGGCAGAATACTGGTTACCATTCTTGCTGGATTATACAATTTCAACATTTTTACTCCCTTAGATCATTTGAGCTACTTTATTGCATTGTTTAGAATCTTGTATATACTAGCAACTAAGCATATGCAATTGTAATCATAAGCAACAGGTGCTGTGAAATAACTTAAATTAATATTAGACAATAGTGTGTATAAAATATGAGATTGGAGTCTCATGAAAAAATTAATAAATTCAAGTTCTGGAAAGTTCACCACTGTGGTCTAGGATAGAGTTGTTACCATGGATGCATTTGGCCTATGTTCAATCCCCAATGCAGACACATTTTCTGGGTAAGGATTTATTCAGTTCTTTTTAAAACCTGTAACAAAAATCTCAGGAATTTTTAAGACACAATTAATTAGTCCTCACACACATTTGGCCATCATAATCACCTATGCTATGTTTGCATAGTTTGAATGTATGAGTGAATAGTGTCTCTTATCTTAAATGTTGGTGTTGTCTTGGAACTGACCCAAGTTTTGAGCTGATTACTTATTTGGTGAGGCCCTCTGTGCCTGTGTGATCCAGAGTTAAAAATTCTCTCCTCAAGGGTGGGGTCCCTTGGGCAACATAGAGCAAGTAAAAGTGTCTACAAGGATAGGTTAAAGCAAGGTAAAGAGAGAGTGAAATTCTAGAAAGATAATTGTGTAATTTAATTAATAGTACTTTTTTGTGGTACAACAACAAAATGGGAAAAAAGGCAGTTATAACCAAGCAAGTTGAAAACACAAACAAGTTCCTTGTCCAAAGTAACGGAAATAAAAACAGATTTGAATCTTCCTAAATCTAAAGAAAATATTTTGATCAGAGATAACCCTCTTACTTTTGAACCAATTAACATTCAGCTAAATCTAGAAGAACCAGTTACAAAATCTGAAACTCCCACGCCTGTAATAAAAGCTCTAGCATTAGAAGCTGTGAATAAGAGATATCCACCAGAAGAATGGTTACATGTCTACACAGATGGATCTACTATTGATAACAACTCAGGATCAGGAATTACATGTGCATTATTTTCATTTTATCAACCAGCAGGATACCACACAACAAATTTTGATACAGAAGTAATGGCTATTCATATTTCACTCCAACAATTACTATACAGAATAAATAAATTTCAAAATGCTGTCATACTCTCTGATTCTAAGGCAGCAATATATGCAATAAATTCACACAAAATGAAGTCAATACAAATTAAATAGTGCTAAAAATGATTCAGCAACTCCAAAAACTACAGAAAAGAATTCAATTTCAATGGATACCTGCACATTGTGGAATTGCTGGAAATGACACTGCTGATTTTCTTGCCAAAAAGGCTCCAATTTAATTCAGAATACTACTAAAAGCTTACCTTTCACATACATAAAAAGAATAATTAAAAACAAGTATAAAATCAAACAAAACCAAGATCTATGTAATAAAGCCAAAGACAAAAAATGGAATATTTTAGTAAAGAAGCCAGATATTATTCCAGAAATTCCACGTAAAACTACAGTAGCAAAATTTAGACTGCTTACAGAACATGATTATTTGGCCAAACATTTATATAAAATAGGAATCTACACGAATCCAAATTGTCCTCTATGCAATAAAGACGAAGAAATGAATGAACACCTACAAACCTGTGAAGTATTACCTGTTGGATCCACCATAGAGAAATATTGGAGAGCAAGAACGCTAATGGCTTCGGTGCCAAGGCCCAGCATTTGAAAACAACAACAACAACTTTTTGGTGGTTGGTATCAAATATTGAACAGTTCATGATGATGTCAGTTGCTCTCTTAATTGTATTTTAATTAACAATTAGTTTGGAATTTTGGATCTCTGCAAAAAAGTCCTTGTCCAGTTATCTAAATCTAGGATTTATTTATTTCAGAAGTTTCACTTTCCAAAGAGGAATTCATATATTATTTATTGGAGTGCTTTTAAAAAATAAGTTTTAATTAATATTTAATTTTAGGAAGTGATATTTTGAGGTTATTTTAATTATATTATTTTTGGTCTGATCATCTTATCTCAATATTAATATTGATTTGTTCTTGAACACGTTTCAAAACAATTCTGTTTTATCGTCTGGACAAGCTGACGATAAAACAGAATTGTTTTGGAACATGTTCAAGAACAAATCAACATTAATATTGAGGTAAGATGATCAGACAAAAATAATATAATTAAATAAGTTTTAATGTTGGGCACCAGGATGTTAGCGGTTACATCACTCTTTTATGGATATCTTTGGACTGATGGTTAAGTCTTAACTGGTTCAGAAAGTTTAGATCTGCCAGTGGATAGAGACAATTAGCATAACTCTCAATTTAAAATGATTCCCTCTACCATATAAAAGTATTGTCTTTTAGATAGGTAGGTAGGCAGTAGAATTTTATGTAATGATCCTCTTTAACAACTCAGGTCATTAGCAAAAATTTGTGTGTGAAAGGGCCACAAATTTTGCTTACAGGCCTTTATTTGAAGCTTCAGGTTCTTTTACATGCCATTAATTCATCAGATGCAACCCATGGCTTTACTTCCCTTTTGAAGGAAGCTTTCTTCATGATTATTGTCCTTAAGAATCCATATATCTGGCCACATTTGAGACATTTATATCAAAACTTGATGTGTGCATGGTAACTATTAGTCCACCAGCACCAATAATGTCATTTTCCAAGGAAAACTGATAATATTGCAGTTGTATTATTAATTAATAAGAAGTTAATTGATTCTTGATTTCATTCCAAAATTCTTCTTGATAATTGTAGCATTAATAAAAAATGTGATGTATTACTTTGAAATAGATTACATTAGGAGGATAATGTCAATGGAAGAATCAGTTCAGGAAGTTATAATGCAGTCTATTAAAGCTGTGGACAATATAGTATCCGGTTCGAGTATCGATCCAGACACCGATCCTCAGCTACATAAGATCTTGATGGATTTGGAGACTGCAGTGGAGGCAAGGGATCAGATGGCTCAGAGATGCCATGAACTGGACATGCAGGTAAGAAGTAAATTCAGTTGAGCAAGAGTGATGATTTATAACTTGTAAACTTCAGTCAGATTAATTACATTGACTCACCTCATATTTCTTGATTTTTATGCCAGACCTGGTTTTGTCACTTTTGCACTACGTTGTCAATGCATTCCAACATTAATAATTAAAAAGAAACCTCATAGTGTTATTTCCTATGAATATTTGCACAAATATAACTAATCTATTTCTGGCAGTTGAGAAAGTTATGGAAATGGAAGACAACATTTTTTAATCACATATATATTTAGTTAAGGATTAGTAAAGTTTTGTATTGAACTATTGCAGGAAATATGACTATGAGGTACAGTTTAAAATTTAAATAAATTGTGTTCAACTCATCTCATATCTCACCTAAGATGGGATGTGAGGTGAGGTAAGGTGAGATGAAGTCAACAGAATTTGTTTCAAATTTTAAAGGTTTGTATAATCCCAATGCAGACTGAAGTAGTTGCTTTGAATTGCTAACAGATGACTGTCAGGGAATCATGTGGTCAGCATGATATTGTTCCCAGACCCTAGATTCAGTTTTCTTTACCAGATTTCGTGACTTCTTAAGCAATGGTTTATTATACAGTGAATATTGCCTAATGGATATTTTCGATGATTTTTACTTGGCACTATTTATACGATACTGATTTCACATGGTGCAAATATTGTTCATTGCTTATATTTATGGAATTGTTGCCAGATGGTACATTTATGGGAAATTGGAATGACCAACTTCTGCAATAAATCCGATATGTGTTTATAAGAAATAGATGTATACAATTAAATTATTTTTAGTCTGATCATCTTATCACAATATTAATATTATTAATATTGAGGTAAGATGATCAGACTAAAAGTAATTTAATTAAAATAACTTCAAAATATCACTTCCTAAAATAAATATTAATTACAATTTAGTTCCTGTATAGCCTAGTGAAATAAATTACACACACACACATATATATATATATATATATATATATATATATATATATATATATATAATTTAGTAAACTGTAAAATAATTTGATGTACACTAAATTGACCTATCGGAGCCTAACAAAATGAAGTGAGTGAGCATTTATTCTTAAAATATGTTTTAGAATTAATTGTGAATATTGGTCATTCACAGATATATCCGACCATTTGGCAGAATTAATTATATAAGCGTTCCCGCATGTGCACTATGATTCTATAGAAGTTGGAAAAATCATTTAGAGATAAATATCATAATTTGCATACATAAATAGATATATAATAATTCTTATAAAGAAAAGTTTTAAATGTCATTGCAAAAATGTTTAAATAGTATGAAATATAGTAAAGATGGAAAAAGTATCTAGAACAACAGCATCATATGAATCTTGTAAGGAAAGTAATAGAACAAATTATTCTAAAGTTCAGCTGAAAGAAGACATATTTAAAATATCAACAGAAGGCGTCTTCTAGGCTTTTAAATAATGAAACATCTGGGTGTTGATAATATCAAATTTTGAGAATACATCAGATTTTTGCCTGAGCAGTTTTATCACGTTTTGAATTTAATAGAAAACTTTTTTTTAATATCTCTGTAATCCTTCATGCTCATATCATATAGAACATGATGATTTGCAACTAAACTAATCAAAATCTTGTCGTTAAATTTACTGAAGTTAAAAACAAACACTTTTTTGCCAACATTTCGTCAATAATTCTTCGTTTGTTTTTAGCAATTACACCAATGAGTAGGGAGAATAGCTTCTGTATTCTTTAGAATCACCGGCAAAGTTTGTCCACAATTCAAAAAGTTTAAATACATGACGAATGTAGCCAGCAATGAATTCTGACGCCAGCAATGAACGTTGTAAAGAAACCACATGCATTCAAAAACAAAAGGAGTGAATGCTACGATGGTGTGCTGGCAATCTTCATCATAGATAAACCATAGCTTTATATCAAGTAATCAATTGAGTTGGTGTTTACTTGATGAAAATCCATAATTCATTAATTAAATAAAAATAAAACTTAGTTTTATTTGATTTTCATATTTATTAAGATGTAATTCAGTGACAGCTGTTTCGGTACACTGTACCTTCTTCAGACATGTTAACAAATTATGAATTGTGTTCCAACTGATCTAAGCAAAAATACAACAATAATTTTTTACATTTTTTAATTTAACAAAGGCGAACTGCACTATATTTTTAAATGACTACATTAAATTATCTTTCTGTGGTCCAAATCCAGTAGTCTAGACACGAATAAATGAAGCCGAAGAAAAATAAACAGAAAATTGTTAAATAATTTAATAAAATCAAAACTGTGCTGCTGAAGATCTAACATAGGATTATCGAACCCATGATCAATCTGTTATCTGAACTACCTGGTCCTCTAAAAATATTAATACAGAAATCAATATAAATTTAAAATATTTTCTGAATACGCGTTTTATGTTGAGTGATGAATCAAAAAGTATAATGTTTGTTCCTACAGGATCTTTGTTTGTTGAAGTTGAACATAAATTTTGTATACCACAACCTGATTATTTACATTTACAAATCTGGTACAGGATCTTTGTTTGTTGAAGTTGAACGTAAATTTTGTATACCACAACCTGATTATTTACATTTACAAATCTGGTATATATATATATATAGGCTTTTCATTTTTATATTTGATTTGTGCTGTTACAGGTAACATTACTGCAAGAAGAGAAAGCAAGTGTGTTGCAGGAAAATCGAAGGCTCCAGGAACGTTTGAAAGAATTTGAAACTTTGGAAGATCCTGGATCAGGATCTGTACACCGGTACAAAGAAACAAGGAAACAACTGGACACTCTTAAAGAAGAAATGTTCAAAATTGAAACATGTAAGTCTATGAATTAATTATTAATTTCCTTGTTTTTATTATTCATTTCATTGCAAAAGGTCATGGGTTCAAACCCCAGTCTGGGTGTATAATTTTTCTCTTCAAATGTAATATTAATTTCTTCTGCATTTATGTATCATATAATTCCATAAAATGTTTTCTAACAAAAAATAATTAAATTATTTAATGTTACAATATTTATTAAGTTTGTGATTTTGTCTCTGTTTATTATTACCAAGACATTTTTAGGGCCGAATTTTTAAATTGCTTCTCTCAGAATAGTAGTAGAGCATTGGCTATGTAAATATAATAGGAAGTAACATTATGAGGTTCTACTTAATATAAAATTTGAGTCTGTATTTCATCTTACATGTTGTTTCATGTAGGACATGTTTCAGAGCATCATCTTTGCTCTATCATCAGCTTGTACAGACTCAGAAATGATGCTCCGAAACATGTCCAACAAGAAACTACAGTACTAATATGACGTAAGATGAAATATATATTCAACTTATTAAGTTGCCTTATCATAGATGTAAAAGAAATTTAATCCTGAATTAAGTGGCCTCTGAGTGAAATTTTTCTTCTCTTTCGTATATAACTTGAATCTAACATTGATGACTGAGATAATAATAAAAGGTAAAGTGATCCCACTACAGGCCTCAGGAGGCCCTTGGGGTAGTAGGAGGTTAAGGCTCCCACTTTTTCTTGACAATCGGCACTTGATGTCAGCTGGGTTGTCAGCCCTGCGTGACGGCCGCCTTTACCCCAGAACAAGCATCTGGTACTCATTTCAGTTAGAGGCTGAGTCGACCCCAGGGCCATAGTGCCGCCAGAACGTTTGGGTCAGTTTAAAAATCCTGACCCCACCGGGACTCGAACCGTCGACCTTCCGGCTTGTAGCGCATTGCCTTAACCACTATGCTACGGCGTGCCCCCGAGATAATAATAAGTTGTATATAAAACTCTTACTCTCTGCAAGAAAATTTTCTTTGCATAAAAGAAACATACTTGAATTTTATAAAAAAAATGGGGTACTGCATCTATTTTGCAGATAAATTTAAATGGCAAAACCTTGTGTCTAAAATTGTTCTTTTTTAGTTTTTTTTTTTTGCTTTCCTGATGTAAATATGACATTCTGCATTAAAATTAAAAACCCATACATCAATTTTTAAACAAGTGTATCACATTGCTCAAAATTGAGAGTTTTTGAGACATGATGTTTTACTGCTAAAACGATAGGTTACTGTTTCTTCATTTGGCTTTCTTTTAATTAGATGTGAGTGGGCATGTAGGCTTTCTGTGGTTAAATTATTTACTGATAATATGGAGTATTCTTCACAATAAAAAAGCTCCATGGTGTAACAGTCTTAGAAACCTCTTGACCTACCAGTCATCTGTTGGCCTTACATCCACTATGTCAATTACAGATGTGGATGATCATCCAACCAATATGGGGGTGACATGTTGTTAGCATGTCATGCCCCTCACTGGTTTTAGCTGGTTTTCTCAATCTGGAACTGTTGCTTATTGTAGCAATGCAAATTCCTTAAGACGGTGGGTGGCCAGAATTCCATGGGGACTCAAAACTGAATGCATCCAGTAACTCTGTGGCAGGGCATGATGTCTTTGATCAGTTGGCTAAAGAGCAATAACTTAACAATGAACTCCATAATTAATATTATCTGAACATGTAAAGAATATTAAGAATCTATGAGGTTGAGATGACAGATCCTATCTCAAATGGGTAATAGTAGAAATGCTTTCAGAACTTATTTTGGGAGACCATTGGAGAAAGGATCATTAGGAAGGCCTAGGCATAGTGGGAGGAAAATATTTGGATGGATCTTAACTGGATATCAGAGATAAGAACTGGATTTAGTTGGACCAATGTAGGGTTTTAGTGCATATTTAATTTAATTTACATTTTTCATAGGGCATAAGAGTGAGTGAGTTATTAGTTAAATAATTACTATTTTAGTGACACTATCAAACCTGGAGGTTCATGGCTCTTTCTATACATCCCTATCCTGAGCTAAAGTTTTCCATTCATTTAGTGCATAATTTACTCCAAATCATGGATAATGTTATTCTCCCATCTTATTCTTGGCATACTTACTGGTTGCTTTCCCTCTGGTTTTTCTAAAACGAGATTCCATGCCCCTCTTTCATTCTAAATTTGTGCTACATGTTCTGCCCATCTTAGTCTTATATTTGACTGTTATTATTACATGTGGATTCCCATAGATATATTGTGGCTCACTGTTATTTAATCTTCTCCATTCACCTGCCTGTTTGCCTCACTTTGGTCCAGAAATTTTCCTAAGAACTTTATTTCAAATATTGTTAATATTTTCTCCTTTAAAGTAAGAGTCCATGTTTCACATCCATATAATATAACTGGAAGATCAAAAGATTTATATATTTTTAGTTAAAATTTTTTTTAAGAAGTTGGGGTGACAAGAGTTCCTGTATTACTTTACTTATTTTAGGAATTCACACTATGAGGTATATTCATTTAGGTAAAATTTTATCACTCACCTCACATTTTTTCTTTTTTTTTAAACTAGTTTCACAACTTTACACTTTAGTTCCATCTTCAGTATTTTTGTGGCCATTGTTCTGTCGACTTGAAGAGCCGCCTTTCACTTACTCTATTGGTAGATGGAAAAACCTTGAAATTAGGTAATTTTCCCCGGGAATTTCAAAGTTCAATAATTCCTCCTCCTTGTTTTTTTTAATGTAAATTTTTTCCCAAACAGTGAGTTCTTTTGGTTTTTCTGTTTGTTTTAATAATTTAACTTTCTTTTCAATAAGATGTTTTTCTGACCATGCGTGGGCAGCCACTGCAGATTTTTCTACTTCCCCTTTTTTGACATTTCTGAGATGTGAAGAATGCGAGAAAGTCTACATAGGAAAAACTAAGAAAAATTTGAAAACCAGAGTGAAAGAACATCTGAGAAATCTCAATTTTTAGAAATTTTCCAGTGTTATCTTCTGTATACTAATAATATTTAAACTTATTTTTGTCAGCACATTTTAAATTATTTTAAAATAAAGTTATTTATGAGTGGTGAAATTAAATGTTTCTTACCTCTCCTCATATAAATTTTCTAAGTAGATCGGTCTCATCTTCAGCACTTTCTTGGCAACTGATGTTATGTCGATCAGAAGAAACTCTTCTTCTTCCCTCTTCCGATCGACATAACATCAGTCGCCAAGAAAGTGCTGAAGATGAGACCATTGTGGTCTCAAAATCGCGATCTACTTAGAAAATTTATATGAGGAGTGGTAAGAAACATTTAATTTAACCATAAATTAAACTTCATAGTGATTAATTCCTATAAAAATTTAATTATTTATAAGTATTAATTTTAAATTAGGGATGTACAAATTTGTAATGAAAATAATTTTTTATATTTTATTTTACAGAAGTACTTGTAAAAAAATGGTTTGTCTCCATAATCATTTCAAAATATTTCTAATGTGTGATACTTTTCGAAGCAGGGGTGGACACACAAGCCTATGTCACATTTGGCACACATGTATCTGCTTTATTTTCTTTTTCATTCCCCAAAGTGGTGTTTGAGCATATATGACAATTAATAGTGAGTGGAGAACATATTTTTACAACTCACCTCACATTTTCAATTTTTTTTATACTGATGGTTTCAGACAATATCTTGTCCCTGTTTAGTCATGACTTCCACTGATGATATAACCTCATAATGTTTACTTCCCAAAATTAATTTAAATATACGTGACAATTTAGGTAGAATTTTTTATCACTCACCTCATATTGTTGAACAGTATGAGGTGAGTGATAAAAAATTCTACCTAAATGAATGTACACTCATAGTGTGAATTCCTAAAATAAGTATACACAACAATTCAATAAAGAGTTTAAACATATCTTAAACACTGCTAGATTAAATGGTTTTGATAAAGAATTAATTATAAATAAGTTGAAGAAATTCAAACACAATAAAAGACTTAATGATTATACTACTCTACAAAATTGCAAAGAAAAGAAAAAATACAAGAAAATTACTTACCATCCTGAAATGCATAGGAAATTTCAAAAAATTTTTGACAAATACAATATTTCTTTGGCACCAATAAATAAATTTAGTCTGGGTAATCTTCAAAGTACCAATAAAAAAGTCAATGTTCCAGACAGTAAAAAATCTGGAATTTATCAAATAAATTGTGAAGATTGCAATAAAGTTTATATAGGAAAAACAAAAAGGAATTTGGAAATTCGGACAAAAGAACATTTCAGAAATATTAAAAATTGTGAAATTGAAAAATCTGCAATTGCTGCACATAGTTTATTAGAACATCATAAAATTGGAAGAGAAGCTAAACTTTTAAAACAAGTAGAGAAACCTTTGGAATTGACAGTTTGGGAAAAAATATACATTCAGATAAACAAAAATAGATAGATGAATTTTGATATCCCTAACGAAATTACATTGATTTCGAAGTTCATAAATTCAACCATAGATGGCAGCACTGAAGATGGCGACAATAGAATAGTTGACGGCCGAAGAATTTCATCAGTCGGAGTTATGGCTGACGATGAACATGATTATGTTTGAAATCGCGATATCATGGAAGCATGAATCCTATGAGGTGAGTTGTTTAAACAATATGTTCTCCGATGAATTTAATATTACACAACAATGTCTACAGGGATTTATCTCTTTAGGTGTAGGTGGTACATGAGATGGGAAATGTCTTCCTGATAGTCTAATGGGTTGGTTGCCAGATGATGGTTGTCCATATGTAGCAGTTGGTCTTGGTGCATGGAATTTCTGGAAAATTTCTCTGATGAGAATGAGTTGAAATTCAACTAGTGTAATGTTTTTTTTCCTGTTCTGATATTGTACAATTTCTGTGAATTCAGGAGAAATATATTAAAGAGATGGAAAAATAATTTTCTGTATCACTTCATAGACTTCCTCACATATTCAATTGAAGTAATCATCATGTCTGATCTGTCCACAGCACCCATATTGTAGTTATAATCTAAAACACAATCTGGGTTTCATTACTGGTGTATTAGTGACCCTCCCATTTTCCTGGTTGTTTCATGTAGTCATTATATAATATTGTCAACATACGGACATTTCGTCTGTCAATCCACCTGAGTGCCATCATATTATCTGTGTGTTTTGATTCTACTTTCCCCTTCTAACGTTCCACTGAATTTTGGCATCCATTTCCTGTTCTTTCTAATTGTCCCACATGTGTTAGTTTTATTTTTAATCAGCCAATCAAAAAGGGGAGGACTAGAATAAAAATTGTCTGTCCACAAGTTGTGTCCTTTCATCAAATACCATATTTACTCGCATAATCTACCCCCTCGCATAATTTCCCCTTAGGTTTTTCATACATTTTTTTTTACATCCACCTCTGATACAATGTGCATTACCTAGGCCAATAATTTTCAGTTACAAATTTGGATACTCTTATGAAGATTTCTTGTGCAAGACATAGGATTATAATTCATTCATTCATTATGAGATTTTTCCTCATCATTGAGGATTTTCTCCAACCTATCTTAGTAATTAACATGAATTTTTTAAAAAATGACTACGGACTTATTATAGTCTAACAGTTTTCAACAAACATTCACAAATTTCCCTTAATTAAAATTCTCCATCATTCTCTGTTCTCGTATCTTCATCTGTTACACCAAATTTCCTCATTGAATTTTGAATGTTATTCTTCCTAATGAAGAACTGCTTCACGTATATGGGAGGCGTAAACATGGGAGGAAGAAGAATTACATGCATAAGATTTGCTGATGATATGGTTTTGCTAGCAGAAGATGCATTGACACTGAAGAACATGCTGATGGAGCTAAATGACAAGTGCAAGGATTATGGAATGAAGATAAATATAAATAAGACAAAGGCCATGATTATAGGAAGGAAACCAAGGAAGATAAACATGAGGATTAAAGATGAAGCCATTGAACAAGTGGAGAGCTTCAAATACTTGGGTTGTACTACTGATAGTAGTAACATGAACTGCGGTCAAGCAGTAAACAGAGGATAGCAATGGCAAAAGAAGCTTTTAACAAGAAGAGAAGAATTTTCTGCGGACCTTTGGCAAAAGATTTATGGAAGAGGCTAGTGAAGTGCTTTATGTGGAGTTTAGCATTTATGGTGCAGAGGCTTGGACATTACGACAGAATGAGGTAAAGTGACTGGAAGCTTTTCAGTTGTGGATACTGAGAAGGATGGAACGTACAAAATGGACAGACAAAATTAAAAAATAAAGATGTGCTAGACAGAGTGGGCGAAGGAAGAACAATGCTGGAACTCATAAAGAAGAGGAAAAGAAATTTTATTGGCCACTGGCTAAGAAGAAACTGCCTGCTGACGGATGCCGTAGAAGGAATGGTCAATGGAAAGATAGTTAGAGGCAGAAAAAGACATCAGATGATAGACAATATTAAAATAAATGGTTTGTATGCAGATACAAATAGGAAGGCTGAGTTAAGGAAAGAGTGGAGAATGTTGAGTTTTGCAGTGAAATACCTGCTCTTGGGCAGAACACTATGATTGATTGATTCTTCCAGGTTGTTCTTGGTCTTCCTTTTCTGCTCCGTCTTTCAATTTTCCATGCATAGACAGGCTTTGGTAGGCTTCCATCCTGCATTCTTCTTACATGTCCATACCATTTTAGCCTTCTGTGTTTAATCTCATCCATTATACTTCTTTCTGCATTCATCCATTTCCTGATTTCTGTATTTATAATTTTTTCTAGTCGAGATTTTCTGGCAGCTCTTCTCCAAAAATCCATTTCAACTGCAGTTATTCTATGACATGTTGTGTCATTGTCCAAACTTCCGATCAATATAACATTATACTTTTTAGTATGGACTTATAAATTAGTTGTTTTGTTCTGTTAATGATGTGTTTACTCCATAGTATAGAGTTTAACATTCCTATGGTTTTTCTTCCATTACTAACCCTTTTTGCTATTTCTTTATTTGATGTTCCATCTTTCTCTATAATTGATCCCAAATAACAGAAACTATTGCTCTGAGTTGTATATTTTGACTCGCCTCATATTTCTTCATTTTTATGCAGACTAGTTTCGTCTCACAGAAGTGACGAAAATGTCTGCATAAAAATTAAGGTATATGAGGTGAGTCAAAATATACAACTCTTAATAATTAAAAGAAACCTCATAGTGTTATTTCTTACATACATACCTAAAGTTGAATCCATCCCCTTCTACAAAGACGTAACAGTTCCTGCAGTCTCTGTCACCCGCGCATCTGTTGTCATCATTCTGAATAGAGTAGATATCATTGTGTATTGTTAATAGTGTCATTCCATCACAGCGTCAGTGTCATTAAACTGAACTATGGGAAGAAAGTATAACAACTACACTGCAAATTTTTAAGTTACAAGTGGTAAATTTTGCCAAGGAAAACTGAGTGAAACACACCTTCATTGTGATCTACTGTACCAATATATTTTGTATGATTTGAGTGTCTGAAAATAGAGAAATATTAAATACAACTCATTCTTTCAATTTCTCAAAATGTCTTGAGAGTAAAATTCGATGTCCATGATTGAATTAACGTAGATATTTAATTGATAGTGTTCTACATTGTGAAAACATATTGATATTTTCATAGTCATTGCATAATTTCCCCCTTGAATTTTCACTCCTAAATCTTGAAAAAAGGGGGAAATTACTCTAATAAATATGGTATTTATTCATTAGTGTTTGAAATACAGCTCCAGAAAAACCAAATTCACGTTGTGGATCAACATCTGTGGTTGCGCCTGTGTACATGATAAAATCTACTACATATCATGTCTCGCAGTCACACAATACAAAAATCTTTATGGACACAGACTGTGTCTTTATGGAGGAATGAACTGCAAAAATAGGAGATGACCCTTGAATGGTTCTAAACTCTCATCTATAAAAATGTTTTGAAAAGGAGAGAACACTTCACTGAAATAATTTTATGGATGATCAATAATAATAGGTTTAATTTTATACAGCCTTTCTCCCTGAATGTCACTGAAATGTAAAAGATGCAAGAGTAAGAGAATATCTCTGGACATGTAGTCTGTAAACTGGGGTGTGGAAATGAGTGGATCTCTGGACCAAAGTCTGCTATAGTCAATTTTTTAATTCCTAATCATAATCATTTTTTATTCCCAAAAATACATACAGTTCTTCTGGGGTGGTATTTCTCCATTTTTGTAAAAGGGATCATGGGATTTGTGGCATTATGTG
The DNA here is from genome assembly GCA_030220185.1 of Diploptera punctata. Taxonomy (NCBI): domain Eukaryota; kingdom Metazoa; phylum Arthropoda; class Insecta; order Blattodea; family Blaberidae; genus Diploptera; species Diploptera punctata. The sequence continues at coordinate 554,035 of JASPKZ010007372.1, read as the reverse complement.
ACTTAAAAATGAAATAATATTTGTTAGTTACATCTGAAATACACTGCAAAATATTTAGAGGAAAATATAATTAAAAAATACTAAATACTTTACGATCATCACTCTTTACCATTGATTTACAATAATTTAACTGTGTTTATTAATTTACTTATTTCTATCATAGTAATAGCTTTAGCTTCCCAATATTAATTTAATAAATAATGCTATAGCTGTGTGGAGTCCCTTCATGTCTTCTTCAAATAGAAGCCATTCATTGTGTATTTGTGAATGATGATTCATTGCAATTGAATGTGGGGCCAGTAGAGTAAAGGTAAAGGATGGATTCTTGCTTGGATGGGAATGAAGCCTGGATTAGCTCAGTGGTCTGAGCATTAGCACGGAAAGCTAAAGGTTCGGGGTTCGATTCCTGTTTCAGGCAAAAATTTTTCTCTTTACCATTGATTTACAATAATTTAACTGTGTTTATTAATTTACTTATTTCTATCATAGTAATAGCTTTAGCTTCCCAATATTAATTTAATACTTAGTCCTTTATTCACTGAAATTCCTGAATTGTCACTATTGAAATTGTGAACAGTAAGGATAAAATTTCTGTTATGCCATTGGAAAAAAATCACTCTGAGCATGATTTCTTTTTGGTGGCTGCAGTATTGGTATGGGATCATTTTCTTCAATTTCACTATCACCACTATCTTCAGGAATATAAACTGCATCATCACAATTACTAATATCCGATAATCAGAATCTAATGTTTCTATAACTTTCTGCATTGCTAAGAAAAACATGACTTGAAGAAGCCATGTTTATTTCCCCTGGAATCCCTGCATCGTGTAACTGCTAGTGTGGAGAAAATTGTCTTTGTGCATGGTTTTGGATTTTTTATAGGAGGTACCTCATTGCAGGGAGAACTGTAGAGTAAGTTTGTTTAGGTACCTAAGAGATGGCAGTATATGCCTGCATAGTTTGAAAGCCTTCCTATATGTATTTATATAGCTAGCATGCATTTGAAGTTGAGATCATGTATACACATCCATAGCACGACTGCCATTTTCTTCCCGATTGCATATACATGACCGTAGCGGTGAATAAATTAACCATTGTGAATTAAAAAAATTAGTTAAATAATATGAGTACAAATGCATATTTATATTTAAACTACAGATCTATTAAATTGGAGAATAACTTTATAGCTCGAGATGATTATCGTATGAAAGTGGAGATACTAGAGAAGGAGGTGTTCGAACTTCAATCTAAGTTGGAGGAGTTACAAAAAACAGCAAATGAAGCACGTCATCTTAAAGATGAAGTGGATATACTTCGAGAGACGGCAGATAAAGCTACAAAATATGAGGCTACCATAGCATCATACAAGAAGAAGTTAGAAGAGTTTGGTGATTTGAAAAGACAAGTTAAAATTCTGGAGGACAAAAATACTGATTACATGCAACAGAACATGGAATTGGAAGAGGTATGAAATTAATATTATTATTACATTATACTTTAATACTATAATATAGTTACGAAAAATTATTCATCTATATTGTCGCACACTACTGGGGGGTTATTCTCACCTTGTTTTCTCATAATGATCACAACAGATATACTTTCTCTTGGTGCAACAGGCCTAGAAGGCCCTTAGCCTATCATCCGGCTGCTGGCCTCACATCCACATGTGTCAATCACAGAGGTAGATGATCATCCAGCCAGTGTAGGGGTGACATGTGGTCAGCATGTTGAGTCCCCCAGCCGTTATAGCTGATTTTCTCAACCTGTAGCCGCTACTTATTGTAGCTACACAAATGTCTCATGATGCTGGGTGGACACTGATCCTATACTGGCTGAAATACCATGAGAAAATTTCTTCCCCCATGGAGATTGGAACCAGCACATGTCCTGTAGCTCTATGCCAAGGCTTCCTGCCTTAACCACTTGGCTACGGCGCGGGACCAACAGATTTACACGTAAAATTTTCATAAGTAATGCCACGAGTGATTTCCAAATTATTGATAAATTCACGACTCACAAAGTGAGGAGTGAATTTATCTAGAGAATTTGGAAATCGAGTGGTATTTGTTATGACTATTTAACAAATAAAATTAAGCTGATTACTCACAAATCATTATTTAAATGTAGGTAGTTATTTTAAAATATTTATATATTTAATGTAAGTGGCGATGTTTGAAAACAAATGAGAAATGTTTGTTATGTTTCACTTGTTCATCAGTGCAACCAGATCACATTATTTATTGCCAAAGGATTGCAATAATGTAAGAATGCATCCTAGTGAAGAAAAAATGAAACGCACCAAACTCTATATTAATTAATTTCTGTTGTCCTATGATGTAAATATGTCAATTATATTTTTCTAGAACATTATTATCTGGGAAATAATATGTTTAAGAAAGTGCAAACAGTGGTTTTTTTTTGTGGTATAATCAATTGCTACAAATGTTTTTATATTATATCCTGCAAGCACTATCTGTTTACATTTGTGCACTATTTATACAATCTGGTAGCTGTATTTCTTAGAGAGTCAGTCACTGCAAAATAATGCTCTGGCCTATTCAGAATGTTAAAAAGGAGGAGCTTTCTTTAATATGATAAACTTATTTGATAAATTCCAGATGAAACATGACTGTGATTGGTTGTAAATCAAAATTCATTGAAACGTGATTAGTCATTGACTCCCATTTGGGACATGAGTTAAATATTCAAATTAATTTTATTTGGTTCACATAAACTTTCAGTGATATTTCTCTAACAAATAGCTGCAATATCTAATCTTGTTTCACAGTTTGTCGCACAATTATTTTCAGTTACTAATGATTTCACTTGCCACAGTTCCTTCTTATATCAGATCACTTTTTTGCTATCACAACACAACTTATATCTTCCTGACACTGGCAAGCTTATATAAGCCAGGAAAGGAAGAATCTCGTATAATAGCTGAGAAATATCTACAGGAAACTTCGGGAGTTGAAGCTTCTGGGGAGGGAAGTTAGATGCATGCAGAATCTTCCAGAAATGGAGGTCTAGATGCATTGATCGTTCTGCATGGGTCTTTCAACTTGCCATGAGGCAACAATTCATGAGTCTATTTCCACCAATGCGAGACCACTTCTCTCGCAGTCAACTGCAAAATTCAAATGCTGTTATACAATGCATGATATTGCTCCCTCCTTAGGACTAATCATCCTGATCAGCATCTCTGTACGCCAGTAGTCAATATAGATGAACCATCATCATCTTCCCTCTGGACCTGCGATGATTCTTGTAGACCACATCATTGATTCTCTTTACCACTCTGCATGGTCCATCCCAGGAATGCTGTTGCTTCGATGATCTTGCTCTCGTCTGGGTCGGGCACTAGAGCCACACTGAGTTGAATCCAGTGAAGTTAGCCAGACAGTCTTAGTGCACTTTCATCCTGTCACTGGCTAGATTCTCTATCACTTTCAAGGGCATTGTGAGTGTGTCCCACTGCCTGTTATGGTAGAGACGGTATATAAGAAAAATAAATTAATGTTTTGCACTGGGAGCCTGAGGGGCACGCCATAGCGTAGTGGTTAAGGCACTGCGCTACAAGCCGGAAGGTCGAGGGTTCAAGTCCCGTTGGGGTCAGGATTTTTAAAAACGACCCAAACCTTCTGGCGGCACAGGGACTCTGGGTCGTCTCAGCCTCTAATGGAAATTGAGTACCAGACGCTTGTTCTTGGGGGGGTAAAGGCGGCCGTCTGCGCCGCAGGGCTTGACATAAAGTGCCGATGTCTCGAAAAAGTGGGAGCCTTAACCTCTTACATACCTCAAGGGCCCCTCCTGAGGCATGCATGTTGTGGGATCACGTTAGGGTTTGGGGCACGCCGTAGCAGTAATGGTTAAGGCACCGAACTACAAGCCGGAAGGTCAAGGGTTCAAGTTCCGTTGGAGTCAGGACTTTTAAAACTGACCCAAACCTTCTGGCGGCACTATGGCCCTGGGGTCGACTCAGCCTCTAATGGAAATGAGTACCAGACGCTTGTTCTTTAGGTAAAGGCAGCCGTCATGCAGGGCTGACAACCTGGCTGACACAAAGTGCGTATTGTCGAGAAAACAACGGGGAGCCTCTTAACTCCTACTACCCCAAGGGCCTTCTGAGGCCTGTTGTGGGATCACTTTTTTACTGGGAGCCGGAATAGCAAAAGATAGATGTATCAGGCTAAAGTATAAAAGTAAAGTTCCCAGTTTTCAAATTCCAGTTCAGGGGCATTAATTGTTCTTTTCAGTTAATATGGGCTTTTCATTGCTAAATATCAAATTTTATTTATAACATTGAAATAAAAAAAGCATTATTGGTATAAAGTAAAATATTTCTCATTAAAAATGATTTCTTGTTAGAGAGGCCATAAGATGGCAACTACAAGCAATGTCCCGCTGCCTCTTATGTTAAGAATACTGCAATAAGGAGGAAAGGAAATTTAATATTTGCGCTGGGAGCCGTGGATAGCGAAGAGGGTTATTGCCGTAATGTATAGAGTTGCAGGTTCCGGGTTCAAATTCTGGTTCAGGCCACTAAACTCTTTTTTATTTGAGGTCATATTTGACTTGTATTTGTGAATGTCCAAAATTAATTATAACATCAAAATGTATGTACACTGCTCTTGCATCAAATATACTTTATAAGCAGTGTGGGAGAGTAGTTTAAGGCATCCTCTCCTCATACAGAGCTGCAGGATGTGCACAGATTCCTGCCCCCACAGGGGAAGAAATTTTCTCATGGAATTTGAGTCAGTGTATAGGACAGGGATATTTGGGAAACTGTAATTAGTGGCAGTTCCATATTGATAAAAGCAGCTATCATGTTCGTGAGACCCAGTAGGCTGTCCACATGTCGCCACTAGTTGATAGTTGATCACCTCTGTGATTAATGCATATAGCTATGAGGCCAAGGTAACTAAAGACCTTTCTAGACTTGTGGAGTCAAGGGGGGGGGGAGAGAGAGAGAGAAAAAATTTCATATAATATTACAGTGAAAACTCAATATATCATGTTTTATTTTAGGAAGTAATATTTTGAGGCTCTTTTAATCAAGTTTTTTGAGTCTGTACTATCTTACCTCAATTTAATATTGATTTGTTCTCAAACATGTTTCAATTAGTCTTCTAATCATCCTCAGGCCATGCTGAGGATGATTAGAAGACTAATCAAAACATGTTCGAGAACAAATCAACATTAAATTGAGATAAGATAGTATAGACATAAAAAACTTGATCAATATATCGTACCTGGTTTTATTATTTTCCCAGATTCATCATTGAATTTCTACAGTCCCTGTATTCTTATTTAAAATATGAGGAATAAACTTTGCATTAATTGTTCCTCGGTAGATCATTTTTCTGCATTTACTAGTTAAAACTTTTAGTCCAGAATGATATAATTCCATGATTGATTATTTTTAAGTGTGAATTTAAACAATATTATAAGTTCAAGTTCTTGAGTCTATATATATCTTACCTCAATTTAATGTTGATTTGTTCTTGAACATGTTTCGATATATTCTTCTTTATCATGATGATGATATAGAAGAAAGAATACATCGATGCATGTTTGAGAACAAATCAACATTAAATTGAGGTAAGATATATATGGCGAGTGTACAACCAGAGTGAACTAAGCGCCATTTTTTAAAAATTGCCGATCTTCGCGCCATATGTACACGATTTTAATGTACTGCAAACCATTGCATTGAATAAACAAATTATTGACTCATGGAACCGCTAGCGGTAAATTTCATTCTGTCAGACTACTATTGGAGATATCTGTGGTCAAGGAGAGTGAACCAAGTGCATGGGAAAGTCCCTTTTTAATGTATACGTAGTACCGTGTAAAAAAATGGATATTGGTAAAGATATAAGCAGTCCGTCGGACTTTTCATCATTCTCTGATGAAGATTACTTTTCTGATGCTGAGGGGGGTAAGTAAAAACACCATTTGTAAAGAAATATAATAGATTTTTAATAAATAAATTTTGATTATAGGTTATGTGAATTCATAAAATTGTGATCAAGCATAGTGAACTATGTCACATAGATTATTTTCCTTGCCTCATACAATGCTGTCATCTGTTAGCAGCAATATCAGCTATGCATTCCCTTCTTCGTATGTATCAGTGACTAAAAAACTCAAATCCGCCTTTTACATAGTTCACTATGGTCGAATTTAATGATGTTATATTCCAACCGAGAAATAATGTATATTTGCACGAAATAGAAATTAATCGGGGCTAATACTTGTTATTTAAAATAATTTATAGCAATAAATACATCAATTATTTATATTGTAATAATATTTCCACATAATACTAATATTCTAACAATATTTTTTTAAAATTTATATTCAGATTCGTCATCTGATAGCTACGATAGTAATTCACCATTCATAAAAAAACATAGGAAAGCAAATCCTGAAATATGGAAAAAGAACATTCGAAAAAAGAAGCAAAATTCAGGAAAAGCATATACGAATACCCATGGATTAAAATTTCCTAAAAAAATTGTTTGCAAGGACTTTGACTGCAACTGTCGCTGGAAATGTGGGGACAAAATTACTTTTGAACAGCGGAAAAATAATTTTGATACGTTCTTTAGCAATTCTTCCTGGGAAACACAAACAGCCATACTAGCAAAATCTGTTAAAGTGGTTGCAATTAAACGTAGAAGAAAAGAGAAAGACAGTCGGAAAGTCTAATCAAGAGAATATTATTTGCATGAGGATTCTGAGGATGTTCGTGTATGTAAAGCTATGTTTATGAATACACTGGAAACAATATTACTAATAAAATATGTACAAACTATACTAGAAGGTAACAAAATATGATGAAAAATATTTTTAAAAATATAATTATTATTTATAGTGAATTTAGATTTATTGCATCTCTGTTAATCACTAAAAGATCAGAGTGTGTTCAACTAAAGTGAACTATTATCAACGACATGCGGTACTTCATTCCGCCAAACTGAACTATGTGATTGCTGTAGCAAAAGTAACCACTATTTCCATATATATCAAAGTGGAATATATTGGTCACGTGTATTTTCTGTCATTTAGAAAACACAAAATATTTGCCTTTTAAAGTTTCAGGTCATTATCTTTTGCGGTTACGATGTGATGAGGTTTCAAACTTAATTATCTTCTACTGAAAAATTAACAATATGTCACTTAGTTCACTCTAGTTGTACACTCGCCATATAGACTCAAAAAAAAGTTGATAAAAAGAACCTCAAAATATTACTTCCTAAAATAAAATAATAATATAAGTTACTCATAGATTTAGTGTGATTGATGTTTTCAAAACTTCTGTAGCAAGTTGCAGTTTGAATTTTTATAGTTTGTGAATTTCTCTTCGATCTCTCTTACAGCATATACTTGACTAAACAGTGTGATCTGGGGATCACTCACCTGTTCCATTTTTTTTTTTAACTATTGTTGCCAATTCGACCAGTCCTCACTTTCACACTCCTCAGTTCAAGAAATTTTTAAGATGTCACAAGTTTGATTTTCAACTCTTTGTAATTCTTTATCGAATTTTGAAAGACATGGCTGTTAAACAAATTCATACTTTAGAAACGAGACTTTAGATTATAGAAGTGGAGAAAACCCCAATGGAGAAAAGGATTGACATAGCGAAGTGCATAGTTTTATCACAGTCAACCCTTAATTCCATAATTGCAAAGAAAGGGGAAATCAGATAGCAGGTTGATAAGTATGGTACATTAGCAAAAAAGAATATGATGGGCAAAGAAGCTACTTACAGTGATTTGGTAAGTATCTTATTTTCCTGGTACCAGCAGACTTGAGCATCAGGCATTTCTATTGATAGGAGCATTCTAAAGGGAAAATCACTGAATATTGCAGCGGCAATAGGAATTGAAAACTTTATTGGTTCCATCGGTTGGATTTTTTTGTTTCAATCAACATTATATCCTCGTTGATAAAAAATTGGTGGGAGAAAGTGCTGCAGTGGATACGAACTCCATGGACCTCTGGTTTGAAGAACAACCAGAGCTGCTGGAGGGATACAAGGCTTGTGATATCTACAATGCAGATGAGACACCCTTATTTTTCAATGTCTTCCAGATCGGTCTCTAGCATTATAAGGAGAGTCATGCCATGGAGGAAGAAGTTACAAAGGAGTGACTATGTTACTGTGCATGAAAAGCGACAAATTGAACAGTTCAGTACCCATAGTTCTTGATAAATTTAAAAAACCATGGTGCTTCGACAATGTATAAAGACAACCTGTGAATTAATATCCAACTTCAATGTATGGATGACATTGAAGATTTCAGAAACATTCTTAAAGCTTTAAATAAATCATTTCATGCTCAAGGCAGAAAGATCCTGCTTTTTATTGACAACTGTGCTGCACTTTCTCCGGATACATCATATTTGAATAATATAAAGGGGTATGCTAATTGCAAGGACTAAAGTTAAAGACAAGACTCTGCAAAAGCGTATTTTTCGTAGAGTGTATCATAATTATATTTAATTAATGTTGGGAAGTAAACATTATGAGGTATATTTAATTAATGTTGAGAAGTAAACATTATGAGGTATAATCATTAAAATTCATCGGAGTTATGGCTGATGATGAACATGACTATGTTTGAAATCGCGATATCATGGAAGCATGAATCCTATGAGGTGAGTTGTTTAAACAATAATGTATCATAATTGCTTATGGTTTTTCAAACTCTACTCTGTCCTAGGGTAGCACTGACATGCTGTCAGTTGCAAACTCCCCAGCTGAAGAGGCAAATTGAAGCCAAAACTAAGAAACTTTCAAATCCAGAAAGATTGCACAAACTTGTAAGAATATGATTTTGTCTAATTCTTTGTTGTTCAATCTCTGTTTCAGCTTCAATTTGCTTGCAACTGACAGCATGGTCAGTGCTACCCTAGGACAGAGTAGAATTTGATGAACCATAAGCAAATATAAGGGGGTGTTTTATCCTCCCAATTCTATCAGTGTTATATGATTTGGGGTTATAAAGAACTTAAACAGGCCTATAGGAAATTAAAATTCATCGGAGAACATATTGTTTAAACAACTCACCTCATAGGATTCATGCTTCCATGATATCGCGATTTCAAACATAGTCATGTTCATCGTCAGCCATAACTCCGACACTGTTAATATTATTCGTTTTTAAACACCTTAATGATGGACAAATTATATTTTAAAAGAAAAATATACGCCTAGACTGGGGTTTGAACCCAGGACCTTTGACTTTCTATGTCAATGCTCTTCCATCTGAGCTCAGATGGAAGAGCATTGACATAGAAAGTCAAAGGTCCTGGGTTCAAACCCCAGTCTAGGCGTATATTTTTCTTTTCAAATATAACTATAGGAAACTGTTTGTACTGAGGACTGTATCCTTAATGGATGCAGAGGAAGGGGCCAAATTGAAAATTGATGTCTTACAAGCCATTCACTTAATTGCTCCATCTTGACAACAAGTGACCCAGTCAACAATTCAAAATTGTTTTGCAAAATGTGGCTATGTAGACAGTAATGAATTGTCAGATGTGTTAGAAGTCAATAGAATTTATGAAAATATAGATGAAGACTGGCTTCTGTTTGGGTGAAATACTTCATGCATTGCTTTTAACATTTCAGTCTGTGGATCAGTAGTTTGTGACATGTGTGCTGTCTGTGGACAAAATGTGTTAGGCAGTGGAAAGTAGAAATTGCATGAATGATGGTGGAGATGAGCCAGTGCCAAGTTTTGTAGAAGCTTTAAGATGATTTGAGACCATCATCACTGAGAAAGTACAGTTGAACATTGTTGGTATTGAAAGCTTACTGTTTAATTTGAAAAGGAAGGTGCTAACAAACAAATGAAAATGAACAAATATTTCATGAAATTGTTTAATGTACAGTAAATGAAGAAGGTGAAACGTTAATTATAATGAATTACTGTGTTTCTTGAATATATGCATACAGATATAATTCATATTATTTTTACAGGCATGCACATTGATCGTTATCCCATATCCATAATTTATTTTCAGGTCTCCTAATGCAAGTGATTGAGGTTTCACTGTACATCTAATAAAAGATTAAATTATATGTATATTTTTTTATATGCATCAATTCCTAGGATTCCAAAAGGGACTAAAGAAATCAGAATAATTTGATAGATTTATCTTATATAAAATAAAACAAATTAACTTAGTGGTATTTCCACTAAAAGAGTCAGTAATCAATCTGGGATGGATATCTGTCCAATTAAAACCACGAGAACTGATAAAAGTAATAAAACAATACAAACATACCCAAATTGATCCCAATGTGTGTTTTGCCCTTGAACAGGGCATCATCAAGGTGATCACATCAAAATAAAAACACTACTGTAAAGAAAAACAATAAGCTCCACCCTTACTGTATCTGAAGGTGACATCATCCACAGATAAGCCACTTGCTAAAATATGTAATAGCAGTGAAAAAATGAAATTATTCTGTTCATTCAACTGTGCACAACTATTATTTTTATGTTTTAAAATTTCGAGTTGTTCCAAGACACATATCTGGAACTCTTATCACACACATGCAAAATATTGTAACTATTGTCGGCGCATAAAGAATGGCTTGAATTAACCAAATGTTTAGCAAAATGTGATTTTCTAGATGGCCATTCTTATATATGGCAAATTGTTCCATATATCTAATCTTGAAATTTGCGGCCGGTCTGACCAACATAAACTCCATTGCAATTGTTGCAGATCAACTTGTAAATACCAGATTTTTTGTTAGTTTCCAAATGGTCTTTACAATTACAAAGGCAACAAATTCCTACTGAGGTAAATTGTTTTATTTTATGTATAATGAATTTCTGCAAAGTTACCCCTGACTCCATTAAATTAAAAAAAATTACTGTGTTGTGAGTTGGGGATAAAAGTCGTTTGGTTTTTAGTATTGAATGCAGATTAGCTAAACTAAACTCCATGGTGCAACAGGTCTAGAAGACTGCCCTTGGCCTACCAGGTGACTGCTGGCCTCAAATCTGTGTGTCAATCATGGAGGTGGATGATCATACAGCCAATATAGGGGTGACATGTGGTCAGCCAATCACTCCATCAGCCATTATAGCTGGTTTTATCAACTGGAACCACTACTTGTTGTAGCTATTCAAATCCCTCAGGGTGATGGTCCCCTATTGGCAGAAATTTCTTCCCCATGGGAACTTGAACCAGCACTAGTCCTGTATCTCTACACCAAGCCATAATGCATGGCATGGGACAAATGCATTTTAACAGTTTAGAAAAATAATGAAAATAATATATAAATAAGGTAATTGTAGAAAAGTGTCATTTTGTTCCTTAGGGACGAAAGTTATATTAATTGGACTGTATTAATAATATGATTATTTGAAAGTACTTTTGATTTAATTGATTTCTCCATTTTCATTATCTTGTTAAATTCATAATTTTATCAAAATAACCAAATCAATTATGTTAAAAATACATAAAAATACTTATGGACATGAAAATATAAGATAATTTTGTTGATTATTGTAAATTATTTTGTTTTGAAAGGAATTGAAAAAAAGTGGAACTTGGAAACCTCAGTTGGAATTATATAAGAAACAAATAGCTGAGTTACACCAACGATTAAATGAAGAAACCAAGAAAGCTGACAAAGCAGAATTTGAATATAAGATGATGACAGAGAAATTTAATGCCTTACAGAGGGAAAAGGAGGTATGGTAATGTACTGAAATTTATTATAAAGTGTAATTATATGGTCCACAATTATGTATAGCTGATAATAATGAGAAAAATATTGCACTCAAATCTCTTGCAGAGATGACATTCAGGAGACTTTTTGACCTTAAATTCTCAGTTTGATACAACATATAACATCCTGTAAGATTTATTTCAGACTTTAATGATCTCTGGAGATCCCATTTTAGATTTTAAAATTTTACATATTTTATTCATTTATCAATATTAAATACAATTAAAGTTCTAAATTTTAAAATTAAATGCTAATATCAAATATGTTTGTTTAAGTGTTCTGGGGGAAAAGTTATTACATGAGGGTAGTTCTGTTGCTTCCTGCAAGTAAGTTCAACTACTGACTATTATGTAGTCTTCATATTGACCTTTTTGTATTGTAAGCCTATGTTTTCCCTTTACAGAGATTTAGGCACTCTCCCCCTACAGGGAAGAATTTGAACCATACTAATTTAGTTACACTTGTTTTCGTATAGATGTCATTTTGAGTGGTACGTGGTCTGCGTTCCACCTCGTACTGACATCTAGGAAACCAAGGTAGTACTAGGACGGGAAAATTTTGTAAATTTTGCTTAGAGGCCTTTTCATTCAGGCTTAAGGATTTTTTATGAGCCTGAAAATCTTCAGACTTGGGACCCACAGCTTAACCTTTTCACTGCTGAGATATTTCCAGCCTTTAAAACCCTCCTTGCTCAATGCAGGGAGTAATATGGAAAAAGTTTATTTAGGTTCCTAGGAGATGGCAGTATATGCCTGCTTAGTTTGATAGCAATGCAATATGTATTATATAACTAGTAGGCGTTTGGATTTGAGAATGGATATACACACCCATAGCACAGCAAGCATTTTCTTTGCCAACGGATATACCCGTTTGTAGCAGTGTAAAGGTTAAAGTTCCTCCTGGAGGACTTGCTCCTTGGATTTTTATGTCCTAAAAAATCCATGACACCGGCCGGGTTTGAACTCGTGACCCTTGGGACCAGAGGCAAGGAGCATAACCACTAGTCCACCACGGCCGACCATATTGACCTTAAAGTACAAAATGAATACTTATAAAAAATTTATGGGATGTGACATGAGGTAAATATCAATAGAATACAAATATGAATAACAAATTTTATACCCTCACCTCATAAGATCATATTTTTTGAGGCGAGGTGCATTGTTTCCAATGGGGTTCTGTACAATTACACAAATTTAAATAAATTATATATCAGTACAATCGCTATTACAATTAAATGAGATGGGTGAAAATTTTTACATATCTTCATCAAGTAGTTTTTTTATTGAATTTTAAATGTGTGACTAACAATCACGGGCCGAGGGCAAAAGAAGGTGCCCAAAGCATCTTCGTGATGTCGTAAAACAGAATATACTCCAGGTGACTTCAGTGCCAGGAAAGTTCCTGGTGAGCATTTTGTAGGATATTGATGTATCCAGAGTCAGTGAATGAAGGAAAATCTCTTCCCCCTGCTGTTTGAATTCTGGTGGACTAGTAGTTGTCATTTTCACCTCTGGTTCTGAGTTTTGCAGGTTCAGATATGGGCAGGGTCAATGGATTTTAAGGACATAAAAATTGAGAATATGGTTTGCTTTGAAGGAAATTAAAGACGTGGTTCCCCATGACATTGATTTAAGTCATGTTCTCAAGCCTGAAATAAGAGGAGGCCTATGAGCAAACTTGTTGGTCCTTTTGAACTAGGATTTGAATTGCAAAGCTAGTGGCCTGAGTTATTAAAGAGCATTGTTAAATAAAGTACTATGTCAGTTTCTTGGGGTTAACCAAAACCATCCAGTTTATAGATAGATGCCTTGCTGCCAGAACTACCAAGGACACATAAGGAACAAAAACTAGCCAGCTTGTGGTTGATATCAAATATTGTATGAGTCATCAGTAGCAAGTAAATTATTAAAATAAATATTCTTTATCACCTCATAGTGATATTTCCTAAATAGTTCAAAGTAAAATATTACTATAGCCTGAGTATTCACATTTTATCAGTTTAGATAGGAAATGAAAATTATTCATCGTTGATATCTGTGTGGACATCAAGTTTGTTGGACAACAGCTATATGGCATGTCAAAGTTTTTAACATATGTAATGAAGTTTTTTAAGTTAAAAAAATCTTTTATTATTATTAATATTATTTTTTTTAATCTACTTATTCATTGTGTGAACATAAATTAGTGTAGTATTATTTTTACAATTGGTGTCCCATTGAAAAATTAAATAAATAGAATTGTTTTAAAATTTAATAGTATAGTTATAATAAATCATAATTCAAAGACAGGAAAAAATTCTTAAATTAACAATTTAAAAAAATAGAGAATAATACAGAATGATTAGATCGGCATGTACTGGGGCAGTGCATACATTTGTCAAAGCAGTACCTACCCTTGACGATGTGTAACTAGCGGAGACTTAATTTGTGATCTTCAGGAGAGAGCATTTTTTCCTCTGATTTGTGAGCTGGCAACTTTAGCAGGTATCACTTTGACAAATGTTTGTGCTGCCCTAGTCCTTTGTCGAGTTGACCGTTCTTCACAATGTCATATAAAAATACTATGCTGTCCAATTACTAAATTTAAAAAATCATATCACAGAATAAAACATTGAATAATATTACAAAGTTGTTAAAAATAATTTTTACAGCATTAAATTAAAATTAATTCATTTATGTGAGAGAATAATATTAATTTTAAAAACAATATTCACTTTTATTTCAAATCACTGACAATTTGAAAAATATATTTCAGCGACTGATTATTGAGCGAGATTCTCTGAAGGAAACAAATGAAGAATTAAAATGCTCACAATTTGCTAACCACACAAGTGGAACTGGACTTCCAGTAGAGACGGTGTCTGAAAACATGATCCCTCCAGAAATTAAGTATGTAATTTGATTGTGTTATTTTATTTTCACTTTTCTCTGATAACAATAAATTATTACTGATTTGATATTTATATTTTGATTATGTTTTAGAGAGAAATTGGTAAGAATACAACATGAAAACAAAATGTTAAGACTTAATCAGCGTGGACCAGATGAAGATAAATTATCAATGGTGCAAGCTCTTTTGGATGAATCAACTCAGAGAGCAAATCAGTTACGTATGGAAAATAGGTAATTTCAGTTTTCAGTAACATATTTTCTGTGGAAATCTATTTTGAAGACAAATAGATTTGTACTAGTTTTTCTTAGATAGAACACTACAAAATTAATAATATATAATTATATTAATAATATATAATATTGTTGTTGCTTTCTTATTTGTTTGTATTATTGTAATTACACCATCTTGAAAGAATGAGATCAAATCGGATCCCCAAAGCTGTTTATAATTATATACCAAGAGGATGGAGATCTCTGGGCCATCCTATGAAATACTGGAGGGATAAATTTCTATAGGATCGTAACAAACCTTGGCCTAATACTTGGAAGGAAGAAGAAGAAGAAGTAATTACAGAATTATTTTATTATTTTCTTCTTTTATTATCATTATCAATATTATTATTATTATTATCATCATCATCATCATTATTTAATGATCAGTAAATTAATTAGATTTTTATCTCACCTCATATTTTGTATCCTTTCATGAACTAGTTTCAAGGAATTTTCCATAATGTCAACTGGCATCGGAAAGATGATTTAACAGTTGGTATTCTTTTGATTTGACAGTTGGTATTCCTTTGCTTCTCCTCTCTCTCCTGGTGGACTAATGAACTTCCAAATCAAATCTTTTTCCTCAGGAATTTCAAATCTATAACTTGGCAGCAAATAAAATGCAGTCTTCCTGTGCATGTGCTAGAATTCAATGATGAAAGTTCCCCTATGAGTCAGCTTGAGCAGAGTTTTCTCATGATCATGTGATTTAGTTGTAACCTTGGAAGGTGTTCATTTACATAAGCATTATTTTTATTGGTTATTACATAGCACCTTTTTCTACTAATACCACCTCCTTTGCAAACAAAGCAGTTTTTTGATGCTGCTGGTTGAAAAAGAGTGGCAGAGGTGAACACTGGTGTGAGTCGTGAAAGATGTACAATGAAGGCAAGAATGTATTAGCACTGTATTTTGTTTACTGTCTAGCTATAATTATTTTCCTTTTAGATTTTTCTAGAACTGTGAGTTCCTCAGATTTCTCTAATTGTTTAATTATTTTGTCTTTATTTCAATTCTTGTGCTTTTGTAACAAAGCATGAGCTTCTTCAGATTTTTTCCCTCCCATTTTTTACATTTCAGAGATTTTCCTTCATTCTGATGATTAGGTTTCTTTTTTGTTTCTGTGTAGATTTTTCAAAATCCCTACATTTTATTATATAGTGATCCCACAACAGGCCCGGAGTCCCTTGGGGTAGTAGGAGGTTAAGCCTCCCACTTTTTCTAGACAATCGGCACTTTATGTCAGCTGGGTTGTCAACCCTGTATGACGGCCGCCTTTACCCCCAGAACAAGCGTCTGGTACTTATTTCCATTAGAGGCTGAGTCGACCCCAGGACCATAGTGCCGCCAGAGGGTTTGGGTCAGTTTAAAAATCCTGACCCCCAACGGGACTTGACCCTCAACCCTCCGGCTTGTAGCTCAGTGCCTTAACCACTACAACATTCCTCTTCTTAATTTAATAGTTTTGATTATTAAATATTTCAGATAAAGAAACTCATTGAGCTAGAATTCTTTTGTTGAATAAGGATTCATCTTATTTTTCCAGGCTTCCTAGAAAACATTTTTTCACTCATTTATAAATGGGGAAAAAATAACATTGTGTCTTTTCCTTCTGTCAATTGAATTGTGCATGGAATTAGCTTCCATGAAAGTGAATCAACTTCTGGAAACTTATGACTAATGCATTGAAAAGGGAGTGTCTGGTTGAGATGCAGCACAAGTGCAGGTGTCTGAACATTTCTATTGTATTTCCTACAGACAAGAAAGCGTCTTCATTGAGATTTGCAGCAAATTATGCTAGTATTAGGCAAAACAAGACCAGATTTCAGATCTTCCTTTTTATCACTATTTATTTCTGTCTAGAAGCGCCAATACCCAGTATTTGGATGTATTACATTGTAGATAGTCATATTATAAAGGTTAAATTTTTGCAATTGGTACAAAAGACTGACATTGAGGTAAGAATATTTTTGACATGAAGGATGGATCTGGATAGCTTCTTCTTTATATTACGATTTGGCAACTATAGGATTACTTTTTCTTGCTATATGCAAATCATAATTATTTTGTAATTTCAAATAAGCTACTGCATTTGACTCTTCATTTACCACACAAGTCACACATTGATCCTTCTTTGATTTAAAGAAATTATAAATAAATTGACATATTTGCAGAAAATTCTACAATAAATTATAACTATAATATTTAGAGTAATTCCAACATTCAGCATTCTACCTTGTTCAGCACAATATTAGAGATGAACACACCATTCACACACACACACACACATTTATACTAAACGTGGCAAATATGATGATGATTAAGATGGACAGATAATGTTCAGGGACCGTTTGGGGTCTTAAAGTTTCCTTGCATTTGTCTTAGATGAGGAAAAATCCCCAGAAAAAAACATCACCCAGGAAACTTGTCCCGACCGGGGATAGAACCTGGGCCTACTGTGTACGAGGCAGTGATGCTACCCTGAGACCACAGGGGTGGACTTAGTGTGTTTCATTAGTATATATTGATTTAGAATATTTGGATATTATTTAATATTTTAAAAACTGTTGGAAATACAAATTAATGGAGTTCATTATGGAAATTATTTAATATTTTAAAAACCATTGGAAATTTAATTTAATGGAGTTCACCAGATGAAAGAGCATGACATTTTATACAAGGAACATGTATAATCTAAATTTCGGTAAAATCTTAGTTGGTTTCAATTTTAAGCCGATGATATGTCATCTGTCACTCAGTGACTATGACCATCTTAATTAGCACCGACTCTTTCGAGTTGTTGTACCATGGATTTACTTTAATTTAGACCAAGATAAAAATTGTAGAAGCACAAACTAAAATAATGTTTACTGTATATAGGTTACTAAATCAAAGGATAATAGAATTAGAGCATCAAATAGAAGAACTTCAGGAAGGAGAAGGTGTTGGAATGCGTCAGCGCTTAGCGGATCTTCAAAGTCAACTTCGTATTGCTCAAGGAGAGAAAGAAAGACGAGTATCACAACTTGAAGAAAGGGAAGTTTCCATTGTTGAATTCAGTGAGTTTCATTTTTAAATATGAAAAATAGGAATACATTTTATTCAGTGTAAATTTTGTACACATTATTGACACTTGGAAAAACAAGTGCTCATGGCTGCTGCAGTTCAGTTACAGAAATTAATACATGTAGAAAAGATACATTATAAAGTTATAGTTAATGAGAGAGGAAAACAGAATATACAAATGCAGAAGCAAGTTTCACAATAGAAAATGTACTCTTAACACACAAAAATTAATTAACACAAGGAAGAATAAAATACAAAGTAATATAGGATAGATTAACATTGGGATCATTCTATGCAAATCAGTATGATACAAAACATCAATAACCCCAAATTTGTTCAAAAGTTTATATTTTACTCTGTATATATATATATATATATATATATATATATATATATATATATATATATAATTTATACACAAAAACATGTTTCTAATTACTACTGTTTAAATGTTATAGACATATAGACAGTTGAAGTACTAATTATTTGAGTGCACACAATTTTTTCAATTTTTTTTCTGGTAACAAAAATAATCATAGAGAAGTTCTTTTGGTATTGTTAGATAGCAGTTATTAAGACATTATCTTTTGTGGAAGCCGTTAAAATTGGATTTAAAGATATTTAGGAATATATTTTTAAAATACCATTTTATAAAACTCAATAATTAAATTCACATATAAAAAATGTATGTAATATTGTATAGAGCATTATCATTAGGTTGTAAAATTTTCTTGATAGAATGTTTAGGAATAAAGAAATAGTACATTAAATCAACTCACCATGCAAAGAGGGGTTGGAGCAATTTGCTCATAGATTATGCTGCCATACCAGCACTGCTGCCAGATACCACGAGGTATCATTGGGTGTCTGTTGTAAGGGCGTGACATACACTTGCATGCTACTTTCAGAGATTCTAACATGAAAATTGTTGTGATGGTTTAAGAAATTGTTTATCTCACCATAAAAAATGGAGCACAATATAAAAATTGATTTAAAAAATATTAACGTTGTTTTACTGTGAGTTTTAATACATACTTGCAGTAGAAATCCACAAAAGAAAATGTATCATCAAATATAAATATCAGTTTTTTGGCACAGTTTTTTCATTGATACAATAACAATAGACTACATTTTAACCTCCTGAATATTTTTTCCATCATTACAGTTAAATAATTTATGATAATATTAGGCCATTTTTTATAAGTACAAGAGGAAGTAACATTAAGAGGTTTGTAAATCAATGGTAAAGAGAAAAATTTTTGCCTGAACCGGTAATCGAACCCCAAACTTTTAGCTTTCTGTGCTAATGCTCTGTCCACTGAGCTAATTCAGGCTTCATTCCCATCCAAGTAGAAATCCTTCCTACTGGTCCCACATTCAATTGCAATGAATCATTCACAAATACACAATGAATGGCTTCTACCTGAAGAAGACATGAAGGGACTCCAGAGTAAGGTAAAGGAAGGATTTCTACTTGGATGGGAATGATGCCTGAATTAGTTTAGTGGACAGAGCATTAGCACGAAAAAGCTAAAGGTTCAGGGTTCGATTCCCGGTTCAGGCAAAAATTTTTCTCTTTACCATTGATTTACAATAATTTAATTGTGTTCATTAAATTACTTATTTCTATCATAGTAATAGCTTTAGCTTCTCAATATTAATTTAATTAAGAGGTTTGTTTAATAATTAAAACATTTTGTCTGTTCATTCTTTCTTTTTATAGCTGTTTTTGTCGAACATATGTTTCAGGGCTTCTTAGCCCCATTGTCAGCAATTACAGACTGAATTTTCTCATGTTGTCGGCCCTGATTCTTGATTCCTGCTCTCACTGCCTCTGGTCCAATGAATTTACTAGTGAGGTTCCTTTCTGCACGAATTTCAAAGTTCATAATTCTTTCTTGTTCTTCTGTATATAGATTTTTTCCCATATGGTGAGTTCGTTTTTGGGAAATTTAATATTAATTTAGTACCAAAGAATGATTATAGTTTAAGTAAACTAATAAAAATGAAAAGATTGATGATGGTAAAAAATCAGGAATATATCAAATAAAATGTGAAGACTGTGATAAGATATCGATAGGGAAAACAAAAAGAAATTTAACCATTAGAACTATAGAACACATAAGGAATGCAAAAAAAAGGGGAAGTAGAAAAATCTGCAGTGGCTGCTCATGTTTGGTAAAAAAAAAAACAAAATTATTAAAACAGTTATAAAACAAAAATTAACTCACCATATAGGAAAAAATCTAAGTACAGAAGAACAAGGAAAGAATGATGTACTTTGAAATTCCTGCAGAAAGGAACCTTATTAGTAAATTCATTGGACCAGAGGCAGAAAGAGCAGGAATCAAGAATCAGGGCCGACAACATGAGAAAATTCAGTCTGTAATCACTGACAATGGGGCTAAGAAGCCCTGAAACATATGTTCGACAAAAAACAGCTATAAGAGGTAAAAATGAACAGACAAAATGTTTTAATTATCAGGCCATTTAACATTCATGTACTAGAATACCGAAAAAAAAATCAGAACTTCACATTAGAAAATCCCAAATTTTGTATGGAATGACCCTATAATGAAGTGTATCCTGTAATCTTTTTATAACCAATTATTTATTTACTTATGCTACAGCATCACATACTGAATTATTGCCTCATGTAGTAAGCTACAGCTAGAGAGGATATTGAGACTATCTCTAGAAATGTTAAATTTAAAATATGGATTACATTTATCAGATTTGGTCCCAGTGGACTAGTGGTTTCCCTGGCCGAAATTGATGGATTTAAACTCAGCTGAAGTAATTGGATTTTTAAGGGTGTAAAATCCAAAATATGTGGCATGTTTTGGGTGGGAAGTATAAGGTATGGGTTCTGTGTCATAGATTACTGGTAATATCATGCAAAAGAGTCTCAAGCCTGAAATAAGATGCCTCTAAGCAAAATTTGTTACCAAGTCCTGATTTTAATTGAAGCATTAATGATCTGAGTAGTTAAATAGTATCATTAAAATGAGTACCTACCTATGTTAGTTATGTAGATAGGAAATAACACTATGAGGTTTTTTAATATTGTTTATTTTTTATTTCACTCACCTACCTATGTACTCACCCACCCATCCATGCATGCATAGCACCAAATATACTTTATTAACTTATTTAATCAAAATCAAAGTGGGAGGTAACATTATGAGGTATTCACATTTATGAATGAGTTGGATAAAATGCTTTAACATCTCACCCCATAAAGTTGCATGTCTTCACGATACCAGTTTCAAAAGTATAATTTTAATTCTATCTTCAGTCAAACTCCAACTGTCGAAATTTTCCCATTAACACAGTCTTCTGAACTGCCATCTGGTGTCAATTTTATGAACTTGGAGATCAAATTATTCTCGTCGGGATATCAAAATTCATGGCTTTATATTTATTCTTCTGAATGTATATCTTTTCCCAGACTCTTAATTACAAAGGTTTCTCTAAATGTTTTAAAAGTTTAGTTTCTCTTCCAATTTTGTGATTCTCTAGTAAACTATGAGCTGTGGTTGCTGTTTTTCAATTTCACCATTTTTAACATTTCCAAAGTAGAAATATTTAATATTTCTAAAGATAGAATTCCTCTGATTGCATTGTTAATAGTGGACATAAGAGAATTGTATAAGTGGAAAGAAAATTTATCGGTTTTATCAGGTCTTGAACGATGTAATGGATTGCATGCTGACATACAGTGTCAGAGGTTTGAGTCCTGGTTCAAGTGTTAATTTTTCTTTTCAAAAATAATATGAATACTTTTTTACATTGCAAACATTGATAGTATTTCATTAATTTGTTTTAAAACTGACCTATAAAATTTCACTCTCAATTCTTCTAATACAAATAATTATTCCAGTACCAAATGCAACTTATAGGTTATGAAAATCAGGTAATGCTGAAAAATTTATTGTGCATGTTAAAGATCAGAGTTACATTAATTTGACTTCAGGGAGCTCAGGATCCGGTTCAGGTGTGAGTCCTCAATCAAGCACCTTGCCACCTGAGCCACCTAATCCACTTATAAAAAGCACTGTAATTGAATAATATATTGATAATAATTAGTAAATACATTCTTAACAGTAAGTGCATTCAAATGTAGAAATTTCAAGACTTTTTAAATATGTTTACAATAAGATTGATTTTTATATATAAATTTAATTAAATAATTAATTTTTATATACAGAACAGAAAGTGGCAACTCTTCAAGATGCTTTGAGGCGGAAAGAATCTGAGCATCAAGCATTGGAAGAACGTTACAAAAAATATATAGAAAAGGCAAAAAATGTAATAAAAAAGTTTGGATCCAAAGCTCAATGCAGGTTCAGCTGAAGTGGCAATACTTCGTAATCAGCTGCTTGAAAAACACAAAATTATTGAAGATTTGGAGGTAAAATAATAAAGTAAATTTAGTATTACTTTTTTAAGAATTAATACTATGAGGTATTATTTATTTATGTAAATTCTTATCACTCACCTCATTTTTCTACTTCTTCTTCCTAGACTAGTTTCAAAACCTTATTCAGTTCCGTCATCAATATTTTGACAATTGTTGTTCTGTCATCTTGAAGAGTCTTCCCTTGATTTTGAGGGAAAAAAGAGACAGCTCTTCAAGATGACAGAACAATGGTTCATCGAAATACTGATGATGGAACTGAATAATCATCATTATCATCCTGCCAGGTATTAGTCCTAGAAGAACTCTTATGGCCTGAGACAGCGGTTTTCGTGCCATCTTTTCATAGGTCGACCAAGTGACCATTTCCCATTTGGACAGTAGTTCATTATTGCCTTGGGGATCCTGGATCTAGCCATTCTTGAAACATGTTCCTTCCAGTTTAACTGATATCTGGAGATGTAGTCCAGTATTGGTGACACATTAAGTTCTTGAAGGATTTCTACATTTTTCTTTCGATCCCATTTGGTGTAGCCAGCTGTTCGGCGCATAAATTTCATCTCACAAGCTATTAGTCTGCTTTCATCTCTCATCCTTATAGTCCACACTTCACTCCCATAACATAGGACTGGTCGAGCCATTATTTGATAAAGACGAGTACGAGTTGATTTTTGCACTAATGAAGGTTTTAAAACTCTATTGATGATTCCCATTGATTTGTTCAATTTCACAATTTTCTCTGATAATTCCAAATTTTCAACAAAAGAGAGTTTATATCCTGAATAAGGATTTGAAACTAGTCTAAGAAGAAGAAGAATATAAGGTGAGTGACAAGACTTTACATAAGTAAATTTAGTACTTCCAAGAAAACATACATTCAAGTTTTAATGATTAATGTAGATGATAAAATGTGTGACAGAAATTTTAGAGCTTTCTCGCTTAAATTCCTAAAGAAAGAATTAATTAATTAATTGACTTCTTCTACCATGGTGGTTCACGTAGTAGCCTTCTGACTGATGAAATCATGTTTGGTATGCAACAAGATTGGAAATTTTAATATTTTCCGTCTCAAATCTAAAAGCAGTGGTGGTGTGCAATTTTTATTCATTAGATTTATTTACCAAAATGCCTGAGTTAAATTCCAAGTCATTTACTACTGTTAACATTACTTTGTCAATTGGACATGTTTAACATGGAGACCATCCATGCAGCTTATTAACAAGAGTAGGCTGTGTATAGGCACCAGGTTTCGCCTTTTATTTTCTCTCCTTCATTATCATCTCTCTCAAGCAATATGTTTACACTATTCAATCACTTACTCATCCTAACTTAAATGTCTTCACTTCATATTACAATAAAACATTTATCATCAAACATAATATGGTCTGCAAAAGAGCTATAATTAAAAAAAAGTCTTTTATCTACTAACTGTGGAACTCAAAGCACAAACTAACAGTATATTAGCATTACACACACATTTCTATGGATTTTTTTTCTTTGAGAGGGATGTAAACACAGTCTTTATTTAACAAATTTTTATTCTTTATCTAAAAAAATAAACCCCAAAGCACAATAAACCTAGAAGACCCTTCCTTTACCATCTGGCTGTTGGTCATACATCTAGCTGTGACCTTCTCAGAAGTGGATCATCCAGCCAATATAGTGTCTGTATAACAGGTATCCCACCTGTTATTGCTACCTTTCTCAACCTGGAGTTGTTACATAGCTACCCAAATTCTTTATGATACTTACTTACTCACTGGCACTATCAAACCCGTAGGTTCATGGCCACGCGGACATAAGCTCTCCATACATCCCTATCCTGAGCTAATGCTTTTCAATCATTCCCTGTATAATCTACTTCCCTCAAATCATAGTTAATGTTGTTGTCCCACCTCATTCTTGGTCTACCAACTGGGCGTTTTCCCTCTGGCTTTCCTACAAGAAGCTTCCATGCAAGTCTTTCATTCCCCATACGTGCAACATGTCCTGCCCATCGCAGTCTACGAGACTTAACTGTTCTTATTATATCTGGCTTCCTATAAAGACCATGTAGTTAATTGTTATGTAGTCTTCTCCATTCACCTGTCTGTTCATCTCTCTTTGGTCCAAAAATTTTCCTAAGAACTTTATTCTCAAATACTCGCAATCTCATTTCCTCCCTTAAAGTAAGAGTCCATGTTTCGCACCCATATAATATAACTGGTAGAATAATAGTTTTATATATTTTCAGTTTAACGTTTTTTGAAAGGAGTTGGGACATCAAGAGTCTCTGCAATGCATAATAGTACACATTTCCAGAATTGAGCCTATGTTTAATTTCTTTGTGCATCTCATTCCTATTTGTGATTATTGTTCCTAGGTATTTGAATTCAGCCACTTCCTCAAAATTTCCCTCATTTGTCATTAGCTGTCCATTTCCATTATATAATGCATTTCTACGTGTGACCATATCTTTAGTTTTATTGATATTTACTTCCAGTCCTAATTTCTTAGTGTTACTCAATAGTGTGTGCGTGTTGTCCTTTAGTATCTCCTCGCTATCGCCCAATAGTACTACATCATCAGCATAAACTAACAGCTTATTAATACCATTGAGTTGTAAGCCTTCCTCATCCTCTAAAGATTTGATGGCATGCTCTAGTACAAAATTAAATAGTAGAGGAGATAGTGCATCTCCTTTATTCAACCCATTCTGGATTTCAAAAGTGTCCAAAAACTGTTTGCCTACATGCACCCTACTCTTTGTGCCATTTAGACACATTCGTATAAGTCTAACTAACTTTTTAGGAATTCCGAACTCCAGCAGGATACTATATAACTTCTCCCTCTTAATTGAATCATATGCTTTTTTGAAGTCTACATATAGTTGATGTATAGTACCATTATATCCCCATTTATTTTCTTATACTAAAAATCTGATCTGTTGTAGACCTGTTTCTTCTAAATGCACATTGATGATCTCCTAGAATGTCATAAATATAAGGAGTAAGTCAGCTTACTAATATATTTGTTAGAATTGTGTACGAAGTTGAAAGTAATGAGATTCCTGTGGTTGTTGCAATCAGTTCTGTCTCCTATCTTAGAAATTGGTACGATAATCGATTATTTCCATTCGTCTGGAAGAGCTTCTTTTCCCGAAATCACCCTAAGCAACCGGCGTATCTCGTCCATCAATTTTTCTCCCCCTGATTGTATCGGTTATGCTGGGATTCATCTGAACCTGACGCTTTATACATCATCAATTTTTATATCTCTATTTGAACCTCTAATGCACTTGGTTGTGCGACTAGCATTTCTGCAGTCTATAAATTATCCTCCTCACTTTCCTGTTCTGTATGTACATTTAATACCTGATTAAAGTAACTTTTCCATATATTTAATATACTCCTGGAATCTGCAATCATATCCCCATTTTCATTCCGAATTACATTTGTTCTAGCCCGAAACCCTATCTTCTCTATCCTAATTCCCTGATATAATTGTCTAAGTTCCTATCGTTTGCATTCATTTCAAGATCATTAATCTGCTCTCTCAAATATTCCCTCTTTTTACTCTTTAGTAACCTGGTGGTTTCCCGTCTAATACCACCGAATTGCTCTAAATTTACCTCATTTGGCGCGTGTAAGAATTTCATTTTTTCTAGCATTTTTTTCTTTACAATGTCGGCACATTCCTCCATCAAACCATTTCTTGTTTGCCGTATTTTTTAAATAACCAATGCTTTCTGATGCTGACAATTTAATAGTATCTCTTATAGCCTCCCATTCTTTATTTATATCAGTTTCTTCTTTGTTTGCAACATTGTCATCTGAAGATTCCAGTACTTCAAACCTATTAGCAATTTTTATTTGGTATTCATGCTGCATTTAATCATTTTTCAAGTTTTTTAATTCAAATTTTTCAGAAACATCTGTAGCGTTTTTTCCTCTCTTAAGTGATAGCCATTGTCTGATTTTCACCCTGACTATATGATGGTCCGAATTGCAGTCTGTCCCTCTAACTGATCTAACATCGATGATGCTACTGTGCCAGCGTTTATCCACTAATAAATGATCTATCTGGTTCCGAATTTCTCCATCTGGAGACGTCCAGGTGTATTTATGAATATCCTTATGCTGAAATGTTGTGCTCTTAACAATGAGATTCTTTGATGTGGCAAAGGTGATTAATTTAACACGCTAGTTGAAATCCCATGAGAACATTTCTACCCTATGGATTAAATTGTGTGTTTCCTGTAGCTCTGTACCACGGCAGGATGCCTTAGATTACTTGACCACAATGCAAGACATTGTTCCTGTAACAACTATAAAAAACTGAAAATTCACAGGAACAAAGTCTGAATTACAACTGTGATTTTTTTAACCATTACTATGGATAAATTAATGAGTAATTTTTTAACATCTTACCTCATATTTTATGTTTCTTCAAACACGGGAACTAGTTTTCGAGAGAAGGATCTCTCTCATTTTCAACTGACATTATGACTACTGGATTTTTGTTGGAATCTCCATCAATAACGTTGCCATCTGGTGTTGATTTGATGAACTTTGAGATGAGGTCACGTTCATCAGGAATCTCGAAATTCATGGATCTAAATTTGTTCTTCTGAATTTATATCTTCTCCCAAATTGTCAATTCCAAAGGTTTTCCAAATGTTCAGAAGAACAAATTTAGATCCATGAATTTTGAGATTCCTGATGAACATGACCTCATCTCAAAGTTCATCAAATCAACACCAGATGGCAACATTATTGATGGAGATTCGAACGAAAATCTGGTAGTCATAATGTCGATTGAAATGAGAGAGATCTTTCTCTCGAAAACTAGTTCCCGTGTTTGAAGAACATAAAATATGAGGTAAGATGTTAAAAAATTACTCATTAATTTACGAATTAAGAACCTCATAATGTTATTTCCTATATTTAACTATGAACATTACTATGGATTTTCATTTTTTTATAGTTATGTTGTAAATTGAACGTTAAATAGCAGAAGACCTAAAGCAGGTGTGAATTATAACTCACGAGGAAAAAGTGCATTTTGATTCTAAGAATCATTGGCAAGAAAATTTTAGTAGACCATGACAATTCATTAGGAACATTGGCTTGTCAGAATGATGATGTTGCCATGTAATATATTATCTCTGTCTTCCACATGTTCCAACCTCAGAAGTGGGTTACAATTCCACCAATGCCAGGAAGAGAATGCCAGAAACATAAGACAATCTGGTAGTATTGAATAAATATACATGGTAACTGCAAAATGATCTCCATGATTTATTTTATAATTTGTTGGCATGTTATGAGAGTTAGAGTGTTGAAATAAAAAACAATAGAAACTAGAACTTACCAAATTTCTATCTGGCAATAGATGTTCTGTGTGTGCTCCTTGTGTTACACAAACACACATCAGAGCATGTTTGTGCCAATTGTAGCTACTGCTGCTGTTATTCTGTTCCTCACAGCTCATAAATCGGGTGCAAAAGTATACTTAAATTTTGATGTTATGTAGTACTATTGGCCGATAGCGAGGAGACACTAAAGGACAACACACACACACTATTGAGTAACACTAAGAAATTAGGACTGGAAGTAAATATCAATAAAACTAAATATATGGTCACACGTAGAAATACATTATATAATGGAAATGGACAGCTAATGACAAATGAGGGAAATTTTGAGGAAGTGGCTGAATTCAAATACCTAGGAACAATAATCACAAATAGGAATGAGATGCACAAAGAAATTAAACATAAGCTCAATTCTGGAAATACATGCTATTATGCATTGCAGAGACTCTTGATGTCCCAACTCCTATCAAAAAACGTTAAACTGAAAATATATAAAACTATTATTCTACCAGTTATGTTATATGGATGCAAAACCTGGACTCTTACTTTAAGGGACAAAAGGAGATTACAAGTATTTGAGAATAAAGTACTTAGCAAAATTTTTGGACCAAAGAGAGATGAACAAACATAACAATGAACAATGAACTACATGGTCTTTATAGGAAGCCAGATATAATAAGAACAGTTAAGTCTCATAGACTGCAATGGCCAGGACATGTTGCACATATGGGGAATCTAAGACTTGCATGGAAGCTTCTTGTAGAAAAGCCAGAGGGAAATCGCCCAGTTGGTTGACCAAGAATGAGGTGGGAGAATACCATTAACTATGATTTGAGGGAAGTAGATTATACAGGGAATGATTGAAAAGCATTAGCTCAGGATAGGAATGTATGGAGAGCTTATGTCTGTGCGGCCATGAACCTATGGGTTTGATAGTGCCAGTGAGTAAGTAAGAATATTTTAAATTTTATGGTTTTATTTTAGAAAGATTCTGTAGAACTTTAAAAAATCATTCATATTGTGCAAATAGCTCATCATGAAGGACGCTGGAATAATACTGTGCTTTGTAGGTGCTTCTAGAATCGGTGATGGAGGTGATTGTAGTAGTATTGTAATGTTTAAATCCACAAAAAAATACTTTGAATAGAAGTCGTCAGATGGTGTTGTTGATAGCAATGGCTACTGGCCTTTGGATGAAAAGAGAATTTTATAAATGGAAATAAATTTGTCGTTCGTATCAGAAGTTCGAATGGCATAATAGTTATCACACTGACATATAGAGTCAGATATCCAGGGTTTGGCCCCCGATTTAAATGTAATTTTTCTTTCTAAAATAAAAGTGGTACATAAACTTTACCTTTATGTACCCCCACAGGAAAAAGTCTCAAACTCACTGGCTCTATTAAACCCATAGGTTCATGCCTGCATGGACATAAGCTCTCCATATATCCCTATCCTGAGCTAAAGTTTTCCAATCTTCCCCTCTATAATATACTTCCCTCAAATCATGGTTAATGTTATTATCCCACTTTGTCTTTGGTCTACCAACTAGGCATTTTCCCTCTGGTTTTCTTACAAGTAGCTTCCATACTCCACTTTCATTCCCCATTCATGCCACATGTCCTGCCATCACAATCTATGTGACTTAACTGTGCTTATGATATCTGGTTTCCTATCAAGGTGATGTAGCTCACTGTTATTAAGTCTTCTCTATTTTCCTGTCTGTCCTTCTCTTTTTGGAACAAAACATTTCCTAAGAACTTTATTCTCAAATGCTTGTAATATTTTCTTCTCTCTTAAAATAAGAGTCAATATTTCTGATCCATATAATGGAACTGGACCTTCCATGGTATGTTTACCTTGTCGTGGTGGATTGTCTTGCGTGCTTAAATGATCCTGAGAGCTATGCCGGCGGTAGCATTGCTGCTGATAGGGTTACCCGTGCCAGACTGGTCGAAGGTGATAAGCCAGACAAAAAAAGTACCTTGGTCGAAAGAGTGACGATCTTTCACCGTAAAAATATAGCTGCCAAGAAATGCGGACATGGGTTCAACTGGGGTAAAATTTTCCGGAGGTCAAATAGTCCCCCATTCGGTTCTCCGGGCGGGGACGACTTCAGGGAACCCATGCCAAAGACTCAAACATAGGGACATGTTCCTAGGAACAAGGAATGTTAGGTCTTTATACAATAGCGGGGCACTAGAGATATTAATGTTGGAATTAGATAAATCACTCTTGGATATAGTCGCTTTACAGGAAGTAAGGTGGCCAGGAGAAGGTAGTCAGGAATCAGGAAGCTTTGCATTATACTACGGGGTTACAGAAAGACCTGCATTTGGAAAGGGTTTTTTAGTCAGAAGGAGGATCCTATCCACTATCCGAGATATTAAGTTCATTAGTGATAGGATATCATACATAATTCTAAAGGGTAAAGACATGATTTTATAATTGTAAATGTACATGCCCCCACAGAAGATAAAGATGACAAGATCAAGGATGAGTTCTATGAAGAATTAGAATGCTTATTCGATAGTCTTTCACAATATCATATGAAAATTGTCTTAGGAGATTTTAATGCAAAAGTGGGACGGGAAGATATATTCAAACCAACAATAGGCAAATTCAGTCTTCATGAAGATAGTAACGACAACGGGGTTAGATTAGTCACATTTGCCACATTGAAGAATCTCATTGTTAAGAGCACAACATTTGAGCACAAGAATATTCATAAATACACCTGGACATCCCCAGATGGAGAAACTCGGAACCAGATAGATCATGTATTAGTGGATAAATGCTGGCACAATAGCATCATCGATGTTAGATCAGTTAGAGGGACAGACTGCAATTCGGATCATCATCTGGTCAGAGTGAAGTTCAGACAACGGCTATTGCTTATGAGAGGAACAAACGCAAAAGATGATTCTGTAAAATTTGAATTAAAAAAATTGAAAAATGATGAAATGCGGCAAGAATACAAAATCAAAATTGCTAATAGATTTTTTAAGTACTGGAATCTTCAGATGACAATGTGGCAAACGAAGAAGAAACTGATATAAATAAAGAATGGTAGGCTATAAGAGATACTGTTAAACTGTCAGCATCAGAAAGCATTGGTCACTTAAAAAAGAGGCAGAACAGGAAGTGGTTTGATGCGGAATGTACCGACATTGTAAAGAAAAGAAAGCTAGCAAAAATTAAATGATTACACGAGGCAAATGAGGTAAATTTAGAGCAGTTGGGTAGTATTAGACGGGAAACCACCAAGTTACTAAAAAGTAAAAGGAGGGAATATTTGAGAGAAAAGATTAATGATCTTGAAATTAACGCAAAAAATAAGAACATTAGAGAATTATATCTGGGAACTAGTATAGAGAAGAAAGGGTTTCAGGCTAGAATAAACATAATTCAGAATGAAAATGGGGATATGATTGCAGATTCCAGGAGTATATTAAGTAGATGGAAAAGTTACTTTAATCAGCTATTAAATGTACATACAGAACAGGGCATTGAGGAGAATAATTTACAGACAGCAGAAATGCTAGTCACAGAACCAAATGCATTAGAGGTTGAAATGGCGATTGAAAAATTGAAGATGTATAAAGCATCAGGTTCAGATGAGATCCCAGCAGAACTGATAAAATCAGGGGGAGAAAAATTGATGGACAAGATATGCTGGTTGCTTAGTATGATTTGGGAAAAAGAAGCTCTTCCAGATGAATGGAAGGAATCAATTATCGTACCAATTTAAAAATAAGGAGGTAAAACTGAATGCAACAACTACAGGGGCATCTCATTACTTTCAACTTCGTACATAATTCTAACAAATATATTAGTCAGCAGACTTACTCCGTACATTGATGACATTCTAGGAGATCATCAATGTGCATTTAGAAGAAACAGGTCTACAACAGATCAGATTTTTAGAATAAGACAGATTTTAGAAAAGAAATGGGAATATAATGGTACTGTACATCAACTATATGTAGACTTCAAAAAAGCATATGATTCAATTAAGAGGGAGAAGTTATATAGTATCCTGCTGGAGTTTGGAATTCCTAAAAAGTTACGAATGTGTCTAAATGGCACAAAGAGTAGGGTGCATATAGGCAAACAGTTTTCGGACACTTTTGAAATCCTGAATGGGTTGAAGCAAGGAGATGCACTATCTCCTCTACTATTTAATTTTGTATTAGAGAATTCCATTAAATCTTTAGAGAATGAGGAAGGCTTACAACTCAATGGTATTAATAAGCTATTAGTTTATGCTGATGATGTAGTATTATTGGCCGATAGCGAGGAGATACTAAAGGACAACACGCACACACTATTGAGTAACACTAAGAACTTAGGACTGGAAGTAAATAACAATAAAACTAAAGATATGGTCACACGTAGAAATTCATTATATAATGGAAATGGACAGCTAATGACAAATGAGGGAAATTTTGAGGAAGTGGTTGAATTCAAATACCTGGGAACAATAATCACAAATAGGAATGAGATGCACAAAGAAAATAAACATAGGCTCAATTCTGGAAATGCATGCTATTATGCATTGCAGAGACTCTTGATGTCCCAACTCCTTTCAAAAAACATTAAACTGAAAATATATAAAACTATTATTCTACCAGTTATATTGTATGGTTGCGAAACATGGACTCTTACTTTAAGGGAGGAAAGGAGATTACAAGTATTTGAGAAAAGTTCTTAGGAAAATTTTTGGACCAAAGAGAGATGAACAGACAGGTGAATGGAGAAGACTACATAACAATGAACTACAGGGTCTTTATAGGAAGCCAGATATAATAAGAACAGTTAAGTCTCATAGACTGCGATGGGCAGGACATGTTGCATGTATGGGGAATGAAAGACTTGTATGGAAGCTTCTTGTAGGAAAGCCAGAGGGAAAACACCCAGTTGGTAGACCAAGAATGAGGTGGGAGAATAACATTAACTATGATTTGAGGGAAGTAGATTATACAGGGAATGATTAGAAAGCATTAGCTCAGGATAGGGATGTATGGAGAGCTTATGTCCGCGTGGCCATGAACCTAAAGTTTGATAGTGCCAGTGAGTATAATAGAACTGGGAGAATAATGGTTTATGTATTTTCAGTTTAATGTTTTTTCAGATTAGTTGGAATGACAAGAGTCTCTGTAATGCATGCATTTCCAGTATTTCGTCTAAGAGTCTATGTCTAATTTCTTTGTGCTTCTCATTCCTATTTGTAATTATTGTTTCTAGGCGATAGTTAAATATGTGAAATAACATTGAGGCTTTTAATTCGTAAATCAATGAGTCATTTTTTACATCTTACCTCATATTTTATATTTCCTTAAACACGCGAACTAGTTTTCAAGAGAATCATCTCTTCTTCTTCCGTCCAAATATTAGGCCAAGGCCTGTTATGATCCTACAGAAAATTTTCCCTCCAGCGTTTTGATCCTTCCGGGAAATTCTCGTATAAGACTTGAAAGTATAATAATAGTCCCTTTGATTGGTTGCTGGCCAAAGGAAGGCAAGACCAGTGATGGGGCTGCCATCTTATAGCCTCTGGTCAGGCTTTTCTGGAGAAGAAAAGAAAATAAAGGAAAGAAGAAATGGAAGAAAGGAAAGACTCTCTAGCCCTCGGATGCCCTAATAGCGTCTGAGTCGAAAAAAACAAGAGTTTACCAATAGAGGTTAGATAGTAAAGTTAAAAGAGTGCAAAACACAAGTAAGTGGAAGAAATGTTTTGCTCAGCTTGGGCACCTTGTGGTCGCCATCCGCATATCCCCTAGATGAGGACCCCTTCTTACCTCATATTTTATATTTCCTTAAACACGCGAACTAGTTTTCAAGAGAATCATCTCTATCATTTTCAACCGACAGTATGACTACTGGATTTTTGTTGGAATCTCCATCAATAACGTTGCCATCTGGTGTAGATTGATAAACTTCGAGATGAGGTCATGTTCATCAGGAATCTCGAAATTCATGGATCTAAATTTGTTCTTCTGAATATATATCTTCTCCCAAATTGTCAATTCCAAATGTTTTTCCAAATGTTTTAAAAGTTGAGCCTCTTTTTCAATTTTATGATTCTCCAACAAACTATGTGCTGCAATAGCTGATTTTTTCAATTTCACCATTTTTAATATTTTTAAAGTGTTCCTTTTTGTGAGTGTCAAAATTCCTTTTTGTTTATCCTATGTATACTTATTGCAATCTTTACAATTAATTTGATAAATTCCAGATTTTTTGCTATCTGAGGTGTTCAATTTCTTATTGGTTATTAATAGATTACCAAGGCTAAATTTATTTATCAGTGCCAATGTAATATTGAATTTCTTGAAATTTTTTAAAAATTTGTTATGTATTTCAGGATGATAAGTAATTTTCTTAAATTGTTTTCCTTTCTTTGAATCAGATTGCAGGATAGTGTATTCTTTTAATCTTTTTTGTTGTCTGAATTTCTTTTATTTATTTATAATTATTTCTTCTCCAAAACCATTTAAATTATCTATGTTCAAAATGTGATAGTATTCATTATTAAAATCTTCTTCATTAAATGGAACATATAATAATCTATATATCAAACTGTTGAAAATTGCATATTTATGCGCAGTATGATAGAAACCTGAAGACTTTATATAATTGTCAGTATGAGTATCCTTCCTATATATATTGCATTAAATTTTTTTGTTGTAGTTCATTTCCAAATATGTAGAGGTCCAAAAATGGGATTTGGTTATAAAAGAATAACCAACTTAATTTATCCTTCAATGAGAAGTGTTAAATTAATAATAAAATCGTCAATAGAAGCCCTACTGGCTATAAAGTAGTGTTAAATTCCCAATAAATGTCTTCTTAACTAAGAAGCCGCCATTTGCAAAGATAGAAGCTATGGTTTCAAGCATTTGGCACGAGGGAATTACAACGTACATAAGAGAAAAATTTGCGTCTAGATCGTAACTCACCTCGGTAGCTCAGTTGGTAGAGCACTTGGCCCGGAAAGCCAAGGGTCCTGGGTTCGAGTCCCGGTCTAGGCGAAAATTTTTCTCTTCAAATATAATAACCAACTTTTGTTACCTCATTTTGACGGACTGAATGTAAAAAAATTGTACGAAGATACAATCTTCAGTTAACAGCACTAGATGTCAGTTTTAAAATATGTAAATCATTACATAAAATATTACATGATCACATTAACTTTGAATGTGGAAAAACTGAGAACTAAAAGAATGTGGTAAGGATGAGTAGGAGTTTTAGGTAGTAGACTCTTGTCTTAGGCTGCAGTGACAGTGTTTACTTTCCGTTAGTCGTGTATAGTCAGTTGCTAGTTGCAATGTCAAGTGCGAACCAATATTCACAATGAAGGCCTTGAAATTACTAAGAAAGTTATCTAGTTTTGCGAAGAGAAGTAAATAAAGGATGATTTGAAAATTCATATCCATAATTATAATAATAATAGTTTTTTATTCAATGCAACCACGTTGTCATTTCGACATTCTGGTATTCTCTCCTGGCATGGCGTTATTGTAACCCACTTTTGCGATTGAGGCGACTGGAAGGTGGAGTTACGTTGCCCGAATATGTTAATGATTGCCAGATGATATTCGGGGATCGTTTGGACCTTAAAGTTTCCTGACATTTGTCTTACAGGTGACGAAAAATCCTGAAAAAAACATCATCCAGGAAACTTGTCCCAACCGGGGCCGGCTGCGTGACAAGACAGCATGCTGCCTCGAGACCACAGTGGTCTCATAATTATATAATAATATTAATAATAAACAATAATCACAAATAGGAATGAGATGCACAAAGAAATTAAACATAGGCTCAATTCTGGAAATGCGTGCTATTATGAATTACAGGGAGACTTGTTGTCCCAAGTCCTCTCAAAAAATGTTAAACTGAAAATATATAAAACTGTTATTGTGCCAGTTATATTGGATGGATGTGAAATGTGGATTCTTACTTTAAGGGAGGAAAGGAGATTGCGAATATTAGAGAATAAAGTTCTTAGGAAAATTTTTGGATCAATGAGAGGTGAACAGACACATGAATGGAGAAAACTACATAACAGTGAGCTACATGGTCTTTACAGGAAACCAGATGTAATAAGAACGGTTAAGTATTGTAGACTGCGATGGGCAGGGCATGTAGCACAAATGGGGAATGAAACATGTGCAGTGGAAGCATCTTTAGGAAACAGATGGATAACACCCAGTTATAGACTAAGATGAGATGGGAAAATAACATTAATCATGATTTGAGGGACATAGATTATACAGGGGAAGATTGGAAAACACTAGGTCAGGATAGGGGTGTATGGAGAGCTTATGTCTGTGTGGCCATGAACCTACGAGTTTGATAGTGCCAGTGAGTTGGTTCATTAATAATAAATAATAAAAATCTCCATTTTAACATGAAAAAAATACACTAAATGAATACCTAATTCTCCAATAATGTTTGTTTTCCTACAACAGTAGGCAGTACATCACATTATACAGAAATCATAGGCATACAAACTCCGACAGTCTTTCATTAACTTCATCTCCTATTGCAAATAGGTCTACTACTATATTTTGCCACTGATTATAAACTTGTCATTCACTTGTACCAACGGTGGAAGAAGACACTTCGCCTCTTCAACACTAGCGCCTTTATATTTGGAAAGAAAAATATACGCCTAGACTGGGGTTTGAACCTAGGACCTTTGACTTTCTATGTCAATGCTCTTCTAGGCGTATATTTTTCTTTTCAAATATAATTTGTCCATCATTAAGATGTTTAAAAACAAATAATATTAACACTAGCGCCTTTGCTTCCCCTCACCAGCTAAAAAGTTAATGTTGTTGGGTAGTACATACTCATTTCAGTTTTCAATATATCTACAACCTTACAGTATACTGTAATGTTTTCTGGAGGCCATGGCTTTAAAAGTTATCATGGTGAATTGTATATCTTAATTAAACATATCTTCATCATAATCTGGAAAAA
Organism: Diploptera punctata; assembly: GCA_030220185.1. Lineage (NCBI taxonomy): Eukaryota > Metazoa > Arthropoda > Insecta > Blattodea > Blaberidae > Diploptera > Diploptera punctata. The sequence goes on along the minus strand of JASPKZ010007372.1, from coordinate 517,262 downwards.
CACTACACTTGAACAAAAATCTTGTTCCTCTAATTTTTTGAGCAGTGTATGTGCGTATACAAGTGAGAAACTTCTAATGATTGAATAAATAAGTTCAGAATTCTAAATTGATTCGTTATTATAGCTTGTTCTGCCCAATAATGTCATAATGTATCAATGGAATATGAATAGTTACTGAATTCACTGTTCATTTTTTAGGAAGAAAAAGAACATGCAAAAGCATTCCGTGAATTGGAAGAAAAGCTTATGGCATCAGCATTCTACAAACTTGTAAGTTGAATGTATTTTGATTATTGTGTACATCACATAAGTAACAATTAAATTAACTCTTAAATTAACTCTTCAGATAGAAAAACCAAAAGAAAAGAAATACAAGAAATTCATGTATCACCCTTGGGCACACAATAAATTCCAAAACTTTTATTTGGAATATTCAACATCAGTTTAGCACCAAAGAATGATTATAGCATAAAAAAACTTAGAAAACCAACAAAAATGAAAAAAATTGAAGATAATAAAAAATCAGGAATATATCAAATGTGCAGATTGTGATAAAGTATACATAGGGAAGACAAAGAGAAATTTAACCATTAGAACTAAAGAACACATAAGAAATGTAAAAAAAAAATCAGAAGTAGAAAAATATGCAGTAACAGCTCACATTTGGACAGAAAAACACAAAATAGACCTGAATACAAAATTATTAGAACAGTTAGAAAATACCAATGAACTCACAATATGGGAAGAAATCTATATACAGAAGAACAAGGAAAAAATTATGAACTTTGAAATTCCCGGAGAAAGGAGCCTCATTACCAAGTTCTTTGGAACACAGATCCAGGGCCGACAACTTGAAGAAAAAAAAATCAGTTTGTGAAAAGCCGATGATGAGGCAACAGCCTTGAAACATATGTCCAACTAAACAATCATATGACGTAAGAATGTTAAAAAATACAAACTCAATTATTAACAATTAAATATGCTATGTTACATCACAGAATTCATTGGTCCATTTCATAACAAATACATATATAATTATCAGAGAAAGTTTAACCCATTGTAATATATGTGTTTACTGAAGTACAATGATGGTCTCCCATCATAGGAGAGCTGATTTGTAATATACAGCAAAGAAACTAGCATAAAGACAAGTAAACAATAATTTCTTCAACTGTTCATTGAGTAGCCAAGATGGATGAAAAATAATCATATTTGTGAGTTAACATTTCAAAATAAAAATCGTATTCTGATGGGTTAATAGTGATACCATACTACGATGATAAAAGCGAGAAAAGTCAATGGTTATAGTAACAGAGAGCATATTTTCTAATTCAAATTGTTCTTGCCTGAGCAAATTTACGTTTGCATGCTTTTTTCTTTATTATCATCTCTGCATGGTTTTCCATTCACAATTACATAAATTTGAAGATGTACGATTCGGAAGGAAAATTCATTAGTCAAATTATTTGTAGTACAAAATTGTGAACAACGAAAATACTAAGTTATGTAGATAGAAAATAACACTATGAGGTTTTTTAATATTGTTTATTTTTTATTATTTCACTCACCTCATACTTCATAATTCATAGCAGACCCAGGGTTTCTTCACATTATTTGTGACATTCTCAATGCTGTGTGAACATGACACAGCATTGAGAATGTCACAAATAATGTGAAGAAACCCTGGGTCTGCTAGGAATTATGAAGAATGAGGTGAGTGAAATAATAAAAAATAAACAATAACGAAAATACTGTTCACGTCGCCTAAATGAAAAGAGATGTAAATATGGTGAATTTCATCACTTTTACGTGAATTTAAGCGAATTTCCTGACAAATTTTTCGATTATATGAGGATGAGAGTCGAATCTTTTGACAATATACGTTATAAGACAGATGACTATAATAAGGAATAGAATAATTTACATGGGAAACCAATGATGACAAAAGAATGCCATATGTTATCAATTCTTTGTAATTTTATTTATTTTATTTTACATTCACCAGATTTTCTATTTTATGTTGATATTCAACTTTTATAAGATTCATGATGTGTTCCATTGAGGTATTATTCAAAATTAAAATATAAAATTATGGAATATTCACCTGAAAGGTCCGTCTCCTCAACTTAAGTTAACTAATGTTATGTTGATATGTAATGGCTATTGATATCCCTTAATCATTGTCATAATTAAATGTTAACTTGAATGAATTAAAATTTTGATCAAGTTTTTTTGAGTCTGTAATCATCTTACCTAAATTTAATGTTGATTTTTTCTCGAACATGTTTCGATATAATCTTCTATATGATCTTCAGCTTGGACAGACTGATGAGTTTTATGTTGTGAACCCTGGATGTCGATATCAGCTCCCTCTTCCGGCTGGTCGAAGAACTTCCATACAAGGTTCACATTCAGCAGGAAATTCAAAATTCATAACTCTATTTTTATTCTTCTGAATGTAAATTTTTTCCCAAATGGTGAGTTCCTTTGTATTTTCTAACTGTTTTAATAATTTAGTTTTCGAATTTACATTGTGTTTTTTGGCCCAAACATGAGCAGCAACTGCAGATTTTTCTATTTCCCCATTTTTAATATTTCTTGTGTTCCTTGGTCCAAATTTTCAGGTTTCTTTTTGTTTTCCCTACATATATTTATATATATCTTCATCTTTTCACAACCAGTACATTCAATTTGATATATTCCTGATTTTTTTACTTTGATCAGTTTTTTTTCATTTTTGTTGGTTTTTATTAGTTTATTTAAACTGTGGTCATTTTTCGGTGCTAATTTAATATTATATTTGTCAAATATCTTTTGGAATTTATTGTGTGCCCATGGGTGATATGTGAATTTCCTATTTTTTTTATAGGTGGTTTCTTTTTTTTCAAGAGTGCTTTTGTTGATCATTTTTTTGCTTCATATACTTTTCTATCCTTTTGTTTACTATTTTTTCATCAAATCTGTTTTCTCTTGCAAATTTGATTATGTGTTTTTTCTCCATTTTGAAATCTTCTTTGCTTAACCTTTTGACTGCCGAGTTTTCCTTTTGCCAGCTGGGCTGTGGGTGCCAGGTTTTTTTAAATTTAAAGTACTACGCCATACTATAAAATATAAACCTATATAAAGTATATTTAACTATCTACATGCCATGGTAAATTTAATTTAAACTCACTATTATACATTTATTTGAAGGTTAGGCAGTGTTGCTTCCACTTGTAAAGATCCCAGGTTCGAATTCAGCACGGTGTCTTTATTGAAATTTGTTATCACTATCACTAAAACATTTATTCTACTGAATAATGTTGATGGTATTATCACTAAACACTTATAATATTAAATATTGTTGAACATTTTTTATGGTCCTGGGTTCGAATCAGTTCCAGTCAAACAGCTGTTCTATGCCACGTGTTTCGTCTGTCGCGACACGCCCACCACTGTCAGTCACACTCTGTTCATTTAGGTCTACATCACTTGCTTTACTATTTACAGGCTTAGATTGTAATAATATTCTATTAGAAACAGTACTACTATCACATTCGTCAAACGAATAACCATTTGATGAACTGTTACTGTCACTCTCATCTTCTGATAAAACTGTCACAATAAACTCGGGTATTGTATTTTCGTCAACTTCGAGACATGAATCACTGTATTCCACAGCACGACCTACCCCTTGGTCAGGTATCTTTTCAACTAAAAATAAAATAAATGAAGAGAAAATCCTGAAATTGCAATATTCCATAGCAAAAAAAAAAAAAAGAAAAAGAAAACGCCTTGAAACATGAATGTACACCCTCCTTTAGAAAACCGATTTACAACCAGCCTGTACCGTTATTCTGTAAGGGATGTGCAAAGTATTGCTAAGAAAGGATGTACAAACACAGAACGAACAATAATTTTAGTTTATTGAAGTAAACATTTCGGGAAAAAAATATTTAAAGTAATAAGATTGAAAACCGGAGCCTGCCGGGCGTGGCGTACCGCTGTACACACACTTTCACCGGCACACGCCGGGCATGGCGTTCAAAAGGTTAAGGGCAAATTAACCAATCTGTGAGTTAAACTATTGAAGGCTGCCAATTTATGTTCAATCGGATTGAACCCTGTTGATTTAATACAATTTTCCATATGAGTTTCTTTCCTATGAATCTCAAATTCAATTTTTCTTTTTCCTTCATTTCTAATCAATTTAAGATCCAAAAAAGGTATGTGTTTATTTTCTTCTGTTTCTATGGTAAGTTTAATGTTTGTACTATGTAAATTTAACAGTTTTAGGGAATCTTCTACGTGTTTTTCTTTTACAATACAAATTATATCATCTACATATCTGCTCCAAAATTTAAACATTGTGGGATGTGTTTTTGTGATTTTACATTCAAAATCGCTCATAAATAAATTTGCCAGGAAAGGCAATAATGGGTTTCCCATTGAGAGTCCTGATTTTTGTCTATAGAAACTCCCATTGAATGTAAAGAACATTTGGTCAGTACATAATTCAGTTAATTTCACATAGTCTTCTCTGATCTCTCTATCTATATTATATTTATTTAACAAGTTGTTCAATATCTGCAAAGTTTTGTTTTTCAGTACATTTGTGAATAATAAAAGGAGACTAATCTGTCTGTAGGTTTGATTTCCACTTTTTCTAATTTCTTAACTAATTCCAATGAATTTTCAATCTGTAGACTTTCAAAATTATCAATTATTTTAAATTTATTTTTCAGCCATTTTGAAATGTTGTAGGTTGGTGATCCAACATTGTTAATTATTGACCTCATTTTGTTTCCATGTTTGTGAATTTTGGGGAGTCCATGAATATTTGAGTTTTTTGGGTTGCTCACTTTTAATTGAAATTTTTCTTTTTCGGTTAGAATTTTAACATCTTTCAGACAGTTTTCTACTTTTTTGATGGTTTTGGGTAGGGGATCAGCCTTAATTTTTTCATATTCTTCTTGTTTCAAAAGTTCTTCCATTCTTTTTTGATAATCATCCTATCTAAAATTATAATTTGGTTACCCTTATCTGATTTTTTGTACACTACATTTTTGTTATTGATTCCTTTGAGTGGTTTAAAATTGCTCTTGCAAATTGGGTTTTTATTTGTGTTCTTTATTTTATCTAAAACATCTTCACATTTGTAAATCAATGGTAAAGAGAAAAATTTCTGCCTGAACCGGGAATCAAACCCCGAACCTTTAGCTTTCCGTACTAATGCTCAGACCACTGAGCTAATCCAGGCTTCATTCCCATCCAAGCAGAAATCCTTCCTTTACCTTTGGGTTCGATTCCCGGTTCAGGCAGAAATTTTTCTCTTTACCATTGATTTACAATAATTTAATTGTGATTATTAATTTACTTATTTCTATCATAGTAATAGCTTTAGCTTCTCAATATTAATGTAATAATCTTCATATTTTTTCTAATGATCATTTTTTCCTCTGTGACTCACCCTTCTATTGAATTTTCAATATCTGCTGTGTATTCTTCTATTCTATTTGAATAATCCGCTGCTGCTTTTAGACCCTTTTCTAACAATTTTGTCTCTTCTATGTTAGAGGTTGCTTTTGAAAAAATTTTAACATAATTTTTGGTGGAATCTATTATTTCTTCATTTTTAGATTTTTCCTTATGTTTGATTAAAGTTGGTATAATATTCCTTTTTTTTTTTTTTTTTTTTTGCTTCTCAATTTTCTTTTTCATGGTTAGATTCAGATAGGTGAAAAATTATTTTCTAAATTTTCCCAAATGATGTTACCTAATATTTTAGATAGTTTGATATGTAACAAATATATTTCAATATCCAAATTGTTGATCGCTTCATAATGTTTGTTCTTTTCGAGTTTGAGTAGTTTGGTTTCTAAAATTTTTTGTTGCTTGTTATTGTTTTTTTTATGTTTTTTCTAATGAACATGAGGACCACTTCTAATTTTAAATGTTGGTTAATAATTCATAGTTAATATTTAATTTTAGGAAGTTATATTTTGAGGTTATTTTAATTATATTATTTTTGGTCTGGACATCTTACCTCAATATTAATGTTGATTTGTTCTTGGACATGTTTCAAAACAATTCTCTGTTTTATCTTCAGCTTTCCCAGACTGGTTTTATTTATTTATTTTATTGGTGCAACATAATGCAACATAAATAAAACCAGTCTGGGAAAGCTGAAGATAAAACAGAGAATTGTTTTGAAACATGTCCAAGAACAAATCAACATTAATATTGAGGTAAGATGTCCAGACCAAAAATAATATAATTCATAGTTAATTCATAGTTAAACTAGTTCCCGTGTTTAAAGAAAACATGAAATATAATGTAAGAAGTAAAAAATTACTCATTAATTTATGAAGTTGATTAATAAATTTAATGTCTGCTAATCTTTTAAATTTCTTCTCCTTTAATTTTAAAAACTTTTTAATATCATCTTTAATTTCCAAAAAAAAATTTATTAAAGTTGTTAAATTTGGAGGACACCATAACGTAATCTGTTATTCACAACATAAAAACATCTGTTTTTCTCTCCTTCCTTATAACTTAAGAAGTTGTATCTAATGGATTATTTTTGGAAGTAATATTTTGAGTTAATATTTAATTTTAGGAAGTTATATTTTGAGGTTATTTTAATTATATTATTTTGAGGGTCTTTTAATCAAGTTTTTTTTTTTTTTTTTAGTCTGTAATAATCTTACCTCAATTTAATGTTGATTTGTTCTCGAAAATCTTTCGATATAAATATTCATGGACTCCCCAAAATTCCCAAACCTGGAAACAAAATGAGGCCAATAATTAACAATATTGGTTCACCAACCTACAACATTTCAAATGGCTGAATAATGAATTTAAAAGAATTAATAATTTTTAAAGTCTACAGATTGAAAATCCATCGGAATTAGTTAAGAAATTAGAAAAAGCAGAAATCGAACCTACAGATAGATTAGTCTCCTTCCATATCATCTCATTATTCACAAATGTACTGAAAAACAAAACTTTGGAGATATTGAACAACTGGTTAAATAAATATAACATAGATAGAGAGATCAGAGAAGACTATGTGAAATTAACTGAATTATGTACTGACCAAATGTTCTTTACATTCAATGGGAGTTTCTATAGACAAAAATCAGGACTCTCAATGGGAAACCCATTATTGCCTTTCCTGGCAAATTTATTTATGAGCAGTTTTGAATGAAAAATCACAAAAACACATCCCACAATGTTTAAATTTTGGAGCAGATATGTAGATGATATAATTTGTATTGTAAAAGAAAAACATGTAGAAGATTCCCTAAAACTGTTAGATTTACATAGTACAAACATTAAATTTACCATAGAAACAGAAGAAAATAAACACATACCTTTTTTTAGATCTTAAATTGATTAGAAATGAAGAAAAAAGAAAAATTGAATTTGAGATTCATAGGAAAGAAACTCATATGGAAAATTTTATTAAATCAACAGGGTTCAATCCGATTGAATATAAATTGGCAGCCTTCAATAGTTTAACTCACAGATTGGTCAACATACCCTTAAGCAAAGAAGTTTTCAAGACGGAGAAAAAACACATAATGAAAGTTGCAAGAGAAAACGGGTTTGATGAAAAAATGGTAAACAAAAGGATAGAAAAGTATAAGAAACAAAAAATGATCAACAAAAGCACTCTTGAAAAAAAAAACTATAAAAAATACAGGAAATTCACATATCACCCTTGGGCACACAATAAATTCCAAAAGATATTTGACAAATTTGGTATTAAATTAGCACCGAAAAATGACCACAGTTTAAATAAACTAATAAAAACCAACAGAAATGAAAAAACTGATCAAAGTAAAAAAATCAGGAATATATCAAATTGAATGTACTGGTTGTGAAAAACTATATATAGAGAAAACAAAAAGAAACCTGAAAATTAGTACCAAGGAACACATAAGTAATATTAAAAATGGGGAAATAGAAAAATCTGCAGTTGCTGCTCATGTTTGGGCCGAAAAACACAATGTAAATTCGAACACTAAATTATTAAAACAGTTAGAAAAAGCAAAGGAACTCACCATTTGGAAAAAAAAATTACATTCAGAAGAACAAAAATAGAGTTATGAATTTCGAAATTCCTGCTAAACGTGACCTTGTATGGAGGTTCTTCGACCAGCTGGAAGAGGGGGCTGATATCGACATCCAGGGTTCACAACGTAAAACTCATCAGTCTGTCCAAGCTGAAGATGATATAGAATGGTAAAATCAAATGTTTCTTACCTCTCCTTATAGAAATCTTCTAAGTAGTTCGCGATTTCGAGACCATAACAGTCTCGTCTTCAGTACTATTAGTACTTAGAAGATTTGTATGAGGAGAGGTAAGAAACATTTGATTTTACCATAAATTAAACCTCATAGTGATTAATTCCTGTAAAAGTTAAATGATCCATCCATAGTAATTCTGCCCGAAGGCAGGTCCTTCACTGCAATCATAGCATTTTCATGCTATGCTTGCAGATTTACTATGGAAATGTAGGTGTAGTAGATTCCTGTTGCTTTCCACACCGATGAAGGATGATGATGATGATGATGATGATAAGGATGATGATGATGATAGCTAGATGAAATAGAAGATTATATCAAAACATGTTCGAGAACAAATCAACATTAAATTGAGGTAAGATGATTACAGGCTAAATAAAAAACTGGATTAAAAGATCCTCAAAATATTACTTCCTAAAATAAACCATTAAAATCTTGATACTTTCCATTAATAAAAAAATATAAATTGTACAACTACAGACCTATGTTGCCACCAGAAAGTTTAGACTAGATAAAAAAATTCTGGCTTAATTGGGAATTGAACATCGAGTACTTTATATATACAAAATATAATTATTAAAATACATTTATTAAAATGGTATATAATTTGAATTTTAAAGATATTTTATATTTTAGAAAACCAAGAGTTGGGTAAATATGTAATACTGTAATTAAGACATTTAGTCTGTACATTCTTACCTCTTATGGTTGTTTTTGCTGAACATATGTTTCAAGGCTTCTAAGCCCCCATGGTAGTCTGTACATTCTTACCTCCTGTGTTCGTGAAAAACTTCCATAAGAGGTAAGAATGTACAGACTGAATATCTTGATTATTAAACAAACCTCTTAATGTTACCTCCTATTGTATTTAAAAAAATGTGTAATACTGTATTTAAAAAAATTTAATGATCAATTCATATCAAGTTACATTATACAGGGCAAGTCAAAATGTTGTGCAGGTTTTCAGAAATTTATTATGTGAAATGTAATGAACATATAATATCGTGAGACATATTGTATAAAAGGTAAACTCTCAAAGTTTAGTTGTCCACTTCTAAAGTTCCGCGTTCACCCGCAAGATGTCAACAGGAGAGCAGTAAAGGAAAATGGCGTTGACTGGGGATCAGAAGTCTTTCTGTGTGCTTGATTACCATGTAAACAACTCTGTGACTAGTGTTCAACGACATTTCCGTACCAGATACGATAAAGACCCGCCGGATGGGAGATCCATTCGTAAGTGGTACACACAATTTAGGGATTCAGGCTGTATCTGTAAACGAAAATCGACTGGCCGTCCGTCGACGAGTGAAGAGACAGTCGAACGCGTTCGCACATGCTTCGTGCGGAGTCCACAGAAATCCACCTACCGGGGAGCGAAAGAACTTCAACTACCACAAAAAACTGTATGGCGGATTCTCTGGAAACGTTTACAGATGAAACCCTACCACTTGCAACTGGTTCAAGCCTTAAAACCCGCCGATTATGCTTTGCGAGCGTCCTTCTGTGTTGATTTACTCGCATTAATGGAAGAGAATGAGTTCCATGAGAGGGTAGTTTACAGTGATGAAGCGACTTTCCACCTTTCAGGAAAAGTGAATAGACACAATGTAAGGATTTGGGGAACTGGTAACCCCCATGCAACTCTGGAACATCAACGCGATTCTCCGAAAGTGAATGTCTTTTGTGCCATTTCCCATGCAAAAGTTTATGGGCCCTTTTTCTTTCATGAACGTACTGTGAACGGACATGTTTTCCTTGATATGCTACAACAATGGCTCCTTCCGCAGCTTGAAGCGGATAGTCCAGATTTCATTCTGCAGTTGGATGGTGCCCCTCCACATTACCATGGCAGTGTTCGAGACCATTTGAATACGGCTTTACCACAACGCTGGATAGGCCGTGCATCTCAGGGTGATCAACACTCATTCATTGGCCACCTCATTCACCAGATCTAACCCCGTGTGATTTCTTCATGTGGGGTCTTGTAAAGGATCATGTTTACGTACCACCACTTCCAACAACACTGCATGAACTGCGTGCCCGCATCACAGCAGCCATTGCTGATATCGACCGTGGACTGCTACAGAAAGTTTGGCAGGAGATTGAATATCGGCTTGACATCTGTCGTGTAACAAAAGGCGCTCACATAGAACATCTGTGAATATTTAAAAAAAAACTTTGAGAGTTTACCTTTCATACAATATGTCTCACAATATTATATGTTCATTACATTTCACATAATAAATTTCTGAAAACCTGCACAACATTTTGACTTGCCCTGTATTTTCATGATTGTTTGTGTTCAGGGCTCAATTCGTCAACGTGAGGCAGTTGATCAGCGCTTAGCAGCACTAAGTTCTGGTCAGGGCCAGTCGTTTCTTGCCCGTCAGCGACAAGCCACTGCCCGCAGAATACCCCAGCATCAACATTTTGACTCCAGATAGACTTTCATTAATTTATGTAAGTGATTTTTTTTTTTTTTTTTTCCACTTTTGAAGAAAATACGGATATCAACTCATATTTATGTAATTTGGGAATTGGACATCCAAATAGCAGTCAGATGCCAGTTGAAAATGAGGAAAAGTTCCTTGTAACTAGTCCTGGAATGAATACAAAATATGGTTGGTTGGTTGGTTGGTATCTAATGTCGAGCACTTGATAATGAAATCATTTGCTCTCTTGCACTCCAATATTTAGCAGAAATGCTGGTCTCTTCTACAAGGAAAGCTGCGGAAAGGCTACTGTCTTTAACAGAGAGGAGACCCTTTAATTCCTTCCATCGAAGGCTTAAAGGAACCGACCTGGACAGTAACCTAGTGTCCAATCCCTCACCTTCTCATGGTGCAGCTGTTAGTAATCATGCTTATGCATGATGAACGAAAGGGAAGGGCTACTCACCAATAAGCACTGGTCAGCTTGGTGAATTTTTTCTTTTTTGACCGAATTGGTATTACTTCTTCCCATACCAATTCCCTCTTTCAACTTTTCTATCCAGTCTCCCTTGACTGACCTCTTGTTTCATTCGACCCTGATGGTATTAGAGTATTCGAGGCCTACAGGTTCATTTCTCCTTCCTTCCTATACCTTCTTTCTCTCTATGGGTGACATAACCACCACATGTGGTGCCTACTACTACACGGTTACAACTAGTTTATTGTACTCCAATACAAACATGAAGCCTTTAACACAAAATATGAAATGAGTTATAAAATCTGATTCATTTCATCATCATCATCTTAAGGCACGACAACTTCAAAAGTGAAAGTTTGGCCTTCTCAACAATCCTCCTCCATGCCAATCTGTCTCTTGCCATATTCAAATTAGTCACTTTCATTTTCCTTAGATCGTTCATTGTGTCATCCTCCCATCTGATCTTTGGTCTTCCTATAGCTCTGCCTCCTATAGGTTTCCATTTGTAGAGTTTTTTGACCAGTCTCTGATCATCCATTCTTATCAAATGTCCAAGCCAACCAATTCTGAGAGATCTTATATGGTTTACTATGTTCTGATTTTTTATTAATTTGTTTAATTCGTTATTTGTTTTGATTCTCCAACAATTATCAATTCCTCTATTTGGTCCAAATATTCTTTTTAAAATTTTTTTTAAAGAATTAGTAATTTCTGTTTTATTGTTTCTTTTAGGACCCAAGTTTCACAAGCATATGTAACTACTGGTCTAATGAGTGTTTGTATAACCTTATTTTTGCAGTTTTTTATATTAATTTGCTTTTAAATAAGGTTCTATTTGCAAAATAGGCTTTATTCCCAATTACCAATCTTTCTTTAATTTCCTCTTCTAATGAATTATGTCCATTTGCTTTGGTATCTAAATATTTGAATGATTCTCCTGTGTTAATCTGATTCATTTACTGATTGCTAAATAAAACCACATAGTGTTACTTCCTAATAATATCAAACCAAAAAGTAGTTTGCCCCAAGTTTATTGATTTTAATTAAACTGCACAGTATATGCTTTAACAAGTCTGCTATGAGAATAATGGATTTTTAACACATAATTTAAATGATTTTTCATTAATGGTTTCGCATTGTATGTATTTTAAATTTCTAGTAATTTTTTTTCCCCTAAAATGAAGTTTAATGGACAAACTGCTTTTTGCATTTACAGAATGACATGTGAAATGAGAAGAGTGAATTTGAGACATTAAAAAATCTAGGGAACAAAATAGAGATATAACTCCTGTGCATGAGACTAAACACATTGTTCGTTAATAAAATTAAAATAATTCGTACATCATCTCACCTTATGTGTTCCGTGTTTTTATAGCACAGGATTGCAGTTTCAGGAATGGTCTTTCCTATCTTCAGCCATCTTTTCGACTGTTGAATTTTTGCCATCACCATCAGCTTCTAAACAGCCATCTAGTGTTGATTTGATGAACTTGGAGATTAAATTTTGCTCACTGGGAATTTCATAATTCATGGATATAAATTTGCTCTTCTGAATGTATGTCTTCTCCCAAACTGTTAAATTCCAAATCAACAATAGACGGCAGTTTAGAAGATAATGATGAAGGCAAAAATTCAACCAGGAGATTGGATGGACTGACAAAATTGGCTATTGGGAATCGGACGATGTCAAAGACATTAATCAACCGATGATCTATCTATCTTATTTGAAGAGAAAAATTATATGCTCAGACCGGGACTTGAACCCAGGACCCTTGGTTTTCTAGTCCAAGTGCTCTACCATCTGAGCTACCTGAGCAAGTACCGATCTAAACGCAAATTTTTCTCTATATATGTTGTAATTCCCGTCCACCAAATGCTTTGAAGCCTTTGCTTCTATCTTTGCATTTGGTGGGCGGGAATTACAACGTATATAGAGAAAAATTTGCATTTAGATCGGTACTTGCTCAGGTAGCTCAGATGGTAGAGCACTTGGACTAGAAAACCAAGGGTCCTGGGTTCAAGTCCTGGTCTGAGCATATAATTTTTCTCTTCAAATATGATTTATCCATCATTGAGATGTATGAAATTAATAATAAAAACATATATCTATCTATCTATCTATCTTTTTCGATCCCAGAACTTCACTTATGGCATACGAAATGCACAACTCTGGTTAAGGGTTAAATGTTTTCATCAGCCAATAATTGGATCAGATTTGACACCTCACCTCGTATTTTGTGTACTGTTTTCACATCTGGTGGTATATTCCTATGTAAAACCTCATGCCAGTCCCATCACATGTTGTTTCCTATGCTTACAGTTTCTAGGTAAGAGATGTTAAATATAAAATTGGTACCTGGTAAGTCAGTCTTCCTCAACTAAATTATTAAATAGTTACAATATGGAGGCCTTTCAAAATCAATGTTTCATCTTCTGCATTTTAACTGGTACTGCAGAACTGAAAATGCAGAAGATGAAACATTGATTTTGAAAGGCCTCCATATTGGAACTATTTAATAATTTAGTTAAGGACTACTGACTTACCAGGTACCAATTTTATATTTAATATCTTATTACATAACTTCAACAGTGCTTTAATATGAATTTTAAAAGTGTTGATAGATATGAGGTGTAAATATTATATAAATATTATTTTAATCTTAATGTAAAGTTAAATTTTGAATTGATATTTGTTTACTGCTTTTCTCTATGGGCAACAGGCCTAGAAGTCACTTGACCTTCATACTGCAGGTTTCACATCCTGATTATGTCAACGTCAGTGTTGAATGATCTTATAGCCAGTACATTTAGATGGCATGTAGGGTCTCCCACCCATAAGAACCTGTTTTCTAAACCTGGATTTGCTGCTTATCATAGCTATCCAAACTCCTTATGTGAGCACCAGTTCTATATAATGGCCTAATCCCATGAGGAAAATTCTTCCCCATGGATCGAACCAGCACATATTCTGTATATCTGTACCATGGCAAAATACTTTAGATTACTTGGTTACAGTGCAGGGCTCTCATACATACACAGTTATTAACGGTCTTGTTTGTACATGATAAGTCCATACCCTGATTTCATAAAACTTATTATGGGAAATAACATTATGAGGCTTTCAAGTTAGTAAATAAAATGAGTTGTACTTTGTAACTCCATGTTTTTCACAGCACAGGACAGTGGTTTCAGAGAGAAGATAGGAACAACTGTTCCTGAAAGTATGGTCTTATTGTAAGAAGTGAGATATTTACGACTCATTCTATTTATTAACTGTACCCTGATGTTGATATTTTATGGTATAACTTCCATTTTTCATTATAAATATAAATTAATTTTAATAGAAATGAATGTGTGTCACACCATAGGTAAAGAGAGAAGTTAAAACATCTAAATATTAAAAAACTATTATAATATTTTTATTTTTAATATCATGTGTTGAAAATAACATACTTGTTTGTACACTTGAAGCTTGTAATAGTGCATGATGCACAGTATGCTTTGTTTATACCATTGATGTACACTATGGCTCGAATCTATGAACGCATTAGACCGTAAAAGTCGTTCTCTGCCTGTACTCTGCTGAGAAAGTTGCATCCAAATACGTTTTTGCGTACTCAAAAATCTGTTCATGCAATAATAATTGTTGAAATTCCTAAGCTACCGGGTGAGGTGACTTAGCAGAGAAACAAATTGTGAGCAACCCGATGGTAACCGATGTAGTTTGATACCTTGCTGCTTTATCCAAGATGTCGGACCTTGAAGACTTTGATCATGTTTTCAGTATATGCAGAGAAGAGGAATTTGATAGAGTCTACCAAAGAATTCAACTGGAAGAACAGGAGAATCGGCGTAATATTGCGCAATACAGACGTCGTTTTATATGGTATTATTTGCAGGATGCAAGCGTAAATGCATTCCTCTAGCAGACAAAAATAACGGAAGTGGTTTTATTGCTGAGAATTCTGGGTAATTTCTTGCCAATATTATGAAAACGACGACTTTCATGCATGACCTGTTAGTGGGTAGCAAATTCGATCTTTGCACTTGCTCATGGAAAGTCAGCTCACCAGTAATTGGAAGTAATTTGAGTAGAGACTAATTTATTTGCATGCAGCCCTACAACTGTATGAGTGACTTGCGTCAGTACTGTATGTATTGCTGTCTATTTTCTTCAGTGAAGTCCAAAATAGAGCAAAGGAAAGAACTTAGTGATGATTTGAAGAAGTTGATTGTAAATTTAACTTTGAAAGGATTTTCTTTAAGTGATGTAAGCAGGTACGTTAATAAGCCATGTTCAATTGTTAACTACGTAGATAGTAAATTCAAATATCGAGGTACAATAAAAAATTTGCAAAGATGAATAAAGGAAAAAGAATTAAATGCAACACAAGAGAAGTTCCTAGTTTGTCATGTAAAATTAAATTCAAGATTAAAAGAAGTCCATGAACTGGCAAAAGAAGTTTCAGGTAAACAAATGTCAAATCAAACTAAATGACAAGTCATATCAAAACATGATTATAAGGCAGAATGGCACAAAAAAAACATTCATCACTATGATGAAAAATAATGGCCAGACTTCAAAAAGAGCATCAAATAAACTCGGGAAAGCCTAATGTCACCTAGAGGTACAACCAATATAAAGCTACCATTAAAGGTCATTATATCAATTAAGCAGTGGCATATGGTGGTCAGAGCAATTACCCCAGCTGTATGATGAAAATATGACTTATAGTTAGAGATCTGTGAAAGTTGTTTTATTTTTAGTGAAAATTCATTTTAAAATTTCAAGATTTCAATGATATTGGGAATTTGGCTGTGTTATTCTAAAAAAATGTAAATTTGAGTCTTTTTAATCCTGTTTTAGTATATTATACCCATTAAGAATAATATATTCAGTAGTTTAAAGTCAACTTTTACCTTGTACAATTGATACTGATTTTAATACACTAAAATGCATAAAATTTTAATCGTAGTCACTAATCTGTAAGCAAAATTTACCTTTTAAGAAAAAGCAATTATGGTGAGTACCTCTGCATTCTCTATTATTATGCATTAGAGAGACTCTTGACTTCTCAACTCCTTTCAAAAAACGTTAAACTGAATATATATAAAACTATTATTCTACCAGTTATATTATATGGATGCAAAACATGGACTCTTACTTTAAGGGAGGAAAGGAGATTACGAGTATTTGAGAATAAAGTTCTTAGGAAAATTTTTGGACCAAAGAGAGATGAACAGACAGGTGAATGGAGAAGACTGCATAACAGTGAATTACATAGTCTTTATAGGAAGCCAGATATAATGTGAACAGTTAAGTCTCATAGACTGCAATGGGCAGGACATGTGGCACAAATGGGAATGAAAGATGTGCATGGAAGCTTCTTGTAGGAAAGCCGGAGGGAAAACGCCCAGTTGGTAGACCAAGAATGAGGTGGGAGAATAACATTAACAATGATTTGAGGAAAGTAGATTATACAGGGGATGACTGGAAAACATTGGCTCAGGATAGGGATATATGGAGAGCTTATGTATGTGTGGCCATAAACCTATGGGTTCGATAGTGCCAGTAAGTTAGTTATCTCTACATTCTCAGGTTTCAATCTCTGCCTTCGATCACTCACCACAACACCATATTGAGAAATAGATCTTTCTAAGTCCACATTTAAAGTTGAATACCAGATGAATTCAAGAGATGTCCTGACAAACTCGGTATACTCTTCCCTCAAAGAGCAAATCATTTTGCAAAGGTCTACATGGGTACACACTGGTCATTTCACTCTTCTTTTATGAGGCCTTGGAGAACAACACAGCCTTTGTAGAATTTAGAAGATTCAGTGGCACTTGCATATGACCATGGCACTGTCAGCACTGAGAATTTGATTATTAAGTGTCCTGGGATCAAGTAATTTACTAACTGCTGCAAACACCAGTTTTGAAGGGTCATCTGCAATCAAGATTTTCAGCTTTGTAAGACTCTTTTTGTGCAGTAATTTTCAACTGGTTCACCACTTCAGCTTTCCTGAGGGCTGTCATCTCTTGCAACAAAGTTGTGAGTTGTTTTGTTAATAAATCAAGCCTGTTCTCCATAACCTTTAGTTTGGAATGAAGAACATGAGCTGTGGGATAACTGTTACATTCCAAGAAGGTAATCAAATTATCAAATTGGTTGCAGTTATCAGCAACAAATTGAGCCCGAACTTTTGTGATGGCTAAAAATTGGAGACTTACATCTTTAAGAAACTTCATGCCACTGTTTTCTTCACCCAGCTGCTCCATAAATTCCAATATGTCATCAAGGTATTCATGTATATACTTTGCAGCTTCAAACCATGCGTTCCATCTAGTTTGTACTGGCATGGGAAAATACCTAATTTTTCCAGGGTCATTCTCATATTTCTCACGAAGAAAGTCAAGAGACAAGTGCTTCCATTTTCTTGTATTGAGAAATGCTGCTTTTGTTATAGCAACAGTTATGTTCAATTCATCTAGGCTACATTGCCAAATCTGACCCACCAAGTTGATTTTGTGGGCCCTGCATTGAATAGGGGCAAGTTTCTCCCCCACTAAGCCATTTAAAGTATTGACACACACAGTCATGTACTGTGCTGAGATGGTAATAATCCATAGCATATTGTCATATCCAACTTCATATTTGAGTTTGTATTCTTTAACATTCTTACCTTATATGTTAATCTGTTGGACGATCGTTTCAAAGCTATTGCTCCATCTTCAACTTGTTCACAAACAAGAAACATATGAAGTAAGAATGTTAAAGAATACAAACTCAAATATTAAATTAAACCTCATAATGTAACTTCCTAATGATTTTAAAATATCCAACTTCATATTTATTTAAAGTGTACACAATACTTTGAGTGCATGTTGAACTGGTGGCTTTGTCAAAACACAGCACTGGCAGCCAAGTAAACTTCTTGCTGATCTGTGGCCTCCAAAAGATGAAACAGAATATTAAATTTGCAGTTCCCAGACTTGTCAGTTGTTTCATCACACATGATGAAAAGTTTTTTGTCCTTTATTATTTGTTTCAATTCCTCCACTTTTTTGTCCCAATAATTGTTATGTAATGTTGCCAAATTCTATCTGCAGAAGGCAAGTCACAACTGCCCTTTATATATTAGCCCAACCATTCTCTCATCTTGGGATGATCTAACTTTTCCACAGAAATTCCTGCTCTCAAAACTGCCTCCGTAGTGTCAACAATGAACTCTGTTTTGTCTTCTTTTGCTTTTTTAGCCTGTAAAAAGGACCCTTCAACAGATAATTGGCACTTCATTGATGTATTCTTATTGTTAGCGTTTTTGTGAGTTTCACTGGCTATATGTTTTATCAACATGTCCTTTCTTTCATATTCTAGTCTTTTGTCACAGTATTGGCACATCAATATTTTTTTATCATTTACAAAAAACTTTCACTGCTGAATTCATGTGCCCTACTTGTGGCTGACACACTTGGTTTTGGCATGACAAAATAAAAAAAAAATGATAATGAAAATTACTTGAGACTTGAGTAAAACACAAACTGACCGAGGTATACATTTACATTCACTGAATGTATCTGTTGATGAGAACAAAGTTTTGAAGGGGGAAAGAGGGGGAATTAAAATTGCATGTGACCTTTGTTGTTCAAACTGTCAGTATTTGTTTTGTTACATTTTGTTAAAAATCTATGTTATAGAAATGTAATCCAACAGAAAAAAATGTGTTTATGTAATTAAATTCTGTTTTAATTAAATTGGGAATAATAATATTTATGAATATTATATAATTACTGTCCACCGCTGTGGTCTCGAGGTGCTGCCTTGTCATGCAGCGGGCCAGGTTCGATCCCTGGTTGGGGCAGTTTTTCTGGGTGAGGTTTTTATTGGGGTTTTTCCTCACCTGTAAGACAAATGTTAGGAAAACTTTAAGACCCAAACGGTCCCTCATGCTATGATTGCAGGGAAGGACCTGCCTTCGGGCAGAATTACAAGGATGGATATAATTACTCATGGTCCATTATTCAAATTTGGCAGTGCTTGCATTATTGTCAGGTTACTGCTTCTACTTAAAGAAATGTTTTCTTCAGATTTGAACATACCATTACTTAATAATGATTGATATAAAATTGATAATTATGTCTGCAAAAATTTAGGGGGAAAAAAACTTATCTTACACGTTAATGTAATTCATATTTCTTGGAATTCATGTTGGCCATGGAACTTAAAATCTATGCAGAGAAGGACAGAAAATATTACCTCTATGTTGTGAACTGTGTTGTAACCATTTCCCTTTGTAAGAGTGCATGGAGGAAGCAGATACAGCACCATCAGATATGGTAGTTAAAAAGAAGATGGAATCCAAAAACAGTGTTTAAAAATGCATTATGACAATTTTGCGAGTAGAACAAAAGATCTCTAGAATTCATTGAAAATTTTAAATTTGGGTGTTATTTTGCATTTTCGTAGGATTCTGCATTATTTCACGATTCATAAATGCTTTTTTTGAGGTTATGGGAAATGGAGTTAAGAAATGGTAAAATAAATGACAAAATTAGAGCATTTCGCATTATCGGGACTCACCAATTTCACGGATCTCTACTTATAGTATATAAAAATTTACTGCCTTGTATTTTTTGTTTGATCCGATTAAATCTGGAGTTAGCCTATATTGTCGTATGAGGTAATTTTTCTCATTGAAAGGTCTGTATGATAATGATCTAGTATATTATAAATTATACAGTCACTTACATTCATTTTTACAAAATTGACAAATCACATTTAACAGTAACTCTTTAAAACGTTTAAATACCGGCCACCAGGCAAGAGATCTTTGGGCAGACCCTTCAAACATTGGATTGAGACCGTAACAGACCACTAGGTCTATCACATGAAAGGAAGAAGAAGAAATAACACATTTGGACTAACTCAGTATTGATATTAAATTCAACTGTTGCTTTCCACAAATGATATATACACTTACATAATAATTCAATTGTTATTATTCAGATATATAATATAAACAAAGCTTCTTAAATTAACAGGTTGCCATAGCTGACAAAACATACCGCATAATTTTATTAATTTATTTTTTTGTATTTTGTATAAACGTAACTAAGGTACATTAAATATTATTAATTAAAAAATGTTATTTCTAAATATTCTATTATTTAGGAATTGGCACTTTCCAAATCAGCCAATCACGTTTCTTCATCAAATGAATGTTTCATGAATTGATAAGTCGAAAAGTCATTCAACCTTGTGTATACTTATTTGAGTTGTGACGTTTCTGGGTTCAGCTGGCTGGTATTGAATAAAAAATTGGTGGAATAAGACACAAGCTTTGTCTAGCAGGTTGTTGCTGGTTTAGTGTGGGTTGTTACTGGACTTAGCAGGTAGATTCATTTGGTGGGTTATCACTAATTCATCTGCAGCGAAATAGCTGGTGTTGGTGTGGATAACATAAAGGAAACACTCTATGTATTCCTCTATGGAGATAATGTGAATATGCTGAAGGCTTTGTCAAACCGAGTGTGGTAGTCTGCTGGCACAGTGGGAATTTTGAATTTTGATGTTCTCGTGTAAGGGATTTGAATATTTGGCAAATATATTATTGTATTTTAACTGAAATTATTAATATACTAATTACCCCAGCTGTGCTGGGGTAGCTATGGTCGAATGCATGCCACTGCAATTAAGTTAGTTTTTCTGTTACAAATATTTGAACTTATTTAGACCATTGTTTTTGCCTGGATATCAACTGACATTCCTGTAGAAATGAGGATAGAAGTAAGTGTGAAGTAAAAAATATTGTGTGCAGTTTCTGTTATAATGGCATGGAAAAACCAAATAAAAGGTGAGTTTTTGTTTTTATAAGTTCTTATGTCTTCTGTAAACATGAATGATTATTAATAGTGAGTGGAGAACATATTTTTAATGACTCACCTCATATAATTTCAAATTTCTTTGATACCGGCGGTTTCAGACAATAGTGGAAGCCATGACTGAAGAGGGACAAGATATTGTCTGAAACCACCGGTATCAAAGAAATTTGAAATTATATGAGATGAGTCGTTAAAAATATGTTCTCCACTCACTATTAATGATATAACCTCGTAATGTTTACTTCCCAATATTAATTTAAATATGAATGATTATGTAGTAATTTTTTGTGGATAAAGTAATGTTGCATGCTTTCTTGATTTTGCTGATAACATGAGGTGTCACCTTTACGTGACATTGGTCAAATTACAATAAATTTTATTTTATTTATACAATTTATCTGTTTCAAGCCATATAATTGTATTTTATTTATTTTCACTTTGCATTTATACATTTAATATATATAAACACATATATATATTGTTTATGTAATTATTACCATATTTACATATATGTTTACATTACCTATTTCCTTTATATTTATAGTTTGTCTCTTCATGAAATATTGGAAATTATGGAGGAAGAGAATTGTGAGGATATAAATGACATTACTATATTTCCACTTGAAGACGGAGAAGTAACAGATGAAGAAAGTGGTGTTGAAACAACAACACATTACAATCATCTTCCAAGAAGGATATTGAGATGTGCAGTGGAAACAAATGTTACTACAACAACTGATGATGAGGATATAAACAGAGAAGAAGTCAGTTCTCCAGGACCTTCGAAAGTGAAGAAAAACTCACTTTCCACAAACTGCAGCAGATCAGGGCCATCTACAAAGAAATCTATTGAGCAGTGGACACCAAATGAAAATTTTGTTTTACGATAAGGGAAAGGTGATGTGGACGAGGTTACTGCTGATTACAGGTGTATGTTGAATGTTTTGACCTCTTATACAATGCAGATATAATTACCCTCATTAGTGATATGTTAAAATTGTATGCTATGCAGACGAAACATGTTGACTTGGAAAAAAGTGATGTAAGGGTTTATATTGTGATTTTATTGCTTACTGGCTATATGACTCCAAAATACATTAGAATGTTTTGGGAAACAAAATCAGATGTGCACAACACATTAGTTTCTACTAGCATGAGAAGAAACAAGTTCACTGAAATCCACCAGTATTTTCATCTTTCTGACAATTTCAATCTGCCACCCAATGACAAATTTAGCAAAGTATGTGATTACTTCAAGATCCTGAACCAGAATTTTGGAAAAGAGTTTGAGAAAATATGGTCTAGTCACTTCTCAGTAGACGAAACAATGATTCCCTATTATGGTCGACACAATTTCAAGCAACATATACATGAAAAACCACTTCATTTCAGTTACAAGTTTTGGTCAATAGCAACATGACTGGGCTATCTCATTTCCTTTGAACCATACCAAGGAGCAAAATCAGCTCAACTTCCAAATCAGTCAGAATATGGGTTAAGGGCTGCAGTTATTGTCAAACTTTAATAAAAGACTGTTAACAGGTTGTGGACCTGACAAGCTGTACTTTGACAACTTCTTCACAAGTTTGAAGCTTCTGTCAATTCTTACTGAACTTGGAGTTGGAGGAACAGGAACGATTTGAGACAACCACCTTGGAAATTGTGACCTTGAAGATAAAAAGCAAATGAAAAAACATTGCTGTAGATAAATGTCATTCATATGTCTAGCCTCAAACTGTCATGGAGTTTCTCCTGTAACAAAAGTGGATTGAGTTGGGGTTAGAGGAGGTGCCCGAACCAAAATTTAAGTGGAATGTCCTTCTATTGTTGTCAAATACAACAGATATATGGGAGGAGTGGACAATTTTGATGAAACTAAGAGTAAGTTATTGTAGGAAAAAGTGGTTGTTCCCACTTTTTGCCTTTGGTCTTGACTCAGCATGCCATAATGCATGGATATTGTCCAGGAAAATTGGAAAAGGAAAATACTTATTGAGAGTTTCGTCGAAATATTGTACAGGTATACTGTAGGTTGTATGGTAAGCTTCCTTACAGAAATCCAGCAAGTGGCTCAGTCTCATCAAGATTACCCACTGAAGTGAGACTAGAAAATAGTGCAGCTAATGAACATGTAAAAGAAAAGTGTTCTCAGAGAATGTGTGCAAATTGTCATAAGCGCACAAGAATAATGTGTAGAAGATGCAAAGTTGGACTCCATGTACACTGTTAATTTGAATATCACTTTCAGTTTTAATGATTGTATCACCTTATAATATTGTAAAGTTGTTCATATAATTGCAGTGAATAAAATTGTGAATTTTTTGGAAATAATGTTTCTTAATTGCCCAATGTCACCTATAGGTGACACTCCAGTAACTAATTTAGGAATGTTTCAAATAAAATTTGTCATAAATATGAGTGCATTGAGTCATAATTAACATGTTTTACTTGGAAAAAATGTGTAAATTAAGATTGGTTGCAATTGAGCTTTGACAAGTTAAGAAACAAAAGTTTTGGAATAAGGTCAGTGATCTGATGAAACTGAAATCAAACTGTTTGATTCTGATTCTAACCATAGGGTTTAGTGAAAAGCAAATAAAGCCAACAAAAATGAAAACACTATCCCAACCATTAAGTATGGTGGCGATTCCATAAAGATTTGGGGCTGTATGTCAGCATGTGGAGTGGGAAACATTTAATTCATTGAGGCAATAAGGACCGATGGGTGTACCTCTGCATTCTGAAGTAAAGTGTGAAACAAAATGTAACTAGAATGGGAATAATTAAGAGTTGGATGTGTTGACTCACCTCATATTTCTTGATTTTTATGCAGACCTAGGTTTCATTGCTACTGTGCGACATTGTCAATGCTTCCTATGTATATTAAATAGAATGGGAATATTGAGCACCATCATATTTAAGCAAGATTGGGATCCAAAGCATACAGCTGATATTAATAGAAGATAGGTCCTCTGGAATGTGCCTAACAACTTCATACACCAGCAAAATCTCCCAACTTAAACTCCATTGAGCACCTGTGGTCCATTCTCAAAAGAAGAGTCTATAAGAAGAAAGTTTTGTAAAAAATGTACAGTTCTAATGGAATGGAGAAAAATTAAGCCAGACACATGTAAAAATTTATATATTAAATTTGGGAATTTTTAACATTATGAGGTTCAATTAATAACAATTAAATGAATTGTGATTTCTTCTTACCTCATACTTCTATGTTTTTTTAAACACAGCACTGCAATATCGGCGACACATTGTCATCAGCTGTTTTCACGACTGTCAATTTTTTTTTTGCCGGTAATTCTCTAGACTGCCATCTGGTGTTCTTTTGAAGGAATTACTCTTCAAACTGCCATCTGGTGTTATTTTGAATTAATCATTTTCTAAACTGCTATCTGTTGTATTTTTGAAGAACTTTGTAATCAAGCTCGGTTCGTCCGGAATCTCATACTAGAACTATGAACTTTGAGATTCCGGACGAACCGAGCTTCATTACAAAGTTCTTCAAAAATACAACAGATAGCAGTTTAGAAAATGATTCATTCAAAATAACACCAGATGGCAGTTTGAAGAGTAATTCCTTCAAAAGAACGCCAGATGGCAGTCTAGAGAATTACCGGCAAAAAAGAAAAAATTGACAGTCGTGAAAACAGCTGATGATGACGACAATGTGTCACCGATACTACAGTGCTGTGTTTAAAAAAACATAGAAGTATGAGGTAAGAAGAAATCACGATTCATTTAATTATTACATGTAAAAATGTTAATTTAATGAACTATATATGCAGAGCAGTGTTAAAGAGCAAAAGACTATGCAACCTTTTACTGAAGTATTGTGAATATTTACAAATTATAATTTTTTAAATTTGTTTTATATTTCTGTACAAACAAAAAATGTTACAAAAATGTATTACATTTTTTCTTTAAATTAATGTAAATAGCATTTATCAAAAATCAATTTTTTAAAAATTTTTTCTGTGTTTAATAGTTTCATAAGAGTTACTACACACTAGATATTATAAAAATAAACAATTTTTCTAATAATTATTTTGAGTTGGTTATTTTGACTCGCCTCATATTTCCAATTGAGTTGTAATACATTGACAATGTCACGCAAAAGCAACGAAACCTGGTTGGCATAAAAATGAAGAAATATGAGGTGAGTCAAGTTAACCAACTCAAAATAATTAAAAGAAGCCTGATAGTGTTATTTCCTACATATATTAAATCAATTTTTCTAATACATTTAAAAGAATTTTCTTATAAATACTATGTGTACAAACAAGACTGTTCCTGACTATATATATTTTTTTTTTGTTTGTTTCTGTTGCAGCTGGTTAAAATATAATACCTTGCATAAGAAAATGGTGTAAGACAATGGAGGAGATTCCACTAGATTGGATTTGCACATCAGCATTTTAAGAAAATGCACAAGACACACAAAGATACGGTTAGAAGGTTTGGCTTTTATTTAGCGCTTCCTTCATTGTAAGTGACTTATATACCGACAGATATGTATCCTATTATTGTTTCATAAGATTATTTTAAACTAAATGCAAATGATTTATTAATTTGTTTTCTTAGATACTACATTGTATAGATTAAATTATTATTATTATTAGTAATTATTATTATTATTATTATTATTATTATTTTTATTATTATTATTCCCAATATCACTTAATGTAGTTTCTTTGTAGCCTGACCCACAAAACAACAGTAATGGCTCATTATAATTTTAATGATTCAAATGATAAAACCGAGATGGACCTATAAAACTCATAAGACAATTATCTGAATGAATGAGACTCTAGTTGAGAATGGGGACATGATGATTACTGAAATAGGTGCAGATGAGAAAATTCACCTTATAAAGTGAGATGAGGTGCATCTTTCTGATTCATTTCTAATTAATTCATTATCTCATATCATCAACCCTACTAATAAATAAGTCATGTTAAATTTATTATATTGAAACCTTTATGAAGATTAAACTCTTTCACAATAATTTGTGAATACCATGCTGCTGTGATTTTATACGTAAATAGGTCAAGGATCAATGCTTTAAATTGGGCCCATCCAAAACTTTTTTCTATAATACTGTCACTGTTGAGAAAAATGCTTTCATGAATACAGATTTGAGTCTGATAAATTATTATTATTAATAATAATAAGAGATAATGAGCATTATGTGAAAAATGCTATAATTTTGTATGAAAATTAGTCAGGTATGAATACTTCAAACTTGGCCCATCCAAAACATTCTTTTTTCTATAAAACTCCCACTCTTGTTGAGAAAAGCAGTTTTAAGAATATAAATTTGAATGGGTTAATAATAATATTAATAATGATGATAAAATATAATGAGCATTTTGTAAAAAAAAATACGTAAGATTGAATATAGCAACCAGTAACAAAATTTCTAATGTGGCTGTAATTGCTTTTATTTGTGAAATCTTTGTAAAGTGCATTGTTAAAAATGTAAATAATTATTTAAATATTATTGCTAAGGTAACTGACAATTTTCAGCATAAGGGCTTCACTGTTTACAAGGAAAGTTGAATGTGTTGCGATTAGTGAATGCATCCTTATATTGGTTTATTACATATAGTGTTTTTGTAAGCAATATACATAACCCATAGGAAAGTATTGTGATAGAGCAAAAATTGTTTATGAATTTGTGATGGATAATTTTAATGCTCTCCTGAATTAAAAAAAAAAATATTGGCATAATATTTAGTCTGTTTATTATATATACAATTCTATTAAATGCAGTACTGACACATATATTTCTTAAAAATGTATGTGTTCATGTAACTATGAATACATTTCAGAGTCCTAAATTTAATTATTTACTATACAACCAAAGTCTGTCACACAGAAACTGTATGAAGAAAACAAATTCCTCAGCAAGTCAAAATTTATGTCTAATTTTGTTAACTTAGGGAATATATTTTTATTTTGAAAATGGAATTGTTTGTCCCAAGTTCATTCCAAGACAAAAATTGCACCCAGTAAAGCATTCAAAATGTCCCCACTGAAAATATCAGATTAATCCCCACTCTTAATGATCTGATTTTGGTAATTAACAGAATTGATATTACTTTTCTTATACAAATGTTACACGCGAGTTTCATTCTGAGAAAACAATCATGGCAGCCACTAGAGAGATTTTTAAATTTTGACTTTACAGTAAACACCCACTTCCAATAGTCTGATTTTGCTGGTTAACAAACTTGACCCTTCTTTTTTAATTTATTGTTATATGCTGAGTTTGGTGACTCTAGAGCATTAACAGACACATACATATGTATATAAATTTTTGTCATGGTTATTTTCAGTATCTACTACGAAGGATCAATGAAGATTTAAAAACATGTTTGAAATATCTCCTAATGAATACAACCTCAATAGCTTATTTCCTTTGGAATTGACTAAATACTGTTGAGTATAGTGTCTGGAATGGAGATTATTCTGTCATGAGTAGTTACTGGAACAGATGGGTAGTGAAAAGAAATCTGAAAAAACTAAATTTGAGGGATTGTATCACTTTAACCACAAGACTCATTACATTGTCACTTTCTAGCCAGTGACAGCAACTATTCCAGTATGTCCTGGCTTTTCAGATATTTTCAACAAGATTAATTTTTTTTAAATAAAAGTAAAAGCCAAAAAAAAAATTAAAAAATTAAACAATTTTTAAAAAAAATAAATTAATGAGTCATTTTTAACATCTTACCTCATATTTCATGTTTTATTAAACACGGTAACTATAGTTTTCAAATGATCTTGTCATTCATTTTCAACCGCCATTATGACTACCGGATATTCGTTGGAATCTCCCTCTATATCGTTGCCATCTGGTATTGATTTGATGAACTTCGAGATGAGGTCACGTTCATCCGGAATGTCGAAATTCATGGGTTTAAATTTGTTCTTCTGAATAAATATTTTCTCCCAAACTGTCAAATCCAAAGGTTTTTCCAAATGTTTTAGAAGTTTAGCTTCTTTTTCAATTTTATGACCTTCCAACAAACTATGTGCTGCAATAGCTGATTTTTCAATTTCACCATTTTTAATATTTCTAAAGTGTTCCTTTGTGCGAGTGTCCAAATTTCTTTTTGTTTTTCCTATGTATACTTTATTGCAATCTCCACAATCAATTTGATAAATTCCAGATTTTTTACTATCTGTTGTGCTCATTTTCTTATTGGTTATTAATAAGTTACCAAGGCTAAATTTATTTATCGGTGCCAATGAAATATTGAATTTCTTGAAATTTTTTTGAAATTTGTTATGTATTCCAGGATGATAAGTGATTTTCTTAAATTGTTTTCCTTTCTTTGAATCAGATTGCAGGGTAGTGTACTCTTTTAATCTTTTTTCTTATCTGAATTTCTTTAATTTAGTTATAATTATTTCCTTTCCAAAACCATTTAAATTAGCTATGTCCAAAATGTGATTGTATTCTTTCTTAAAATCTTCTTCATTTAGTGGAACATTCAATAATCTATATATCAAACTGTTGAAAATTGCATGTTTATGCACAATATGATTGAAACCTGAAGACTTTATGTAATTGTCAATTTTTTTTTAATTGGCCTTTATAATTCCATTGCATTTTTCTTGTTTATTGAGATATGAGCATTGAAGGAATAAATCCCATATATTCCACAGTTGTTGAATTGTACAGGAATTCAGTAATTGTAGCACTTTTTTCTTCTTGAATCTTGTAAAATGTGGAACCCTGTTGTTGATATGAAGACAATTGGAAAGAGTATAAATGCCTTAACTCTCTGTAAGTGAACTTGTCTGTTATTGGTGTAATGCTAAATGTGATATTTTTATACCATAGAATAATCTGTACAATGACTTTACATAAATTTTCATGATTAGTAAATATATTGAATATTATGTTTTTATTATAAATTTAACATTTTCTCTTCAAATATAAGAATATTATGTTCATTCTCTACACTTTAGATAAAACATTTTACTAAAAAGCTACTTTGATATTTTGGTGAAGTAGAATTAATGTAATTTGTTAATAACATCAATATTTAAAGATATTTTTATTTGATATTTTCCTTTATGTGGAGATGCATATGAGCTGTTGAACTAAGGATATATATCACATATTTTCTGTAGACAACATATTGATGCATGGAATAAACTTCGTTTGCAAATAATTAGATTAGATTTTAAGATTCTATTAGAAAAACGGTATATTTACAGTAATTTTACAGATCCTTAGCCAATTGGATGTTTTTCTTTTTGTTTGAGGTTTCTACAGTTTTAAATCTACTGTTATTCAGAGGGTTTACTTCTTGACAAGTTTATTACATTTCACATAAGTACATTTCATGTAGTCTGTTGCTGATGGCAGAGTTCAAGCCATAGAATGTTCATTCCATAGAACTTTCATAAAGAGTAAATGCCCAAAAATTATAGTAAATGCAGAAAGCCTAAAATACTTAATTGTGTAAATTTGACAAAAGTTGTTTCTGCATTATATGTAACGAGTTTCTGCAACAATTTGGTTTTATACGTAAATTTTTTGTAAGTCCTGGCTAAGAGTAATTAAAACTTATTTGTGCATAATGAATTTATATGTAATTTATGATTATATTTAACAAAGTTCATAAAATATGTCTTAGTTGTATGTAACCAACGATTACAAACATTGTATCTTTAAAATGGATATCAATAAGAACATGTAGCTAGTTCAATAATTATGAGATAACATAGAAAGCAATGTGACAAGGACTGAAGGCAGCACTCCATTTACAGAGGCAGGAATGGCAGTGTGATGTCATGGATAATCAGGAGAGTTTGCAGTTTAATTCGAAAGTTAAAGACTGTTAAAAACAGTTATATTTGTTTTCTAATATGATCCTACTTTTGTGGGAACAGTCCGGTAAATAAGAATATGCAATAAAAATTATCACAATAGTACAAATTTTTTGATCATGCAGTGCATTTTAGAGGAAACAATCGGGAAATTAAAAGTATATAATAAAAAGATTACTACAGCTGTGTTCTGTAATGTAAATAAAATAGTGGTCCTTCGGTTGGGTTTAGTCTGCCATGGGATATAGAAAGAGGAAAAGTTACTTGACCAGAAAGTAAAAATTTATCGGAGGGGTGACAATGTTCCAGATGATGGCATGACTCATGGAACACCTAAACTGAGTGAAGTGTTAAGTGCAATCAATGTGTGTAGGAGTTACATTAATACATAAAGTTGTGGTTAAGTTTGCTAAATGAGGTGTAAGAAACGTTCAGGTGAAAATGTCTGATTTCTTTAAACTAGAGCCAAGTTCAAAATTATAGTTTCTTTTTAATGTTCTTTCTTTAATTGAAGTTCTAAGAATTTAGACCTACTTTCTTAATACAATTTTTTCAGATAAATTTTATTATAATGCAATTTGAGATTTTTTTAAATTCAAGTAGCTTTAAATGTGTTTCTTAGTATAATTTTAATTCAATTAGAAAAACTCCAGTTGGTACAAAACTGTGAGTATAGCTATATTGCCTACTATACTACTTATATCAGTACTGCTTCTAATTAAACTTATTTTCTCCCTTAGGAAAATATGTGTGTAAAGTTTGGAAAATATTAGCTCGTGGTAGGGTTGTATGGAGAGGTCATGTCCACTTGTCAATGAAGCTATGGATTTGATGTATCATTAGTTATTTTAAGACTTTCACCTGTATTTTATCAGAAGAGCTAAAATATTACTTATTATCTAAATCTGAATTGTGAGTAATTCTGAGTTATAAGTTTTTTTCCCCTTCACCTTGACATACATATGACTTATGTTCAATTGTAGTTTAATTTTAAATAATATAATACGTATATGGAAATTCCTATTTCAAACAACAAAACTTTATACAACTTACATTTTGTAGATCATCAATTGTTAATTGCACAAGATTATGAAGATTTAGAATTTATGACTAGAAAATTAATAGAAGAATATGAAAAATGGGGATTAATTTTGAACATGAAAAAGACAAAATATTTATCAATTGGTGAACCAGAACAAAATTTAATTTTGGAGACTAGAGAAACAATAAATTCTTGTAGTGAGATCACATATTTAGGAATTAAAATAAATAAAAATGGGAGTTGTGAAGAGGAAATAAGAAATAGAAATGATAAAGGAAAATTTGTAATTGCTTGCCTCAATGGGATATTGTTGGATAAAAATGTAAGTAATAAAAATAAAATGAATATGTATCATACAATTGTTAAAAGCATCATTACTTATGGAGCAGAACTTTGGCCATTAACAACAAAAACAAATAAGTGTCTTTTGGCAACGGAAATTGATTTTATATGAAGGGCAGCAAGAATTTAAAGAAGAGAAAAAATTAGGAACTCGGTTATAAGGGAGAAAATGAAGATTGAAGACACTACTTTAGATTATATTAAAACTCAGCAATTAAGATGGTACAGATATGTCCAGTGAATGGAAGAGGATCGGCTACCAAAATCTGTTTTGGAATGGAAACCTGAGGGAAGACAAGGCAGAGAAAGACCTAAAACCTCCTGGAGTCAGGGAATATATTTATACATGAAGGAGAAACATCTACAACCAGGAGATTGGATAGACTGACAAAATTGGCTATTGGGAATCAGACGATGTCAAAGACATTAATCAACCGATGCTCTATCTATCTAATACATATTCTTTAGATATTATAAATTACATCTTGTTTATAACAGATAAATATAGATGTTCCAGAAATATGACATTAAGACAAATTTTCTCTGTGTTTTTGTTCAGGGAGTGAAGGCACGTTTATCTTTTCCAGTCTAACAAGTCTTAAATGGGCCCAGATTTCCGTGACATGCAATAAGATTTATAATCCTAGATTCTTCTCTTAATCCATTTATTATAAGTTAATCTAAATTTTTTTTAGATTTTGC
Organism: Diploptera punctata; assembly: GCA_030220185.1. NCBI lineage: Eukaryota > Metazoa > Arthropoda > Insecta > Blattodea > Blaberidae > Diploptera > Diploptera punctata. The sequence continues at coordinate 485,227 of JASPKZ010007372.1, read as the reverse complement.
AAATGTATTTTTCTTTGTTAATCATATGTCAAATGTAATTATTATTTATTCATTTATAGTATTCTTCAATATCAAACAATGCTTTTCATATACTTGTAGACAAGCTAGTCAAAATATTTTCTCTTTCTCTAAACATATCATTTACAATAATATGCAAGACCTCTGTGTATGTCTTTAATCACTAATTTTATGTACATTCTAAAGTGCAAAAAGGCTGTTAGGAATCATAAACCTAATATGGAAAATTGATACTTCCAGACTAGTCTATTGTGTGTAGTTAACATAACTAACGATGAAAATTTGCATCTGAGACAGAATTTTAACCCAAAACCATGACCTATATGTGCTGGCATTCAAGAGATACTTAGGCACACTTTTTAGGCCAAGTACAAATTCCTCTCATTTTAAACATCTTGCTGCTGTAAAAATTGAAACTAAGATCAGTGATAGAGTACCAGATATAAAACTGGAGATCTTGAGTTCAAATCCCAGTTCAGTTCAAAATTATCTCAAGTTACAATTAAAAAAATCTATTACTTTTATAAGTAATGGAATTTTCATTCCTCTGTTCTGTTGAATTTTATCTTAGAAGTAAAGTGTGTGATTTGCTGCATATCATTTTCAATTTATTATATACTTGATTGAAATTAAAGTTGTGTTTGGATTATATGAGGGAACAAATGACAAATCTGGATACTTGAGGTTTGATTTCTGATAGCAGTGAGGTAGATCATATTAGACTGGCTACACATAATATAATTCTTAGGTCATAGAAATCTGGGTCTTATTCATAAGATAGTGAATTTATAAAAAGTTTAGATATGTTAATGTTGACATTTACATTGACATACTGCTGAACTCATCACATATAACATATATTTATTGAAGTGTTAAAGTTGTTTAGCGTATAAAATTTGACAATTGTAAATTGACAAAATTAAATACAGAAATCTTGAAATGGAAGTGAGGGTTCATAGAGCATGATGTAAAATGTTCATATTTTTTTATAGAAATTTATTTTAATTACTATCATAGAGCTTAGCATTAGTGATGGGATAATTATTTAGGTAGCCACTGTTAACATATATAGCATCCATCCATCCATAGTAATTCTACCCGAGGGCAGGTCTTTCACTGCAATCATAGCATTTTCATTTGCAGCTTTACTTGGAAATTATAGGTGTGGTAGCTTCCCATTGCTTTCACACCGGTGAAGGGCGATGATGATAATGATAAGGGTGATGATGATGGCTGGATGATTTTCAGGGACCATTGGGCCTCAAGCTTCCTGATATTTGTCTTAAAGGTGAGGAAAAACCCTGAAAAAACCTCACCCAGGAGCCTGTCCTGACCAGGAATCGAATCCGGGCCCACTGTGTGACAAGGCAGCACACTACCTCGAGACCACAGCGGTGGACCATATATGGCATAAGGTGCTTAATATTTTTAAATCTTCATACTACATGGTATGGTTCTTGCTTATTTTGTCAGAACACTGACGTCAAATTAATATTGTAAAATTGCTTAAATTACATATCTTTATATTGTATCTTTAAATTGAATTTTTATCTTTATATAATTATTATTTTAGAATTTTCTTTTTAAATATTTAATATACCAGTAAATATATGATTGAAATAGTAAAGGAACAAACAGTTTTCTTTATTAATTCCTGCACTGTAACCAAGTGGTTAAGGCAAGAAGCCTTGGCGCAGGGCTATGGGACTTGCGCTGGTTCGAGTCCCCATGGGGAAGAAATTTTCTCATGGAATTTTGGCCAGCATGGGACTGGTGCCCACCTAGCATTGTGAGGCATTTGGGTAGCCACAATAAGTAGTGACTCCAGGTTGAGAAGACCAGCTATAATGGCTGGGGGACTCAACATGCTGACCACATGACACCCCTGCACTGGCCAGATGATCATCTACATCTGTGATTAATACATGTGGATGTGAGGCCAGCAGCCAGATGGTAGGCCAAGGGCCTTCTAGGCCTATTGCACTTGGAGTAAATAATTACAATACTTCGCGCGATAGTCATATTTTTGCTTTTCACTTCCGATATTTACTTTGTGTCTTATAATAATTATTCAAATCTAATTACTTATCCATTATTCTCCTCGAATTGGGATGCTGACCCTGCCTTACATTCAACCCATAGGATGCTTCACAGTCTACCTGGATCGAACCCCTATAAAGAAGCCTTCGAAAGTGTTCAGATCAATAATTTTCCCCAACACCTATGACATGTGGAGGACTAACTTGATATGGAAATTATAGAAACTAGGAGTAACGAGCTAAATGCTTCAGTGGGTCAAATTATTCATTTTTCAGAGATGGAGTTCATCTGAATGTAACAACCACCAATTGATTTTCATGCAAACATAAACTGGTCTACCACAAGGAGCTGTGACAAGCACTAATCTTTTCAATAAATACATTAGTGATCTCCCAGCAATTGTAAAATCTGATGATGATATCAAGTGTGCAATGTCTACAGATGACATAGTCATATAGACAATAGTCAAAAACTCCAAGAAAAACCCTAAATAAGAACTGCAAATAACATGAACAGTGCTATGGTAAGGTTTCAAATGTTGTCCATTAAGAACAGCTTTGACATGAACAACCAAAAAAACCTTCTACCAGTATTTTTCTTTAAGACACAACAATGAAACATTCAAAATAATAAACAATGGTTCACAAATAGCCAAGAAAAATACACAAAATGTTTAGTAGTATATTTAAATTAATAAACAAACTTGGACAATACATGTCAACAAAATTGAAGAGAAAGTTAACAAAGAATCCTACATATTGAAGAGATTAGCAGGAAAGAAGTAGGAATGCTCCATGGACACATTAAACAAACATAATAAGATATATGTAAAACCAATAATAACATATGGCGCACATTCACTAATTACATCTAAGAATTCCACAATATTCATAAACCTGAAATAATTAAAAAACTGATTGCTAAGATTAGTAATAGGAGCAATGTAAACAACTAATATAAAAGCTGTGAGAATGTAAAATCATAAATCAAAACCAATAATAACATATGGCGAACATTCACTAATTACATCTAAGAACTCCACAATATTCATAAACCTGAAATAATTAAAAAACTGATTGCTAAGATTAGTAATAGGAGCAATGTAAACAACTAATATAAAAGCTGTGAGAACGTAAAATCATAAATCAAAACCAATAATAACATATGGCGAACATTCACTAATTACATCTAAGAACTCCACAATATTCATAAACCTGAAATAATTAAAAAACTGAATGCTAAGATTAGTAACAGGAGCAGTGTAAACAACTAATATAAAAGCTATGAGAATGTTCACAGGTATTCAGTCAATACAAAATGTAATAGAACAGAAATCTTGCACCATGCATATGAAATTAGCTGCTCTTCCAGCTGCATTACAGCTACAATTAAACACTCCACAAACTCTTAACAACAGATCCAACATTCAACCATGTAATAAGTTCCCTCCACGAAAAGCTCGATCTTGACACTAAAATCAAGTCAAAATTCCAGATACTGACCCCACTGGATACCAAAAATAAAATGTTTCCCTGTCAGTAGATGGAATAATAAGAAAAGCTATTAAATCCAACTGTAACTGAACAAATAACATTAGAGCTAATAAATATAGTTTCCCACAACTGGAATGCCTAGATACACAGATGGCTCAAAAGTAGGAACAAATAACAATGTAGGATCAGGCATTTATTCAAAACTCTACAGTTAGTATGTCCCCTTAGGAGCTAATAGTACAGCATTTGATAGAGAAATAAAAGTGGTAGAAGTGGCATATATTTTGCTTGAACATGTGCACCAAAGCAGTAATCTTAGTAGATTCAAAGATAGCAGTACAAGCAATTTGCTCCATTCAAACAGCAGAAAATCAAATAATACTGGAATGTCAAAAACTATTGGGACAATTGGATACACAAAATAGTATTCCAGTGGATACCATCCTACATAGGTATATATATGGCAATGAAATGACAGATGAACTTGCCAACACAGGGGCTAGAACGCAAATAGCACTGCAGTCTGAATCATACCTATAAAATGAATTCAATGATATAAAGTAAAAACATTTTCAAGCAGCAAGGACAACACATGGGAAAAAATAGATGAACTTGCAACAGAAGTCATATACAAACCCTGGAAAGAACCAGTAGCCAAATTCAACTTGACGACAGGACACAACTGCCCAGGCCATCATTTACACAGGATCGGCATATATAGGCCTATAAAAAAAAATGAATATTCTACAATGATCTATATAACATCATGAAGTCAACATCCACCTCAATATCCAGAGATAAACCACATAAAAAAGCTAACAAGTTTGTATAAGAAAGCCCAATGGAAGATGGAATACCATCAATCTTTGCCATTGAATAAATAAATAATCAAACGTTTTGATAGTGACAAATAATTCAACATTGATAACCAATAAAAAGCAGCTCATTTATCCCTCTCTCTCTCTCTCTCTCTCTCTCTCTCTCTCTCTCTCTATCTCTATATATATGGTTTCTGCTAACATTATTAATCTAGGATTGCAACTTAATCTGTAATTATTAAAGAATCCTGTTCATTTATGTATGTAATTAATTTTCTCTCTATTTTAGCTAACAACATGCAGGCAATCAAAAATTTTAATCAAATCCACTTTTACAATTGAATTATTTTAAAAAATGTTACATTGTATGTTATAATTGAACTGAAATTGAATGTCTGGCTTTAATCTCACAAGAAACAAAGGAAAACAGCTGGTATGATTATATTAATATTCCAGTTTGTTAACATCCATGTTGCACTTGCTTTTAAAAGAAATCTGTCCACTTTTATTTGATATAAAATAATTGTATGTTCTTTAATGTAAAATTCGAAATAATTATTTTTCATTCAGTTATCTCATCACTAATTGGATCCCTCGTGTACCTTCAGAAATAGGGTATTTTTAATTAATTGTCACACCTGTAGTAATCAACCTTGAATATAAACTTATTTAATTGACTAACTAATTAACCTGTGAGTAAGATACATTTTGTTTTACTAATTTATATAGATTTTTTATTTGTTTTTTTATATGGAAGCCAATTTAAGCTCTAAAACCTTCTGAATAATCATTTGAGTTGATTTCTAAAATCAGATTTAGACCTTGACCATATTTTAAGTTAAAAATCATGTTACGTGTGTTTTATTATATTGGTAGCTCATATTTTATTATAATGAGTGACTATATATATATATATATATATATATTTATTTATTTATTTATTGTCACAGGTGATAGTGTTGATGGAAACAGATGGATTTTCTTTATTTAACTTCACAAATGTTTACACAAAATTTTGAAGTTTTCTTTATTGTTTTCTTACTACTTTGTTGTATACCACGTATAATTTTCTGCTACTAGAGTTTATTTTATAACTCAGTTCTTTGCAATAGCTGATGGATTCATTCAACACATTTACTTGTCTTCACACTAAAGTCACTTTTACTCATCCATAACTCAAACATGACTGGCACTCATGGCAAACTCGCACGATTGGCTGACTGATCAGATCCTCATATATGTGAGGTTAGGAACAACCTGAATGCCAGACCACACTTCTCTCGAAAGGAAGGGTCAAGAGGCTGGTTCTTTTAGAATCAATGTTTCTTGAACAAGTTTCCTCCAGAAAGCACATCTGGAGAGAATGTTTGCAATCTGCACATGACCTAAATGTAACTCCTGTTGCCTTATAAGGAGTCCTGCCGCTGGTTGAGAAATTAAAAAAACATTAATTTGAGCAACGGATCAACAATGCGTCACAATATTAATGGTGTCATATAATATGAACTACTACTTCTTTATCTAGGCCCCTTTAAATTTCCCAATTTCTTAATGTATTAATTTATCCTGTTTAAATAGTTTATTTCATGATCTAAAAATTCTTTAAAATATATTATTTTAAACAATATTAAGAAAATTTGCCAGGATTTCTAAATTTACCATTAGCACATAGTGATCTTAGAATGTGTGTTCCAATGCCATCCATTGCACTTTTTGTGCTTTAGGTTCCACACTAGGCAAATAGATGGTGTTAATTTGGTCTGTTTTCAATTTATGCACCAATTCGGCAGCCCGTGTTATGTATGATATTGTAATGTGTATTTCACGTGTAGAACAAAATTTTTTCATACTGCATAAGAATCTGGTCAATTAATGTAAATGAAAATGAGTAAAAGTGTTGAGTGAATTGTTAATGCTGGCATGAATAAAGGAGTTCTCTGTTCATATCAGGGTTAACAGATAAAAATTCTTTGATAAATTTATATTTTAAATTATCTCTATGGCAGTGAAAACTTGATTTATTGTTCCCAGTTTTATTGCTTTCCTAGATTCATTGTTGAATCTCTACAGTCCCTGTACTAATCACATTTATACTATGAGGGGAAAAAACCCGCATTTATTGTTTCTTGATAGATCATTTTCCCACATTTATGGTTAGAATTTTCAGTCAAGAACAATATAATTTCTGGATTGATCATTTGTAAGTGTGAAGTTAAACATTTTTATAAGTTACTCATAGATGTACTATAAATGATGTTTTCAAAACTTGCTGTAGCAAGTTGCAGTATGCACTCTTTATGGTTGTTTCTGAATTTCTCTTTGATCTCCCTTATAGCATATACCTGATAAGGCAATGGTTTGTGGGCACTGATCTATTCCATTTTTAAGAACTATTTTTGTCAATTCTACCAGTCCACCCTTTTACTGAACTGTTCATTCCTCAGTTTGAGCAATCTTTAAGTTGTTACAAGTTTGATTCTTGACTCTTCATAATTCTCTATCAGATCTTGATAGATATGATTCCTAAACATGTTCATACTTTAGAAGAAAGACAAGTGGAGAGACCGAGTCAGGTATAGCCAATTTGGCTGAAACTTTATGACTAGAAGCAGATAGGTGCCCTTTTCAGGTTCTAGAATATTTTACGTCAATGTAACATAGGAAGCTATAAAACCTCCAAAAAATTTTCAGTGGGAAGGATAGATGGATTATTTTTCAATGATTTTCAAGTTGGTGGTGTAGCATAGTGGTCAAGAACACTGTCTGGTAATCTGCTGGCTGGGGTTCGATTCTTGCTGCCATCTATTTTTTATTCTTTGCAATATCTTCTTCTTCTTCACTTCCTGGTTTAGGCAAGAGTTGCCTGTTCCGTTCTTAAAATATTAATTATGAAATTAAAATGCATTTAATAATAATTAATTTACATATTTAAGTTATATGTATGCAATTTATTTCTATTGATGCAATTAAATGTAATTAATTAATATATTTAAACAGAAATTATGTTAAATAATAACTTAATGAAGTATGCTTTCCATTGAAGCAAACATCAGGAAAATGCTCTTGTTCCAGAAAATGTTTTATAAAAGTGCATGGAATGAAAAAATATTTGTATATTTTTGCATTTTTTATGACCATCACCCAGACAAATGTAGTATTTATTTATTTATTTATAAACAGGTTTACATTGTACTAAAGATCTTCCTGTGCCCAAAGCTTTGATACTTTGGACCTTTTAGTAATTACTTGTTTTAATGATGAATAGGGAGCTGGCTTAATGCATCAACCCCTAACCTGAAGGACCAGGTAATTTTTGTTCAAGGTGTTCTTCCTCTAGCCTTCAACGAACCAACATCAATTTACAAGGCAATAGATGTATAGTTGCTCTTCTGCCAGGTACACAGTACCGAAGGACTCCTTCTCCACTGTATCTGCCATTGAGGTCTTCAACATAACCCTGATAGGGGCCTTCACAAGTACTATCATCTGGGCAAGCTGAACCAAGGTTTTTTTACGAGGTGTTACTCCTCCCTCACACCCTTTTTCAACCTGGCTTGGGACAGGCTATGTAATACATCTATTAATATAAATAATATAAAACAGCATAAATAATTAATTGTTTATTTTTTATTATTTCACTCACCTCATACTTCATAACTTCTTGCAGACCTACGTTTCATCACACCATTTGTGACATTCTCAATGCTGTGTCACATTCACAACTGATGTCCAACGGCCTTCTTTCCTGCAGACTGTGGGCAGTCTGCAGGAAAGAAGGCCGTTGGACATCAGTTGTGAATGTGACACAGCATTGAGAATGTCACAAATGGTGTGATGAAACGTAGGTCTGCAAGAAGTTATGAAGTATGAGGTGAGTGAAATAATAAAAAAATAAACAATACTAAAAAACCTCATAGTGTTATTTCCTATATACATAACTTAAATAATTAATTGTTTGGATTTTTTCATTCAAAACCTTACTTAGAGATGTAAATTAACTTGAATTCAAGTATATTAATTAATTACATTTCATCCATAGTAATTCTGCCCGAAGGCAGGTCCGTCACTGCAATCATAGCATTTTCATGCTATGCTTGCAGCTTTACTAGGGAATTGTAGATGTGGTAGCTTCCCGTTGCTTTCCACACCGGTGAAGGATGATGATGGTGATGATGATGATATTGATAAGGATGATAATGATGGCCATATGATTTTGGGGACCGTTTGGGCCTTGAAGTTTTCCTGACATTTGTCTTACAGGTGAGGAAAAACCCCTGATAAAAACCACACCCAGAAAAACTGCCCCGACCGGGGATCGAACCCGGGCCCGCTACGTGACAAGGCAGCACGCTACCTCGAGACCACAGCGGTGGACAATTACATTTAATTACAGTAAAAAATAAATTGAATACATGTTTTTAAATATGTAAATTAATTATTAAATATATTTTAATTCCATAATTAATAGTTTAATGTTGTGAGGAATAAATAAATAAAATTGATGATCGTGATAGTCAAAACCCCCCAGTCAACAGATTACCTGACAGTGTATTTGTCCACCATGCTACACTGCCATATTGAAAATAATTTTAATATTCCATTTATTTCCACTAAAAAATGTTTGGAGGAGGTTTTACAACTTCGTATGGTCCACTCAAATGTAATATTCTGGAAACTTGAAAAGGGTACCTACCTGCTTCTGCTCACAGAGTTTCAGCCAAATCAGCAATACCGACTCGGACCCTCCCCTTGTTAGTATCATTGAAGAAGTGGAGAAAAATCCAATGGAGATGAGGGTTGATATAGCTAAGCACTTAGGTTTACCACTGTTAACCCTTAATTCAGTAATTGCAAAGAAATGGGAAATCAGACAGCAGCTTGATACATTATGATACATCAGCCAAAAAGTGGAAGTTGAAAATTGACTGTTTCATTAAATAGTTTAATGTACTGTAAATGAAGACAGTAAAAAAAATAAGAATTAAATGAATCGTGACTTCTTCTTACCTCATATTTCTAAGTATGAGGTAAGAAGAAATCACAATTCATTTAATTCTTATTAATTGAACCTCATAATGTTAAAAATTCCAAAATTTAATATATAAAAAAAATAATTTTAATAAATTACTGTGTTTCTTGAATCACTGGGCCATCCTATGAAACACTGGAGGGAAAATTTTCTATAGGATCGTAACAGGCCTTGGCCTAATACTTGGAAGGAAAAAGAAGAAGACTGTGTTTCTTGAATATATGCACATGAATTTCAAAATTTGTATTATTTTTACAGGCGTTCACGATCATTTTCCCATATCCATATTCTATTTTCAGGTCTCCCGATGCAAATTATTAATTGAGGTTTTACTGTATATTGAAACAGAATCCTAAAATAAGTCTGTTCTTTTAATAAATAATTTTACGGAAAACAATAGTATGCAATCGTTTTGTGATTTCATGAAGAATGTCTACTAAGTTTTAATATGAAGCATCAATTTTAACATTGTGCTTCTGTTTTTAAAATAATGTCTGAATTAAAGACCCAAGACTTTGTGTGATTTCTTTACTATTCTTTAAAGAACAATTAGTTTATAATCAAGCACACAATATTAATATAATTTTGGATATCATAAATTCTCTATTTCTTGTGATTATTTCATATATTTTAACAGGAGGTTTTGGAAATTTGTTTGGTTTTCTAATACTTTGCATTGTCTACAAGTATTTTCTAATTGTTTTGTTATGTTTGGGCTGTGTCAATACAAGGTGTAAATGAATTATACACTCGTGTTCATCGATGGTGATGGTAAAGTGGATACAGGCTGTGGCTTATATTACCACATTATCAATGAGTATGAGTGTACTGCACAGTTGTAACTGAGTGGCCTTATATAATCAGTATGGCATAGGGAACAAATGGTTTAACTAAGAAACTTGCTGGCAATATCAAACCCGTAGGTTCATGGCCATATGATCATAAGCTCCATACATCCCTATAGTGAGCTAATGTTTTCCAATCATCCCCTATATAATCTTCTTCTTGTTGTAAGTCCATGTTTCCCTTAACAGAGATTAAGGCGCTCTCCCCCTACAGGGAAGAATTTGAACCATACTAATTTAGTTAGACTTGTTTTCGTATAGATGTCATTTGAGTGGTCCGTGGTCAGCGTTCTGCCTCATACTGACATCTAGGAAACCAAGGTAGTACTAGGACGGGAAAATTTGGTAAATTTTGCATATAGGCCTTTTCATTCAGGCTTAAGGATCTTTTACGAGCCTGAAAATCTTCAGGCTCAGGACCCAAGGCTTAAAGTCCCTCCTGGAGGACTTGGATTTTTCCATCCTAAATAACCCATCGACCCCGGCCGGGTTTGAACCCGCAACCCTTGGGGCCAGAGGCAAGGAGCATAACCACTAGTCCACCATGGCCAACCCTATATAATCTACTTCCCTTAAATCATGGTTAATGTTATACTCCTGCCTCACTTTTGGCCTACATACTGGGCGCTTTCCTTCTGGTTTTCCTTTGAGTTTTCGTGCTCTCTTTCATTTAACAAGTGGTCTGCAATAAAAAAATTTTATCTGTCTCATACTGCTTTTGTAAGGCCACTCTGTAAACTTTTAAAATTTTGTGGTGTAGTTCATTTATGCACTTAATATAATTTTGAACTTCACAGTGACTAAGAATACAAACTAATTTTACCTATTAGGACTATAATTTATATCCATCCATAGTAATTCTGCAATCATAGCATTTTCATTCTATGCTGAAATTATCTATAAATATTTTAAAGATAAAATTCATAATTAATACTAATGAAATATATTTATTAATCAATTTAAAAGGTTGATCTCTGGTTGGTTCTCATGCCATTTTATAGCATTTCTGAGTTTTTTATTGTGATATTCTTGATTTTCTAATTATTTGTAATTAATATTTGAATTTAACCATATGTGTTTCTTGGCTGTTTCAGTCATTATCTTATTTGAGGACATGATCAAATAAGGGCATATAATGAATAATAGTATTTTCAAGTAAACATATGAGACACTTAGAAATCAATGGATATAAGTAACAGAAGTTCAATTTTGAGTAAATGATGTTCAAAGTTGAGACACTCCATATGTGGTTGTCTTAGCATTTTCTTTTCAGCCATTAGATTTCAGCACCAGACAGATTTTTATTGTATCCATTGGTCACTCAGATAAGTATCTGCTTTAACAGCTAAAATCTACACTTACCTCCAAAATTAACAATTTGTCACATGTACCTCTTGGCTTCTAAGGGTCTCATATGTTGAGAGAATCAAATTGTGAAAATATTCAAAAGTACATCATAGTCTATTGTAAAAAATTCTACTGACAAAGCACCTATCAACCATTGCATGCTGAAACCTACCTTGAAATTTGTCCCAGAGAAGTGTAGTGATGTACCAAGGTCATGTCAAAAACTTATCTGCCGCTTTTAGTTGCAAGGCACAAAAAATTGATGCTAGAATCTAGCATTGGCAAACCACTGTGAAGGAAATGGATGTCCCTGCATGAATAGAGTGGAGTGACATGTGGTGGGATGCAGCATGGGTGCAGGTTGCCAGGGTTATCCAATTCATCAAGTCAGGAATTGTATTAATTCTCTTTAGTTTAAATTAAACATTTGGTGCTGGATTTTATTGTCTTGCAGTTAAAAGTGGCAGACAATTTTTTGGACACTGCCTGGTATTGGCATGCAGTGGTTAACAGTTCACTTAACTCGAATAGATCAGAAAACATATTTAACACTTCTGCAAGTATAACATGCTGGAGAGTTTAATGAACCCAAAGAAACAAATATTTGCTGTTATAAAATTCCAATTATTCTACTTGCAGATTTACATTGATTGTAAAAAGAGGATACAGTATTGGTGCCCTTTATCTAGCCTCGATTTTAATTTATATTCTGGTAGTTATAAAGAAATAAATAAACCAAATATGTAGTAAATATTGTATAATTTCAAAAGGAAGTGAGAAATATTTTTTACTTTATTAATATAAAAACAATGTAAATTATTTACAAAGCTATTTTTATAATTTTGTTGTATGAAAAAGTTTTACTATTATTTCTAGTCCTGATACCTGGCTGTTATGAAAACAAATCTTGAAATCTGACTTTAATACTTTAATTTGATTAATGACAAATTATAATGTAAAGAATGTATCTGTGAAATACCAGTCTTTTAAACTGTATTGTAAGTTAGGCAATATTTTGCTCACCTAATAACAAGCAATCACTCCAGCAAATACAGGGTTTACATTATGCATTGCAACTGCATGAGCATTGTTTTCACTCTCCACTATGAAGCCCACATTCGATGTGCTCATGGCTTCCCTATTTTAACTGTAATAGAAATATTACATATAACATTACCCTTATAACGTATGTTGAAAAGCATATGTTATAAGTTGTAACCACTCAACGGGGTTTTTAAAGTGAGCTATGTGACTTGCTTCAGCAGTTGGCATGAACATCAGGCTTGGCCTTCACAGCATGTGGATTCAGTTAGGTTTGAATTATTATGGTGGTGAGACCAATTTTGCTGGTGCATTGTATTTTTGAATATCATAATTTTATTTTAAGTATGAGTCTGTGATGAATTATTAATAATTTTGAAAATACTGGCTCAGTGCAAAACATTATGGTGGAATAATGCACTCATGTCAGCCAGAATGTGATTTCCAGATGCAGTGTCTGTATAACCAAGGAAAAAATTAAATTGTACCTGTTGGTAGGTGCCGTCGTCCTCAACTTTGTTAATATATTGTATATAAAATTAACTGGAGCACTTTCAGAAGTTACCTTCCATCTTCTGCAGGTTGAGTTTCCGCTACTTGTTGTTGTGTACGGTGATGTATACTCCAACTGTTTGTAGCAGCAACTGACTTGTTTTTGACGATCTCGTATAATGGGTTTCACTGGGTGCATTCTCATTAAGAAGTGAGGTATTGTTTGTTTCCTTTATAATTTTGAGGTCTTCAAATATATTTATCCTATATTTGAAGACTTCGAAATTATAAAGGAAACAAACAACACCTCACTTCTTAATGAGAATGCACCCCAGTCAAACCCATTATATGAGATCGTCAAAAACAAGTCAGTTGCTGCTACAAACAGTTGGAGTATACATCACCGTACACAACAACAAGTAGCGGAAACTCAACCTGCAGAAGATGGAAGATAACTTCCGAAAGCGCTCCAGTTAATTTTATATACAATATATAAACAAAGTTGAGGACGATGGCACCTACCAACAGGTACAATTTAATTTTTAAATTTCATCATATGACTTCACCTCAATGGAACTTGATATGAATTTTTAACTATTATTAGCCAAGAAGGACAACACTTTTAACATATGTGATGAGGTAAAAATTCTATGTAATATTTTATAATACAGTTACACAGGGAAGCCCTGTGGCATGTCAAATGGTTACGACCGGCTCATATCAACGCCTGTAATCTTAAATTGATGTAAGATATTTCCCAGTTGGAAAACATCTCCACATAAGATATCTCAAATTTTTGAGAAAAGATTATGTCAGTAGCATGCGTATTATTAATTTTAACGCGTGTGATCTCGTTCACGCTTGTTTTGTTGTGTTTACCGGAGGTACATTGTGAAATTGCTGTGATAAATAAATGATTGTCATAGACAGCTCTGAAATGCCAATTCCAACTGAAGATATTACTGGTCATTGGCTATCCAGAAACAGTAGGAGGAGTCCGTTGTGACGTGTCGGTGAAACGTGTAGTCCATTAATTTATGTTAGGTAGGAAATAACACTAGGAGGTTTATTTTGAATATAGTTTAGTTGTTTCTTGACTCACCTCATACTTCTAAAACTCACCAATCAGACATCTATAAGTGTCTTGTTCTTCAAAGCACTTCCATTCGTGACATTCTCAATGCTCTATTATGTTCACAAATGTATGTCATGGGCCTCCTCTCCTGCAGACTGACCTCCACGCGCAAAATGTAATATAGCATTGAGAATGTCACAAATGAAGTGAAGAATAGAGCGTCGAGTCTGCTTGGGAGTTAAGAAGTATGAGTTGAGTCAAGAAACAATAAACGCTGAATATAGTCCATTAACTTTAATTGTGTTATTTTCTTCTTCGCGCGTCAGAAGTTTTACCTACTTTACATATCAGTTGTTTACTCAGTTATTCTCCTAAAGACCGAGTGGACTTGAACTGAACCTGAACTCAAAGAAAAATTTCTACGGTACAGCTGATAATTGAATCCCAACAGAGCTAGCAAGGTTCACTAACCATGACATTATTTAAATTAAGTTTCATTAACTCCTGTTCTGCGTTGGCCACGGTGGTCTTAGTGGTTACGTTACTTGCCTCTGATCCTGAGGGTAGAGGGTTTTTAAACCTAGTCATATTGATGGTATTTTAGGATGGAAAAATCCAAGGGACAGGTCCTCCAAGACTTTAAGCTGTGGGTCCCGATGGTCATAAAAGAACCTCAAGCATACAATTAGTGCCTCTGAGCAAAATTTAACTGACCTTCCCCATTCAAGTAATACCTTAGTTGCATATTAGATGTCTCATTGAGGCGATATGCTGAACACATGTCATTCACTGACATCTGTAGGGAAATAAACATAAATAAGATTATGGTGAAATTAAATGTTTCTTACCTCTCCTCATAGAAATCTTCTAAGTAGATCGTGATTTCAAGACCATAACAGTCTCATATTCAGTACAATCTTGGCGACTGATGTTATGTCAATCGGGAGAAACTATTCTTCTTCCCTCTGTTATGGTCTCGAAATCGCGATCTACTTAGAAGACTTATATGAGGAGAGGTAAGAAACATTTAATTCCACCATAAATTAAACCTCATAGTGATTAATTCCTATAAAAGTTAAATAAATAAAATTATCTTGGTCAAGAAACTTCTGCTAGGTGAGCACCCAAGTCTCCATGAGGGATATATGATGTACATGCATACTACTGTTCTATAACATTTATTGTGTCAGACTAGCATCCAGCGGATCCCAGGTTTGATTCTTGGTAGTGACATAGAAATTTGTCTTTGGTTATGGGGTCTAGACGGAATCCACTTAGCCTCTTGAGAACAGCTGAGTAGCTACTTGAATTGAGAGTTAGCAAAAGCCAATTATGAAAACTGAAACTAAGTTGTGGTTAAGAGATTGAATCAGAAATATACAATTCACCTCATATTTTGTTTTCTTACCTGGAACTAGTTTTGGCGAACAACTTCAACATTTTCAACTAGAAACAAACTCAATTTTGAGAATAAGATTGAGTTATTTTGTCATTCTAATCACAAGACACCGTGTCCTCATCAGCTAGCTAGTAACATCAATCACTTGAGTCTAGCTTGGCTCTCTGGATATTGTCCCATTATTTTAGGGACAAATTCTTTATTAAAATTATGCACTTTTATTATTAGTACTGTTATTTTACATACCATACTGCATTTGTTTTCTTGTTTGAATTTCTGCATTCAAATGTCAGTTTGTTCCGAGTATATCAATATACCAAATATATTATTTGAAAAAAAAAAATTAACACCTGAACTGGAATTTCAACCCGAGACCTATAGCTTTATATGCTATTGTGCTAACATTTATGCTATTCAGGCATCCCAATGCAAACATTAATTTTTCTGTCTCATGTACAATTCTCTTATTGTTCGAGGCAAAATCCTTTCCTCACAATGTCATCTGATGAGTTCTAAATTAAGAAGACTTTTTATGATAATTTTTACACAACTATTATAGGAGTAGAGCTTAATATTTTGATGTTTTAATTTAAATTTAACATTCACAATGATGAACAAATTAATTATTATTTGAAAAGAAAAATTAATGCAGGTGTTAATTATTATTTTCAAATAATTTGATGATCATTGTGAATGTTAAATTTAAATTATGACATTGAGACACCTCATATAATTGACATTATGTTAATTTGAAAGAGATATCCAGTTCAAGAACTCACTGCTGCTTGAAACATAAATTAATTCATTGCATTCTCCTGTTTGGCAAATACAATGGATTGAGAACTTTAATATATTTCTTATCCATTCATTCAATATAATTCAGTTTATTTTTTAATTTAATATATTAGACAGTAGATTTCAAGTCACTATAAAATAAAAAAAAATACGTATTTTGTTCCAGAAAATATATTTAATACTGTAAATAGTTAATGTGAAAAATTAAATGAACTTTAACCAAAATTATTTCTAAAAATAATAGTGTTTGTCCCATCACAATCTGAATATTATTTCATTATTAATGGTTCATAAATTGTCATGAAGGAGATTAGTATTTTTTTAGGGATACATATGTAATGGGAAGAGAGAATACTGAGATATAAATATTTTGTTACTGTGTAAAGAGTGTTAAGTCTAAAATATGTTAAAATTAGTTACCATGTTAAGAATGTTTAAAAAATAAAATCCCATCTTTCACAAAGTGAATTTTGGACTTAACATCTTTTAAACAACAAACACAGGAATATGTACAAATTATGCAGAAATCTGCACAGTATAAACAAATTTATTGGTCCTGGTGAAATTAATAGTACTTTTACCCTATTTATGTTGCATAAAGCTGAATCTGTCCAACATTGAAATGGAAAGCTATTTTTTTTTTGTATTACATGAAAAATTTATTCCTTAAGGCAGAAAGAGAAAAGTAAAGAAACAAATTAGTTTCATTATATTGTATTCCCATTAGCCAGATAACAATAAGGGAAGCCTCCTTTCGCCATGCAAATAGTTTTACCAACTACTAATACATTGTAGTGTCTTCTTCATCTTCTTAAACTTAATTTGTAGGGTTTTCATCCTGTTTATTTCCAAAATCACTCCTCGGAGGAAGACTTGTTGGATGTGCATTCACTGTCTATTGTAGTGTGATAAACAGTAATAAATAAGAAACAATAATACAGTATGATATGGTATATCAACTGACTACATATTTTACTTTCCATTGGCAGTAAAACTACAATCACTCCAAAGTATTTAAGAAGACATAATACTGTATATTCTTAGATTGGTTTAATATGCTACATTGGATATGTCTCATCTCCAGAATTATCAAAATGTAACAACTACATAATTTTCATCATGCTACTGGGAAGCAAGAAAACAAATACAAAATCTCCAATATGCTTGAGCATTAGCAAAAAAAACAACTAGCCCACCTGAATGATTTAAATATGTAAATATTGTTTATTTTTTTCATGAGGAAATTTGTCTAATGCAGATACAAAAGAAAATAAAATAAATAGTCTGATGTGATTCTACCTTGAGCAAGTACATGTGTACAGTATATGTGAAATTTATTATGAAAATTGAGACTTGTTAAAAAATCAATGGAGAGACTACATAAAGAATTTCTGAATGTGATATAAGTAAAATTTCTGTGAGCAAATTTAAGTTTTAATATAGCATGTAATTTTAATTTTAAAAAAATTTTGTTTTTTCAATTGAATAATGTTACGTCAAACACATCAGTTTCAAGCTATTTGTGGTACAATAAATTGAACATTGAATAATAAAGCCCATAAACAAACAAAATTAAAATTTTATAAAACAATGGCTGTCCCTGTCCTTTTGTATGGGAGTGAATCTTGGATTACCACTACCAAACAAGAAAGTAAAATCCAAGTAGCCGAGATGAAATTTTTAAGAAGAGTAAAAAGCTGCACTAGAATGGACCAGATAAGAAATGAGGATATCCGTGAAGAACTGCAGATCTACTCCATAAAAGAAAAGATATTTAACAACAAGATACAGTGGAAAGAACATGTAGAAAGAATGGAAGAAAGTTGATTACCAAATAAAATCTTCCATTATTTTCCAAGAGGAAGAAGAGATGTCGGATGTCCTCGGAAGAGATGGTCTTAGATCTATTAGTGAAGACAGAACAGGCAACTCTTGCCTAAACCAGGAAGTGAAGAAGAATGTTACGTCAGATAAAATTGACAAAAAAATATGATTGACCACAAATACAGTATAGGAATAATAGTTAGGTACCTCACGCCAGTTTCAATTTCCTAAGACCAGGAGTTCATAATACTAAATACCATTGAAACTGACGATACAGGTTAAAATATCCCATTCCATTTACCTCATTGGATGACATCTTTTACTGCTGTATGCACTTCATTTGCAGCCTGGATTGGTACTCTAGAAGGGAATTGGAGTATGTTAGATTTATAATGGAAAAGGGGTGAAAAAACTTGACGTTAAATTGTCAATTGGATTAGCGATTACTATACGTAATTTAATCATTTTATGAGTGCGTTATATTATTAAGATGATTTCTTAGAGTTCATGGAACTGTCATTTTTTTAAAACTAATTGTCTTATGTTTGTTGTAGGTCGTACCTGTACCTCAAAGGTATACTATGATGACTTTTTTTCTCTTCAGTTTTAAGATACAAGCCAAAAATATATTTTGATTACTTTTAGAGCTTACAAAGATAAACATATTTATTTTATTTTTGGTATTGGTACATAGAATTAATGTGTAGATGGTTAAGGCAACATATTACAAGCTGAAAGGTTGCAGGTTCGAGTCCTCATGGAGTCAGAATTTTTAAACTGGCCTAAATTTTCTGACAGCACTATGATCCTGGGGTCGAGTCAATCTCTAACTGAAATGAGTACCTGACAATGTTTTGGGGGGAAAATGGTCATTACTCAGGGCTGACAACCCGGTTGTATTTTAATGCCGATTGTCTAGAAAGATGGGAATGTTAACCTCCTACCATCCAAAACTTCCTAAGACCTGTATTGGTATCACATTACTTTTATAGTAGAACAAAGTTTTGTTCTTTATAACTTAATAAATTCAAATTTAGCTCAAATACCTACACCAAACTAAAAAAAAGTAGGCTTATAAAACTATGCAATGTACCTTTGAGGTATAGATAATTATTTATATTTTAAGTGGTATTTATGGCAAATATGTTAATTTGTATATTATACTTTGTAAATAATATTTGATCATTTAGTTTTAAGTATTTTTACCAGTATTATAAAAAAAAGTTTAAATAGGTTTCAAAATAATCATATTGTGCTTAGGTGTCAGTGCTAATATGCTTGTTTTAATGAAAAGAGTGTTAAGATAAAGTCAATTTATAGAATGCCAAAAAAAGTTAACATGAGAAAAGAGAATAATACTTGCATATGCATAGTGCAGATTTTTATGTGAGATCTTTTTGATGGGAAGATGGGAGAAGGACATTTCAAATGGGCGTAGTCTTACATGGCTTATATTCTCTTAGATAGTAATTCTGAATAATACTTTTTTTAATATTACTACTACTACTACTACTACTTTGTGTTTTATTTTCTATGTCGCTATTTAGAATAAAAGTCATGATTTTTGTTCATTATTTATATTTATGAAATTTTGAAATATAATGGTTGAATGATTAAGAACAATTTAAATTGTGAATACAGGACATCATCAGTCTTGGTCTGAAGCATTGCAGCTGTAAAAAAAAAAGGCCTTACTTTATGATCTCTGTTTTAAATTTATCCAGATAAAATATTTTATATTAATCACACAATATGGACCAGATAACTCGGGTGACAAGGCATCTGATTATGGGCTGGATGAACAGGTTCAATCTGGACAGCAGAGAGATGGAGATTTTTGTCCACTCATTCATTTCCAAATTTGTCCTGGTTCCAATTTGACTCTTCCTCTAAAAGAAATACCAGGTAATCAGTGTATAAAACTGGTAGAGTATAGGGAAAGCTATCCTACCATCTTCTCATCCAGTTAAGTGTATTGAAACTGAGTTTGTGGGTTGTAACTCTTTAACCACATGACTCCCTGTATTGCCATCTGACAGCAATTATTCAAGCTCTTGTAAACTGGGATGCCATGGATTTATTAATTTATTTTTATAAATTTTACAGTCTCCAAGCAATGACAATGTTCCTTATGAAAATAAGTAATTTCTGTTGATCCATCAATAATTATCTGCATGCCAAAACAAACACAATTAGTGTAAATATTCTTGGACAAAACTTGCACAGTAAAACCATCCTATTATATATTGTTTACTAATTTTTTATAGTTATGAAAACATTATTCTGAAAGTGAGATATAACAACTGTTATACGTAAATAGAATATTATGAATTATACATATGAAGAGTACAGGGGAAAAACAATCAAAGTCCACATTTGTTGAAATTTGAGATTCTGGTACCAGTGGATTGCATGTACCTAGTACTATATTCCAAGAGGTTCATACATGGAAAAACTCACTCATAATCCATTAAAAATCAGCATTGAAATAAAGTGTCCAGGGAAAAACAATCGTAGTCCACTGTGAAATGGAAAAACAATCAGAGTCCATATACGCAGTATCTCCTGAAGATGTCTACCGCAGCAGTAGACGAAACGTCGAGTAGAAGAACGACTGGACCACGGCCTATATGCCCGGAAGACGAACCTAATAGGGATCAGTCCATATACAATTTAAATGAGAGTATTTTTGGACTCCTTCCGGAGAGTATGAACTTTTTATATGTTGGTCAGCTTGGGGTTTTTTAATTTGTTACATACCTATGCATTGTTGTGGCATTTATTTTTACTGGTACCAAACTGCATTGTTGTTCAATGAAGCCTATTTTACTGGTGTGTAGACAAGCAGTTTATTTTTTAACATGAAATCAAGTGTTAATGTTACTCGTACAGTTCATCAGAGTAGAGGAAAGAAAAGACCTAAACATGGTAGAATCCATGATGCGAGTAAACGCATAAGAGCGATGAGTCATGTTCCTGGTGAAGATTGCAAATGCAAGAAACAGTGTTACACGAACATTTCAAAACATGGACATAATGTATTAATTCGTGAATTCAATTTACTGGGAGATAAGAATGTACAGAGTGCACACATGTGTTCACTAATTTCAGTTTTGCCAGTGAAATGAAGAAGAACACGGAAACCAGAAGAAGATAGCAATTTCAGAGACCACTCTTACTCTTATAAGGTACGTGTACAGAGGGATGGAAAAGCTGTTGAAATTCCAGTTTGTTACAACGCCTTCATGAGTGTGCATGATATAACAAACCAGAATATGTTAACAGTCAAGAAATCCCTTTCTACTACTGGGCATGCTCCTATTGACCGGAGAGGTGCTCATTCTAATAGACCCATGAAAAATACAATTGAGGCCGTTGAAAATGTAATCAAACATATCAGTTCCCTTCAAGACCGCCCTTCTCACTACAGTCTTCACAAAACATCTAAAATGTACCTACCTGAAGAATTAAACATCAAAATATTGCATCAAATGTACACAGAGACATTTCCAGAGTTTCCAGTGTCTTATGAATTTTATCGGAACTTATTTCAGACAAAATTTAATATTGCTCTTGGATATCCTAGGTCAGATACTTGCTCTGCATGTGATGAATTCAAAGCAAAAAAGTAGTCTCTACTTGCAAAGAAACTTAACGATAGCAGCAGTGCTGAAGATGTAAATAAAGAAATGAAGCGGCTAGAAACTCTTAATTTATTATATACAGTGTGCCATGCACAGACTGAAAATCAGCCAGAACATTCGTATTTAAGCCACTCTCCAAGGGAAAATACGACGACCTCCAATCCTTGAAGAAATTCTGTTCTGAAAATGCTCAAATATATTTTTCAAGATAACTCATATTCCACAATGAGTAACTTGGTGTAAAAAATTAATTAATTTCATTATTATTTTTATTATTTACATTTTATAAGGCAAAGAGTTATGTATAATGTAACAGTTATGTATAACATTCTGTAAATTAAGTGGACTATGATTGTTTTTGTTTTCAAACATGTGCACCTTGACTTTTCATTGTTGAAAAACAGGGCTGTATAATACATGACACTTATTTCGAAAGAAGAGTCTGTTAGAAAAACGCCTTGAGAACAGTTCTGGAAAAAAAAAAAGTTTTCTGTATGTCTAAAGCGCTCGATCTGCTGCGTTTCTAAACTTCTTTCAATTACTGCAAATGTTAAAAAGTGGACTCTGATTGTTTTTCCCTTGTACTCTTCATATATTCTTAACATTTGTGATTTTTTCATCTTAATTTTATCCCCATCAGAGGTAACATTTTCATGACTAATTAAATACAATTTTTGCCAAAACACAAGCTGTTTATACAATGTTCATTGACAACATTTGCCTTTTGTATCTGTCAAACATTAATGTAATATAACCAAAGCATTGAATAAACATGAAAAGAAAATTAAAATATTGAAAAAAATAATTAAAACATTTGTTCACATTTACAGTTCCAAAAATTGTTAAAATTCCTAGAAAATATGTAATGTTGTCCCAATTCTTTTTTTCCCCTATTGATTTTCTTTAACATATTGGATGCATAAAGTCTTCATTTCAGTTATCAATATTGTCACCAATTTATGGTCTCTACATTTTTTCTTGTTCTTTCAAAGAGTCTCTTAGCTCTCTGACACAATATATGGCTAATGTGCAGCAAAGTAAAAAAGAAAAATTAATACAGACTACCCAAAATATTAATGCTCTGCTGTTATTGCTTTTATTTTGTTGCGCATGTTTAATATTGGCCTTATGTACATATACCATTATTCCTGTCTTATCCATGTATTCTCAAAATTGTTTCATTATTTCTCTGTTTTATTCCTAACCTAATCTCATTTCTTATTCTGCCTTTTCTAATTTTTAACATGAAATTAATTATATATTGGTTCATTACAATTAAATGATACTTCCTCACTTGCTGTTTCAGCTTCAACATGAAGAGAACAAAATATTTGGATTGCAATATATACAGGATGTACATGGATTATACCGCACAAATTTAACTACGTGTAGATGGATATTATAGAATCAATTTGAGATAATGATCTAATGGTCTACGAAGAAAAATGTCCGAGTTATGGTTCAATTTGAAAAATGGATGGCATGCCACTGATTATCTTAAATTAAAATGTAATTAATATGATACAGAGACTCAAAACTTACAAGAAGCATGCGCCTTTAGCTCAGTGGTTTTAGCAGTCTTAATACCGATGCAAACGTAAGATTGTTGCATCACGTTCGAAACTACGTACAATATGTGGACACTTTTTTTTCCTTTCTTCCTTTATTATGTATGTCCTATAAGTTATTTACGTACATAGATTTACTTATGGTTTAATTTTTTATTCATTATTTTACAGAATATGGTATTGGAATTTCGATGCAGTACATGAGTTACAAAACTATCTACGTACGTATTGTACAGACAATTGTTTGAAAGGTACTAATAATAATACTGTAGAGTATAATAAGTTTCGCAAATAAAATGTGCAATTGTACTGTACAGTAGTTACGTACTTAAATAAATGATACTGCAGCGATTACAAAAGTAATAACATAAATAGGTACAGTGTATGTACACATGGCATACATAATATTATTGGGAAATAAGAAAATACATTTAAGTAAACCAGAAAAAAGTAAAGCACCTGCAGACTCATTAGAGAAATTCTTCAAATTGACCATCTCCATTCTTACAACACAGACGACATTGGTGACTAAAGGATTCTCGTACCCCATTCAAGATACCAGGTGGCTTGCAGACCTCATCACATGCTGCGATTATGCGTGCAACTAACAGTTTATCTGTATCAACAGGGATTGCATATACCAGTGTTTTCAGGTGTCCCCACAAAAATAAGTTGACAGAGATCTGGAGAGCAAACTGGCCACACTACAGTTGAACTACCTCTTCCTATATCCAGCGGCCAGGATACACTTCATCCAAATGATTTTGCACGTTCCGGCAGAAATGGGAAGGAGCCTGAGGAGAAAAGGAACATCTTCCAACAATCTAGGTAGGATGTGCTCTATAAAGTTTTATAAATGACACCATTTAATCTCTGGAGAAGAAAGTAGGGGCCAATGATGTCAGAAATTATGCTTACCATTACATTCACTGAAAATCTCTGCTGGTGACCCCTCTCAAAGATGGTATGAGGATTTTCATGATCCCACATATGACTGTTCTTTGAGTTCAGAACCAGCCCATTCGTATTTAATATTGCCTCATCAATGAATAACACCAAGGAAAAGAAGAACGATGGTTGCAGCAAAGCTCAATTACAAAATTGTATCCATTGAGCGAAGTCCACTGGCTGTAAGGCTTGTACTTTTTGCAGATGAAAGGGATAGAGCTGGTCTTCGTGCAGAACTTTCCATATGGTTTGATTGTTAGTGACATTACACATGCAATAGCATGAGTACTAGTAGAAGGAATCATCTTCCACCCTATGAAGATCATTTCCTTCGAACTCTGCAATGCGGCGCATACGTCTTTCACTGGTGTCTCCTCTGTTTACCTTTAACGTCCCATGCTCTCACAAACGCCTATCAACTGACTTGAAGGTTGTTCGGTGAAGATGGGGTCTTCGGATACTGTTACGTGTACATGGCAACAGTTCTTGCACCATTGCCTTGTGATGCACTATAAATCAGATGCATTTTGGCAAGTTCAGCATAACTGTAAAAATGTTCCACGGTGCTTTCATGTAATGCGACTGATAATGAAGCAACTTCTAATAAGATGTTAACGTGATAACCAATACAGGAATAGGTATTTTGTGCATGTCTATACTGAACAAATTTCAGTGTCAACAATCATAATACACATGCAGGAAAAGAAAGAAAAAAAAAGTGGCCTGCCGTGATTTGAACTATCAGTGTTCGAATCTCAAATCCATCACGTTAGCCATTAAGCCACAAGTTAACTACAGAGATTCTGCCTGTTTCACTCTGAGCTAAGGCCCATATTGTACCGATTCTACTTTAACCAGTGCAGTGGCATGCAATCATCTTCTAAGTTTGAAATTTTAAGGAATTTGATAACCCATTAACATTGTTGATGAATTATTAGAAATCAGGATCTTGGAATTAATACTAAGATCTGAAGTTATTCTAGTATAATTTTCTCTCCTTCTTTGCTCTCCTGTTGATTTATCTGCATTAATTGTCAATTACTTAGATTCCCTATAACTCACCCATTTTCCCTCTTAGACCATTGGTCCCCTATCTCAAATTACTCGTATAATACCCTCTATAAGCAGTTAAATTTATGCATTATATTTCATTTACCCCCTGTATATATATATATATATATATATATATATATATATATAATTGAATTGTTCTTGATACCTAGAAAAAAATTTCATATTTAAAAAATGTGAAATATTACTTCCTGATTACTGGTATACTATCTCTAAAATATTTGCTTCAACATGCTCTATTAAGCTAACTCACAGGCACTATTGAACCTGGAGGAAACTGGCCACATGGACATAAGCTCTTCATACATCCCCATCCTTAGCTAATATTTTCCAATCATCCTCTGTATAATTCATCTCCCTTAAATCATAATTAATGTTATTCCCACATTATTCTTGGCCTGTTTACTGGTCTCTTTCCCTCTGGATATCCAACAAGAAGTTTCCATTCCACATTTTTGCTACATGTCCTGCCCAATGTAGTTTACGAGACTTAACTGTTCTTATTTAAGAGTTCGGAATTCCTAAAAAGTTAGTTAGACTTATACGAATGTGTCTAAATGGCACAAAGAGTAGGGTGCGTGTAGGCAAACAGTTTTAGGACACATTTGAAATCCAGAATGGGTTGAAGCAAGGAGATGCACTATCTCCTCTACTATTTAATTTTGTACTAGAGCATGCCATTAAATCTTTAGAGAATGAGGAAGGCTTACATCTGAATGTTATTAATAAGCTGTAAGTTTATGCTGATGATGTAGTATTATTGGCTGATAGCGAGGAGATACTAAAGGACAACACGCACACACTATTGAGTAACACTAAGAAATTAGGACTGGAAGTAAATATCAATAAAACTAAATATATGGTCACACGTAGAAATCCATTATATAATGGATATGGACAACTAATGACAAATGAGGGAAATTTTGAGGAAGTGGCTGAATTCAAATACCTAGGAACAATAATCACAAATAGGAATGAGATGCACAAAGAAATTAAACATAGGCTCAATTCTGGAAATGCGTGCTATTATGCATTGCAGAGACTCTTGATATCCCAACTCCTTTCAAAAAACGTTGAACTGAAAATATATAAAACTATTATTCTACCAGTTATATTATATGGGTGCGAAACATGGACTCTTACTTTAAGGGAGGAAAGGAGATTACAAGTATTTGAGAATAAAGTAGTTAGGAAAATGTTTGGACCAAAGAGAGATGAACAGACAGGTGAATGGAGAAGACTACATAACAATGAACTACATGGTCTTTATAGGAAGCCAGATATAATAATAACAGTTAAGTCTCATAGACTGCGATGGGCAGGACATTTTGCACATATGGGGAATAAAAGACATGCATGGAAGCTTCTTGTAGGAAAGCCAGAGGGAAAACGCCCAGTTGGTAGACCAAGAATGAGGTGGGAGAATAACATTAACTATGATTTGAGGAAGTAGATTATATAGGGATTGATTGGAAAGCATTAGCTCAGGATAGGGATGTATGGAGAACGTATGTCCGTGCGGCCATGAACCTATGGGTTCGATAGTGCCAGTGAGTAAGTAAGTAAGTGACTGTTCTTATTACATCAGGTTTTCCATAAAGACCATACAACTCTGTTGTAGTCTTCTCCATTTACCTACCTGTTCATTTCTCTTTGATCCAAAAATTTTCCTATGAATTTTATTCTCAAATGCTTGTAAACTTTTCTCCTCCCTTAAAATGAGAGATCCTGTTTCTCATCTATATAACTGGAAGAAAAAAAAAAAAAACTTTTTATACGTTTTTAGTTTTAACGTTTTTTGAGAGAGGTTGGGATGACTAGAGTCCCTGTAATGAATAATAGCATGCCTTTCTGAAGTTGAGCCTATGTTTAATTTCTCACAGCACCTTACTCCTATTTGTAATTATTGTTCCTAGAAATTTAAATTCAGCCACTTCATCAATGTTTCCCTCATTTGTCATTAACTGTATATTTCTATATATGACCATATATTTATACCCCAGCCACTGATTCTCCGCCCTGACGTTTTCACGACAGTGTTACCGATATGGATATTCAGTGGGAGGGGCTGCTTTATGTATGCAGTTAACAGACATACAACTGACAACATCTCAGCAATTTTAAACCTTATTAGCGCACTACAGCTGTGTCAAGAGCAGTGATTGATTGTGGCAGACATCTACTCCCACTCAACTATTTCCTTATTGGCAGTAGAGGGTGAGTTTCTCCCTTTATCCCTCATATAACCTAAACTTCAGAGCCAGAGACCCGGCGACTGTAGTGTAGTTTTATTGATATTCACTTCCAGCCCTAGGTTCCAAGTGTTATTTAATAGAATGAGTGTGTTGGCTTTTAGTATTTCCTTGCTTTTGCCTAATAATACATCAGTATACATCAATGCCCTCTTTATCATCTGAAGATTTGATGGCATGCTCTAGTACAAAATTGAATACCAGAGGAGATAGTGCAACTCCTTGCTTTAACCCATTGTGAGTTTCAAAAGTATCTGAAAATTGCTCATCTACCAGCACCCTACTTTTATGCCATTTAGTACATGTGAAAAAGTATAACTTTTTAGGATCAGTAAGTAATAAGATGCTCTATAAGTAATCATTTCAATAAATTGATATACATGAAAATGAAATTTAAATGTTCTTTTCTTCTTCCTTTCCCTCTACGCATTAAACCTAGATGCTTGCTGCATGTCCATTCACATCAGTTCCAGAGTGTGATTATACCTTTTCATCGTAAAGATTTTTTTTTTGTCTTGAAAACTCTTCATTAATCCATTGTCCTCCACTCTGCTCATATGGTCATTCTAATTTATTCTTCCATCATCAACACACTGGTTCAGTTTTTAACTTTTTATCGCTCAATTATTTTCCTGTGATTTTTCTTAAAACTTTAATTATATCTGTAATAATTTGTTACCAATTTTGAGACTCTTACTTCTAATTTTAGTTCCTTAATTATCTTATTCATTATTAACATAAAGAGTGTGGGACTTAACTGATCCCCATATCTTATTTCTTGCTGAAATAATATTTCTGGAAATGTTGTCTTTAATTTTGATAACGGTATTACTTCTAAGTAAATTTCCTTGATTACTGTGTTGAGGTTCTTAAGTAAATTTTTGTTTTCTACCATAATAAGTATATCATTCAATTTCACATTGTAAATGCTTTTAAATTCACAAAAGATATATAGAGTGGGATATTAAATTCCAACAGCCCTTTCTGAGATCTATTTCAGTATAAAGATATAATATTTGCAGGGTCTTTTTCCTTTTTTGGAATCCTTGCTTTTTTATTTATTTTCACAAGGGAAATGTGTTTAGAAACACAATCTGATATTATTTTGGTCAGAAATGTTAATGTTATGAATAATAAGTTGATGGTCGGCCGCGGTGGACTAGTGGTTATGCTCCTTGCCTCTGGTTCTGAGGGTCGCGGGTTCAAACTCGGTCAGGGTCGATGAATTTTTTAGAGCAGAAAAATACAAGGAGCAATTCCTCTGGGAGGGACTTTAAGCCATGGGTCCTGAGTCTGAAGATTTCCAGGCTTGTAAAAGATCCTTAAACCTGAATAAAAATGCCTCTAAGCAAAATTTACTGACCTCAATGTCCTAGTAATGCCTTAGTTACCTGCAGTGGTTATGCTCCTTGCCTCTGGTTCTGAGGGTCGCGGGTTCACACTTGGTCAGGGTCGAAGAATTTTTTAGGACAGAAAAATCCAAGGAGCAAGTCCTCTCGGAGGGACTTTAAGCCATGGGTCCCGTCTGAAGATTTCCATGCTTGTAAAGGATCCTTAAACCTGAATAAAAATGCCTCTAAGCAAAATTTACTGACCTCAATGTCCTAGTAATGCCTTAGTTACCTGCCGTGGTTATGCTCCTTGCCTCTGGTTCTGAGGGTCGTGGGTTCACACTCGGTCAGGGTCGAAGAATTTTTTAGGACAGAAAAATCCAAGGAGCAAATCCTCTGGGAGGGACTTTAAGCTGTGGGTCCTGAATCTGAAGACTTCCAGGCTTGTAAAAGATCCTTAAACCAGAATAAAAAGGCCTCTAAGCAAAATTTACTGATCTCAACGTCTAGTAATACCTTAGTTACCTGCTAGATGTCTCATTGGGTCAGTGTGTTGACCGAATGCCATCCATGACATCTATGAGCAAATAAGGTAACTAAAAATTAGCTTGCTCTAGTAACTCCTTACAACGAAGGAGGCTATGGCTCAACAATGGGCTATGCCATTATAGATAGATAGATATTAAGTTGATGGATTATGATTTTTAAGTTTGTTTTTATCTTAATAGGAATTGATGATACTTTTTTTTTCAATCATCAGGTATTTCTCCAATAATGGATATGATATTAAATAAATTGTAAATTTCTTTAAGTAATTATTTTCACTGTATTTTATTAATTTGTTCTGGATGTTTTCTTTTTATATCAGCTGATTTTCTGTTAACTTGTCAATCATTTTTTTATTTCATCTCTGAATATTTGAAATGTGTTGTAGTTAGTGGATTTTTATGATAGTGATCTGTATTTCCCTGATCTGATTAAATTTCTATAAAATAGTTTCTTTTTCTTTGATTCCTTATAAACCACCATATTTGTTTCTGCATGTCATGAAAACTTTGTTCTAATTCATAATATTTATTCCAAATTTCTTCTATTAATTTTCGAATTGCTAATAACACTTGGTTTCTTAATTTATTTTACTCTTCATAATCATCTTCACATCTATTTTGTATAGTTTTCTTTAATTAATTATTTGATTGTTTTTTTATCTTTTTGTTAAATCATGTGGTCCTGCATCTAATAAATTTATGTTTTGATTTTCTTGTACCCAGAGCTTCTTTTGCTGCATCAGTTATACTTGTTTTTATAGTATTCCATTTTTGATTTCACATTATCTTTGCTCATATCTGACATCTTTAAAAATTTTCTATTTAACATGTTCTGTCGATGCATTTTTTTGTTGAGTTATCAGTAAATGACTCCACTTAAAATTTTTCTTTCATTGTGGCATGTCTTACTCCTTTGTTTTAATTTCCTTCTGAACTCAGTTTAAATTGGCTTATAACGAGATTATGATGACTTCCAGTATCAGCAGATGGAAAAAATCTGGTGTCCAAAATTTATTGTGGTGTTAGTTTTTATATTTGTAATTATGCAATCATTAATTGATGTCTGTAGCAAACTGTTCATTTTAATTTTTAACTTTTCCATTATGTTTGTATGTGGGATATTTTCAATTCTGAAATTGAAATCTCCAGAAATTATACACTTTTTGTTATTGATTTGTCAGTCATTTCTTGAAGGGAATTTATATATATATATAGAGGACAATTCACAATAAGTATTACAGACTTCTAGGGCATGAAGAGGGGACTTTGTAGATAAAGTTTTAATAAGGAACCTATGTCCAGAAATGTACCATTTTGATGTAAAATAGTTTTGAAGATCAGAACAAAATGGGCTGATATCACGTGTCTTGTGTTTCAGACAAGTATTGTTCCATGTGGGGACCCTGTTGTTCATTGCACAACGTATAGCTACAATGCATGTTTTAATATGCCACACAAGGCCTGGGTGTGTGCTCAATAATTTCTGCTGCTGCCAGAATTTGTGCAAGATCTTCCTCCAACTTGACATGTGTAGTACAACCCCTAGAAGTCTGTAATACTTATTCTGAAACGCAAGACACACGATATCAGCCCATTGTGTTTTGATCTTCAAACTTATTTTACATCAAATGGTATAAAAGTGGACATGGGTTCCCTATTAAAACTTTATCTACTAAGTCCCCTCTACAACCCCTAGAAGTCTGTAATACTTATTGTGAATCATTATATATATTTTTTTTTTTTTTCCCATTTGGATTTTATTTTCTGTTGCATGCAACAGAATGGTGAAATTTTGAATTTTGCTGTAACAATTTTCTGTGATTTATAATTATATTCAGTTATTTTATATTTCATACTTTAATGTATCAGAATCCCGACAAATTTCTAGGCTCATTTACATTTCATTTAGTTTTTCTTCCATCTCATAGTCCTGTTTCGTTTTCCAATTTGTCAGTCCAGCATCATTTTTGAATAGTTTTGTGAGTAATGGTAAGATTTACATCTGGGAATTTGGTTACTGACCCTTCTTCTTTGATGGATATCTTTTTTAGTTTAGTCTTCCATGTCCTGACAGGCAAGGGAGGCTCTGTCAATTGATATGCCACTGCTTGTATAATTAGTAGATTCATTAGGACACAAGCCCCACTACAGTACAAAGATAAAGATATGAATGGGCGAATTATCTTTTTATAGGGAATTATTGGTTCAGGTAGTATTTATTTTCTATGTAAATTTATACATATCTAAACTTCAAAAGGCCTTTAATAAGAGGAAATAAATATTATGTAACCGAAATTAACAGTAGAACATTGAAAAGCCTTTTTTTTAAAAGAAAAAATGAATTACCATCCATTTCCACAATTAAATAATAAATGAATAGAAGAAAAACTCTTTAGTTTGAGTTATGAATTATGCAACATATTTTTATCATATAAAATTCTTGTTGGTTAATAACTAAAATTTCTTGCATATTAGTATTTTAAGAATTCACTTAAAAAACTCCAGTCATTTACATGAAAATTCAATACTAGACATGAAAGGGCAAACAAATTTTGCTTTGGTGCCTCTAATTTCAAGCTTGAGGCTCCTTTACATGTTGAAAATCTGTTACATGGGACTCATAGCATTACTACTTTCCATAGTAAGCCGTATTGAGGATCTTTTGCTGTATTTGAATCTGCAAACCTCAGAACCAGAGGTGAGCACTTAAAAGGGTAGTCAATTAGTTTTATTTTCCATAAATTTTATTTTCATTTCAAGAAATTTAACAAATTTAGATTTATTTTGCTACAGTAAACACATTCTAGATATAAAAGCAATGTTTCTCTTAACTAATTTTTTTTTATTTTTTAATGCTATCAATTACAAAATGAGTTATTGATGAGGAAAAATATTTTTTTACGCAGCATATTAATGTCATTATTACCATAACATCAATAAGAATATATCCTTTGCTTTTACTTATGGATATTCAGAAAAAATTATCAATCACACTGATTTTTCTCAAGAGAATGAAGAATGATTGTAATACGACTAACTATTATAAAAAGATTTAAATGTAGTTGAAAATTACTTTTAATAGAACTGATCAAAGTTGCCTTCACAAAATCTTATCATATAAAGCCATAGACATTTAAATGATTAGACCTCAAAAAAATAACGTGGTTTGTGAAGCTAGACAGGCAAATATGACTGTATTATCAAAGGTAATGATTGTCAATTTTATCGAGTCGGCAGCTTGGGGGTAAAATAATTTCCTACTAGTCGTAAATTTTGCCCATGTGGCAGTGAGTTTAAATTCCTATTAACCAGGTAATTCAAGGATAAAGGAAGACCGATTTATGACAAGGACAAATTTAAATAAACTGTGATAAAGAAGTTTAACGTGGCGGGTGAACTAGTTATACGTGTAAGGTGTAAGGGCTCCGTTATCTCTTTGTTGCATAAGTAAAAATATGTATATCGAAGGTGAAATTCAAATACCTTTGCGCTAAAGTGCGAGTCACATGACCATATAATTGAACGTCACATCCGTAAAATAAAAAATGGCGTCAATGGGCGGCAGTGTCGTCAATATGAATCCCGATGAAAGAGCTGAATTACAAGAACAGTTTGTTGCTGTAAGTATTATGATTGATATTACATACTACATAAAACAAAGTATATAAAAATATATTTACCGGCTAAATATTTCCAGTCAGAGTTCATGTGTAAGAAGGTTACGGTAGAGCTACCCTTCCCTGACTAAAACATGTCCTAGTTCGTGGCCTATGCTAAGTCATTTAAAAGCACGTGTGAGTGTTTCTTCTATTGTATTATTGTTTAAACTATTATTTATGAATTAATGTGAAAATGCGATTGTACATTATGATTACCTGACACATTTCTGATTGAATTTTTTGACAGTTTAGACTACTTGTATTATGATTGTTTAGAAATTCTCTGTTCATTGACAGTTCTTTGAATTCCAGTATAATTGCTTTTGTGGTTCGATTTTTTTTAGATCATGTTTAATTTTTACATGCATAATAATTTAAGAAAATACAATTTTCCTCTTATAGATATATTTATAAAAACAAAATATCGTTAGAAAGAGAAGCATTGTGTCTCTGATTAGAGTGATTAACTAGTTAGGTTAAAGTAATGTATAATATATTGTTAGCCTTCATTAGTTACAAATTGTGTTTGATTTGTGCACGGTATCGGTTCATTTGATTTGATTTTAGCAGTGTGACTGTATTGTTATATTGCAGTGGAATTAATTAATACAGACAAAACAAATAGAAACTTGCAGATTGTTGTAATGTGTTGTTTCAATCTTGTTGAAATCTAGAATTGCTGTATTTGTTAATTTTTGTGGATTATACATTTATTTTTCAGTATCCTGTCTTTTAATTATATCTGGGCATTTTTGACAGATTTTTAATTCATGTACAAAATTTCTGGTTATATTATTTTAAATACAATTTTTAAGTTCCTAATTTTGTACTAATTTTCAAAATATGTACGGTATATTGTATGTGGGTCATTTTCTGGAGACATGTCCACTTAGGTTAGATTTTGGATTATTGTTTAAATTTATCCCCACTGACTCATAATAAAAAAAAAATTAAGGGAATACTGCACTTAAACTAGCATGAAATATTTTTAAAGTCCTATAGAACAACTGTGCTCATGCACCAGAATTTATAGAGCCAGCGATAACCCACAATCTAACCACATATCGATTATCATCCTCGATTACTATCCGTCGCTATGAAATTTAAATGACCAATATTTGCAATAAATCCCAAATCTATGTTAAAAAATATATTATTAATATTAAAATTACCAAACGCTTGTTAAAAATTGGTGTACACTTACTTATCACTCCCTAATGCTGATCCAACCAGCAATAACCCAAAACAGCGATAGAAAAATCATAGACACTAATTAATATATCCTGTGGAGAAAATAGCAGTTAGCATCACAATATTGTCTAACAGTGTCATAATATTGTGATTTGCATATTTAAATAAATACTTCAAAATTGTCTAATAATGTTATAAAAATTGTTTGAAAAAATTAAAAATATTAGATAATGTTAGTAAATACAGAAGAAGAGCAATAGTTTACAACAATATAACTGAAAAATCAAGCACTAGTACAAGTGCAGTTGAGCCAAAATTAAATACTAGTACTATTCTATATTTCTTGAATATACAAAATAAATTGTGTAGAATTATTTAATGACAAATACCAGCCACTGCAAGCTCCTTACAATGTCTTCTACCTTTCAGCAGCACACTAATTTTTATTAAATTTCATGTAAAATATAAACATAAAGCTTAGCCTCATTTCTGTAAATAAAATTTTGGAATATAACCACAAACTATTTTATTTGATAATTATCAGGGGCATGGAAACTCCTTGTAGGAGAACCAGAGGGAAAGAGCCCAGGAGGTAGGTCAAAAATGAGGTGGAAGAATAACAATCATGATTTGAGAGAAGTAGATTATACAGTGGATGATTGGAAAAATTAGCTGAGTATAGGGATGCATGGAGAACTAATGGCTGCATGGCCATGAACCTACAGGTTCAATAGTGCCAGAGAATTAGTTAATTACGTATAAACTCAAACATTCATTAACCTAAATTACCCAGCAATTTTGTGATAATATTTGAAGTTGGGGATTGGTGTTAGATTTAAAGAAAGGGAGGGGGGCTATTCCGTATGAGCTCCCAGTCTATGAATCTTGCAACAAACCTCTGGTTACTAATTATATTGATAATTATCAATAGTTATAGAATAAAATTTGTGCTAGTGACATGGTTTCTAAAATGTTTATTTGTTTCCATTATAACCAATATATTTATTACCAACATGTTTACTCAGGTTAGGTAACTATTCTGTGACTTATTTTTTGTTAGCACGTTTGAAATAAGTTGGCTTTGTTTTAGCAATGGCTAATAGGCATCTTCTTTTGTCAATATGGCATATTTTAGATTACTTCTACCTAAACTTCTCATTTAATTTTCAGTCATTTTTGGATTTAAAAAATACACAAATATATTCCTCAGGCAATTATTCACATATTGCTACAGTATTATTTGTTTTTTTTTTTTCTTAATTTACGTAGATGGGAATGTCACATAGAATCCCCATAATAGGCTTAAGAGGATTCTATGCCAAGAGTCCATCTACATAAATTTAAATAAAAGACTGAAAAAAGCACAAATTATTGTTGCAGTAAGTGAATATTTACCTGGGGAAAATATGACGATTTTTTTCCCCAAAAAGTGAGTACTGCCTTATAATTGACTGAGAATTTGAGGTGATTTTAACCTAAAATTGCTATATTTACAATGGAAAACATGCATTAGTCATTGTTCAAACAGAATAGCAAACTTATCCCCATGGTGTGCCAGATTATCCAATAAAGTGTAAACTAATCTGGTGCACCGGTACACTAACACCCATTTTTTTTACCTAATGAAATAAAATGGATATAGAATATTATGTAGTACAAGAACTTGGTAATGACCGAATACTTATATATAAAAATCTAAATTAGTATTAGTATGTTGGCTGACATAATGCTAGCAATCACTTGTTCTCTGTTGGAACATTCATAGATGGACTCCTGACATGGAATATCCAGGCTGAATACTAAACAGTTGTTGAACAATTGTTTTTTTATCATGAACTATTAAGTTTCCTAAGTAATTAGCACCTGTTTCTATAGGGAAGTAAATGCCCATGAGAAATATTTTTCAGTACAGAGCCTTATTAAAGAAATGTACATCTTGAACACAGTTGTACCGAATAATGTTAATATTGTATAGAAGCATATAAAAGTAATACCTTTTTCGGTAGCCAGTAACAAAATAAATAACACTTTTCCATTAAGGCAATAATGAACTTACTACATTCATGGTCATGTCTTTAAAAAGTTTAGGCATAGTGTAGTAAGATCAGTTTGATATTCTAAAATAAGATACAAACAAATTAATTCAACTTCAAAATATTACAGCTTCCTTTTGCACGATTTCTTTGTCTTGACCACTTTGCTGATTGATACTTAAAGATTTATATATTAACTCCTTTGGTTTGAAATTGTTTAAATATTTGGTTGGCTTGATGGTTTATGACTTTCTATTAAAAAGGCAATGTGGTTTACAACACAAATAATTAAGTTTTATAAATGTATCTGGCTTAATACCATAATATGTATTGATGCGGTACTTTTGTGCAAATGTTTCAAGTTACATAATTCTATAGCAAAACAGTGTTACACATTGCATATTTAGGCCTACAATAATTCTCCTGAAATCTTTTTTAGCATATATTTGAACAAAGTTAGTATATAAAATTTTACTAACAGAACTACATTATTTGCATTGCCCAAAATAAATTTGATCAAATTAAATATACAAGCAGTTATTTTAATTGTTACATTTATCTAAGTTATAGAGTATACTTAGATATATTGTTCATAGTATTTCAATTCGATAAGAAGTGTTTATATAGGGTCTACTTACTTTCTTAACATCTCATATTATAGCATTGCAGTTCAAAAGAGGGCAAGAAAGGAGTTCAAATTTTGCTCAGAGATATCTCAATTCAGATTCAGGTTCTTTTATGTATTATAATTCTAAAATGTATTACCTATGACTTTATTTTCCTTTTGAGGAAAGTTGTATGCAAGATTTTTGCATCTTAAAAAATTCAGATTTGTGTCTGCAAACATGGAATTCGTTAAAAAGGGTGATAGGCACTAAATCATGGGACCAACTGTTCCAACATGAACAATTTATATTCATGAGTTTTGTTTTTCTAATTTTTTATCCATGTTGTAGCTTGTAATATATTGTAATGCAACCAGTTATTCTGGGCATAGCTGAATGGTTTATGGCACCATGTCTTGGTACAGAGATACGGGATTAGCGCTAGTTTGAGTCTCTGTGCAAGAAGAAATTTTCTCATGGAATTTTGCCCACTTAGCATCATGAAAAATTTGGGTAACTACAATAAGTAGTGACTCCAGATTGAATAAACCTGCTATAATGACTGGGGGACACAATATGCTGATGACAAGTGACCTCTATACTGGTTGGATGATTATTCCATCTCTGTGATTAACACATGTGGATGTGAGACCAGCAGCCAGATGATATGCCAAGGGCCTTCTAGGCTTGTGCCATTGAGTCATTTTTAGCAGTACAGTATTATCTTTGTTTTTATGTATACATCCATCCATAGTAATTCTGCCCGAGAACAGGTCTTTCACTGCAATCATAGCATTTTCATGTTGTGCTTTGTAGCTTTACTAGGGAATTATAGGTGAGGTAGTTTCCCGTTGCTCTCCACATTTATGTATACTTATTCATATATTTGTAAGAAGGCATTCTGCCCATACAGAGAACAATTGAAATATATATTTATATATATATATATATATATATATATATTAGTTAGTATCTACAAATACACTGAAGCAGTTACTTTGAATTTTTAACATTATAACAGCATATTTAAAAAAATATATCAATGTTTAAAATTGTAACTGTAATTGCAAAAACTAGAAACAATTTTATACCAACACTTTGTTAAATTGTCATAACTGACTTGTTCAATAACATTGTTGTACATTATTGATTAGATATTCAAACAAAGTTTATTGTGTATTTTATATAATTCCAATTTGCAACAGGCCTAGATGATCCTTGAACTAT
Organism: Diploptera punctata; assembly: GCA_030220185.1. Taxonomy (NCBI): domain Eukaryota; kingdom Metazoa; phylum Arthropoda; class Insecta; order Blattodea; family Blaberidae; genus Diploptera; species Diploptera punctata. Next base: position 446,934 of record JASPKZ010007372.1, on the reverse strand, counting down.
CATTAAACTGCTATTTACAGAGGTTAATGATCATCCAGGCAGTGTAGAGGTGACATGTAGTCATCATGTCGAGTTCCCTAGCGATTATAGCTGGTTTTCACTATCTTGAGCTATTATTATTGTAACTATCCAAATTTCTTACACTGCTGTGTAGGCATCGGTCCCTTACTGCCCAAAATTCCATGAGAAAATTTCTTCCCACAGAGGACTTCTTAAACCATTGCCTGCCCTGTAGCTCTGCACCAAGGTATGATCCCTTAGACCATTTGGCTATGACACAGGACTTATTTTATATAATAATTTACATTTTTTATTTACTTTAATTCAAAGACTGAGATTAATTTTGGGGCTTCTTGTTTGGTTTATGATAATGAATGTGTTCTTATTATATTCATATATAATATATACATTGTATCAGGCTTAAATTACGGAAATATATGGCAAACTACCACTTTTTCATTTTGATATAATCACTTCTGGTACACTAAAGGTTACAATATTTGCTTCTGGTTCTAAGGTTTGTGGGGTCAGACGCAGATGGTTTGGTGGATTTTTCAGGTCAACTTTCATTTGAGGATATGACATCACACGTAGATACCAGATATTATTATAATGAATAGAGAAATATGGCTGAATGGTCTAAGGCAGGCATGTCCAACCTTTTTTGGAAAAGTGGCCATTGTCATTAAGGTGAATTGGTTTGTGGGCCAAATAATCCAATTCTTTTTAACCATATTAAATAGGATCTAAGATAAACCAATTAATTTAAATATAAAGTAGCTAATATACTGATATATTATTTTTATTAAAATGTCATTAAGGTGAATTGGTTTGTGGGCCAAATAATCCAATTCTTTTTAACCATATTAAATAGGATCTAAGATAAACCAGTTAATTTAAATATAAAGTAGCTAATATACTGATATATTATTTTTATTAAAATGTTATTCATATGTTATTTTTAAAATAAATATATATATATATATATATATATATATATATATATATCGTGTATAATCATTCTAATTCTAGAATCTAAATTGAACAATATAAGTAAAGTATTATTAACCATTGTATGTTTAATATAAATTTTAGTTTAATATTTAAATAAAATTATTATATTGAAATGATTAATTTTTTATCTGTCAATGTGACACCTGGCACTGCATTCTACGAACAAGGCATCCAATATCTGATTTGTTGTAGCAACTCGAAGCGAACTCTCCAGATAACTGTCGGTTTTTCGCGTTCTCGTTGCGCACTTCACATGTTAATCTTATAGACCTAGAGAACACTTGTTGGCATATGTATGTGCCACTGAAAAGTGATGCGAAATGAAGTGCCCTGATATTTTTCTCCGGAAAAGTAGTTGTGTTAGAATTGTAGTAAGAGGACATAGTTAAACTTATTTTTTTAGGTCTGATGCACATTGAAAACCAACGCACTCCATTTGCAGTTCTTTGGGGTCTCTATTTTAATGGAGAAAGCGGAAGGAAACAGATTGAAACTTACAACATTCTCCTTGACACATTCTTGAAAATTAACTGCTGTCCCGAAAGTTTAATTCTAAGTTCGGATACCTTGTCTTCACGAAATTGACCCTCAAATTTATCATATGAAGACGCATGTTTGGTATAGTAAAGTCGCTTTATGTTTAAGTAGTCTCCTGAATCACTGCAACTGTTTCACTGCGAATTAAACACAGAAAAAGTACTGATTTGTCCATTTTATTTGAAATGATCTACCTTCGTCTGATACTTTTCTTTTCTTGCCTCTACACTCAGAAGCCATAATTAACACTTATAAAACTCGCAGAATTAATTATATTCTTCAAACCTCTCACTAACACTGACACTATAATGCGAGCGAACAACTGCAAACTAGAAAATAACTTGAAATGTACAATATGTAACGATAATAAAACATCTGGTTTACACTCGCCTTTGAAAGAAGTAACTGCGTGGTCAAGAATTCACGGAGACTTCAAAGCGATGCGCGGTAGGTAGGGTCATAAATAAAAATGTGGGCTGGGTGTTTCTTAAAATGGATGTGATTTCTCTATGTTTTGAGTAAGAGGATGAGTAGGATGAACTTTCGCAAACACATGTGTTGGAAACAGAAAAAGTCTTGCTCTTTTAAGTTTATCTTATAACTAACTCACTGGCACTATCGAACCCGTAGGTTCATGGCCGCGCGGACATAAGCTCTCCATATATCCCTATTCTGAGCCAATGTTTTCCAGTCATCCCCTGTATAATCTACTTCCCTCAAATCATCGTTAATGTTATTCTCCCACCTCATTCTTGGTCTACCAACTTGTCGTTTTCCATCTGGTTTTCCTACAAGAAGCTTCCATGCACGTCTTTCATTGCCCATTCGTGCCACATGTCCTGCCCATCGCAGTCTACGAGAATTAACTGTTCTCATATCTAGCTTCCTATAAAGACCAAATAGAATTACTTATTTTATAAATGATATTAGACTATAACTTACCACTGCGGGCCAAATGCGATGTGATAGAGCAAATATCATTGCGGGCCGCATGCGATGGGATCGAGGCCGCGGGTTGGACACACCTGGTCTAAGGCATGGTCCCTTAGTACAGAGATATGGGATGCATAGTGATTTGAGTCTCCATGGTGAAGAAACTTTTTCATGGAATTGTGACAAAGGTATGTGACTGTCTTAAGGTATTTGGGTAGCTACAGTAAGGAGTAGATTCCAAGTTGTTGTAACAGGTATAACATCTTGACATGCAGAAATGGCAAAGCATGAGTTGAAGTGGCGGGTATGCACAATTAAATTAATGGATCATGTTAGGACATACTTTCGGACCAATTATACAACTGACCCTCTTGTTATGTTATGTACTTGTCCATTTAAGTTTGGTTCTATTAAGAGGTTGGTCCTAATAACTGAAAGTCTTATTAACTAGGATAAACCATATGCTAATTTCTGCAATGCAATTGTAATTAATTTAATACAGTTTTTTAATATCATGATTATTAAAACAAGAATAGAGCAGAATAAGTTTAAGATTGTATATCATCATGCAAAACATCAAATTTTGAGAATTAAAGTGTGTACCATAGGAGAGTATCTTGGTACATGCTGTGCATGCTTTACATATTTTCTACTGTATACTAATCACTTGTACCCATATACTGGCAAGATGATCATCCACCTCTGAAGTTGATATGTATGTGAGTGTAAGGTCAACAACCGGCTGGTAGGCTAGTTTGCAGTTAGAGAAATTATTTAATATAATATAACAAATCAATCATGTAGGCCATAATTCCAATTGTAATAACAACAGTTTAAGTCTTGTGGGCTGGACGGGCAGGGCATGTGGGAATGGGGAATAAAAGAGGGGCATGGAAATATGTTGTAAGAAAACCAGAGGGAAAGCACCCAGTAGTCAGGCCATGAATGAGATGAGAGGATAATATTAACCATGATTTGAGGGGGTGAATTATACTAAGGATGATTGAAAAACATTAGCTCAGGATAGCAACATATGGAGAGCTATTGATTGCGTGGCCATGAAGTTCTGGGTTTGATACTGCCAGTTGAGAAATAGAGAATTATTTACAAAGGTTATTTTTAAGGCAAATAATATAATTAATATAAAATTACATCAGTATCCAAAGTTTTCTTAAATTGAAACCTCTGGTGATGGATATAAGATAATTTGGTACTGGTTTGATATGCATTTTAATTTCTCATTAATATATGCAAGAGACCTATATGGTGGTATGAATTCTGACATGTTGATATAAGTTCATAATATTACTGAAATAAATTTTGGTTTTATACTTATGTTTTTGTTAATTATCTTGTGTGTATTGCCCTCTTGTACTGCAGCCATGTTACTGATACTGTTTGTAAAAACCTGTATTAAGAAAAGGTACATATATTATATGCTATAGGTAAGGTGTTTTGTATGACAACAATATATACCCTACAGCTGAACTGCAACTAATGGATCTCACTGAGCTGAGTACTCAATGTGATGTCAATTGCTCACATCAGAGGTAGATCAAGTCTCTCATAAGTAGAGCCCGGATTTGTATGCAAAATGCATGTTTTGTTTTATGCATTTAAAAGTGTGCTGAAATGATTTGCATGTTAAGTGGACCGTTCACAGACAATTTGAGTGGTATTTGATAATGCATAGAAATGCACATTCTAGAGGAAAATGCTTATTTCAGATTTTTAATGCATAAATGCATATTTTACTCCTAAATATGGTATTAATTTATAATTTTCCCATCAACTAATTACTAGTAATGAATTATTAATTAATATTTTTTAAATTAATAAAGTCTCTGCAATCAATTGGATACAAGCTTAACATGTATATTTACATCTGTGTAAGAGGGGAATATCCGTGGGCCTTGAGAAATAATATTACGATATTGCTAAAATTGCTAAAATCACATTTGATAAGCTTAGTGAAGTATTAAATAAAAATCCTGGCTACAATAGAATTTGTCAAATTAGCAAAATGATCTCTAGTGATAGTGAAAAAAGTGTAACCGAAGAGGAATTCACTGAAGAAGAACTGTGATATTTTTCACATGTACCTATGACATCATGTGATGTAGAAGGGACATTTTCATTGTATAAACCCGTCTTCACTGACAGACGAAGGAGCTTTACTCAAGGAAACATCATGAGAACTTTCCTTATCTACTGTAAGAGCCAGGAATAAGCAAATAATTTATTTGATTTTACTACAATATGTTTTTTGCATATTTTTTACATTTTTTATGCATATTTACTACTTTATTTTGCATACAAATCTGGGTTCTACTCATAAGGCAGTACTAAAGAACATTTATTATTTTATTGTATTTGAACATCAGCAGTTTGCTATTAATTTCTGTAATTGAATTCTAAGGCATTTTAATGTACGTTATATTATTTCAAAGGTAGATCAAGTCTCTCATTAGGCAGTACTAAAGAATATTTACTGTTTTATTGTATTTCAATATCAGTAATATGCTATTCATTTTTGTAATTGAACTCCAAGGCATTATAATGTATATTATTTCAAAGTTTTTAAACTGTTTTTATCATTTATCAATAAAATTGTGATCTACTTAAGTAATCTTAAACTTTTGACTTGGATATTGGTAATAAGCTATATTTGTAAGTTATAATACAACTGGATTTTAAACAGGGAGTATTAACAATATAAAGAAAATGTGATCACTGATAAAATCACTTGGATTAAAATGTGGCAATTGTCTAATCCATTACTCTTGAACCTCCACCAACACAGATGTCATTAAGATAAAATAATAGACATATTCATTCTTGTCAAATTAAAAATGCAGATCTTATTGCATAATCCACGAAATATCAGTTTTTGTGTGTTGTAATAATTTAGGTATTTGATAAAATTTAATCTCTCATTTTTTTTACCCAGAACTTCTTTTAATCTTATCTTGATCATACATTTTGTATGGTAAATGTGAGAAATTGCAATCTACTGTTTCCTCTTCAGACGAAACCATCTCTCTTGCAAATTCATTCATGGGTAGGAGCTCAACTCTTGGTTTCAGAAATAGGCCTTGTAGTAGAAATAGGGAATGTTAGCTCAACAAATATCTCTCATAGTTACTAATTTTATCATTCTCATTATAAGCAAAAATTATTAATACACAAAATATTTAGTTTTTGGAAGCAAAAGTAACATGTTACGCTTTACAATCTTATAACCTGCCTACATTTGTAGTAAATATCAATAAAACTAAATATATGGTCACACATAAAAATATATTATATAATGGAAATGGACAGTAGTGACAAATGAGGGAAATTTTGAGGAAGTGGCTGAATTCAAATACATAGGAACAATAATGACAAATAGGAATGAGATGCAGAGAGAAATTAAACATAGGCTCAATTCTGGAAATGCATGCTATTATGCATTACAGAGACTCTTGACATCCCAACTCCTTTTAAAAAACGTTAAACTGAAAGTATACGAGGGTCGCTCAGAAAGTTTCCGGATACTGGCAAAATTTTAAAGATAATATAAAACTTATCATTACATCTTCTCAAAGTACTCTTCCTAAGTATCTATGCATCGTTATATCCTCCTGAACAACAACTGGAAGCATTGGCGCCTGTCACTTTCATCCAGTGCACAGAGCTCCCCTTAGTATGCTGCAACCTTATCTTCAAGTGTTGAAAACCGCTTCCCACGCAATCGAGCCTTCACCGTAGGGAACAAAAATAAGTCTCACGGTGCCATTTTCGGACTGTAAGGAGGATGGGTCAACAGCTGCACAGGAGTCCCCCTCAGAAAATCATTTGTCAGATGGGCAGTGTGGGCAGAGGCATTGTTGTGGTGCATCAGGATGCCCCGCAGTTCAGTTCTTGGGCGCTTTCCCGCAATTTTTGGAATACCTGTGGGAAGGTAACTGTGGTGTATAACTGTGCAGTCATTGTCCTTTAATGTTCAAGCGGCATTGTTGCCATATGACCACCTGTAGCAAAGAAAATGAGCACCATTTTCTATCCAACACTTTTTGGTCTCATCGCTTTGACTGATCGATCATCATCAGGAAAGACCCATACCGACGACTGATGGTTTTTATCTGGATCATATTGGTAAATCCAGGTCTCGTCACTTGTAATGATCTCAGAAATGCCGCGAGAGATCCCATTGTTGAATCTCCGAAGCATTTCACGGCACCATTCCACTCGAGTGATCTTTTGACCTTCAGTGAGTCTATGTGGCACCCAACGATATGACACCTTGCTGACCCTAAGATAGATACGCAGAATTTTTGCAACACTCCCCGATGCAATCCTCAGGAATGCCTCAATATCTTTATGTCATACGGGAGTCTTCTCGCATCATATTCCCCACAGCATCGATGTTTTTCATAGTCACTACCATCGAAGGGCCTCCCACTCCTCTCTTCATCTTCAAGAGAGGTTCTGTCCCTCTTAACTCCGAAAACCAATTGGAAACTGGCACTGGAAGGAACAAGGTCCCCAAAATTCTGTGTAGGCCTTTCAAGCGATTGCGCCTGGTTTAAGCTCCTTTTAAAATCGTAGAAAATCATTGCTCGAAAATTTTCTCGCTGTGGTTCCATGTTGCAGTCTGATAGTACCTGTCACCCCCTACCATTTGACCCACAGCTTCTAAGAGATGAGGGGTGCGGGCGGGCGGAAAATATGTCAGCTGACTAACTAAGGACCTCCCAATACGCTGCTGGCACTGTTATCTTTCTATCGTAAACGGTGCAGTCAGGTCCGGAAACTTTCTGAGTGATCCTCGTATGAATCTATTATTCTACCAGTTATATTATACGGATGCGAAACATGGACTCCTACTTTAAGGGAGGAAAGAATATTACGAGTATTTGAGAATAAAGTTCCTAGGAAAATTTTTGGACCAAAGAGAGATCAACAGACAGGTGAATGGAGAAAACTACATACCAATGAACTACATGGTCTTTGTAGGAAGCCAGATATAATAAGAACAGTTAAGTCTCGTAGACTGCAATTGGCAGGACATGTGGCATGAATGGGGAATGAACGACGTGCATGGAAGCTTCTTGTTGGAAAACGCCCAATTTTTAGACCAGGAATGAGGTGGGAGATTAACATTAACTGTGATTTGAAGGAAGTAGATTATATAGGGAATGATTGGAAAACATTAGCTCAGGATAGGGATGTATGGTGAACTTATGTCCGCGCGGTCATAAACCTATGGGTTCGATAGTGCCAGTGAGTTAATTGAATTCAGAATAAGAACACATGAAATTTTGTATTTTGGGATGGAGTTGTGGTGGAACTTTATGTAATTCAGGAGTACTGTAGCTACTTTTAAGATGTGATATATCATTTAAAGACTATTACACATTGTTACACCAGTGTAATTTCATGTAATTACTCTCATGTTTCAACGAAATATTCTGAATTTTGAAATATCTTTCTTTTTCTGTGGATTTTTATAAAAGAAAATTACAAATTATTATATTTCTCTAATGACATAAATAGTCACATGTAATACTGGTATTAAGAAGTTTCACTTATTGTTCTCCCTTAAACGTAATTTCTCTTATTACATTTTACTAAATTGTGCTTTAGAGAATACAAATAAAGCGTTGAATAGATGTAAATGTTGAGTTATATATATTTGAATTAACAGAGAAATGAAGAAATAACTCCAGTTGCAATATAGTTTGGAATTCAAAAGGTTGTACAATATTTTCATCCATTGTACACCTCAGATGTTGTGCTCTGGTACTAGAACTCCATTAGTTCTTACTTACGTAACATTGAAGGTTTTAATGGCGGTATCAGTGATTTCAGAACTTGATTATTTTCTGTGCATTGCAGCAGTGATTTTGGAGTTACATCATCTGTGAACCACAAAGTCCGGAAAATACCAAATTTTTATTTTGCTTAGTTGGCTGCAGCATGGGTTTAGCCAACCTTCCTCATAGTGCAGATAGCTTAGAATATATTGTGGATCCATGCTCTCGTGGGTCTTAGCATGGTATCTTTATTTTCTTTCATAAATCCTGTGAAAAAAATTAATTAACTAATTCTTGCTTTTTAGTTTGTTAAGCCTATCAATATTCTTGAATATTTAAAAATGTTTGTTTTTATAAACATAGAAATTTAGATTTTACAAATTTCCTAGAAATATAACAATTTTAACTTTTGCTGTTTTACCTACATACCATTCTTTACAATATGTATTTGCTTGAAATTAAAATTACAGTATACAAATTAGAAATGGATGCCTCTTTTAATGGTTTACTTTTGTTTTGTATGAGTAGGTGGGAATTGCAAGAATTTCAGCCTTGAGAAAATATAAAAGATAATAAAATTAGTTCACAAGTCAACTATTTATTTGCTGTTGCTGATAAGTAATCATTGAAGTATCCTTGTTGTTGCCACATATTCTAACTTGTTAATAAAATATCACACTTTAATACCTTATAAGTGCTGATTGATTATTGTGTTTTATACAATTTTTTATTTGAAAATACAGTAAAAAGTGAATCATTAGTTGAACCAGAAATTAAGAGTGTAGCTATTTTTTTATTGGGGAAAGAAATAGAGAGAGAGAGATAAAAGAGAAAAAAGAATTTAATTTAAATGCTGAATGTATACTTAATATAGACCAAATTAAATCAATAGAAGGTAATAGCAATCAAGCAAAGGGTACCAAGCTCATATAATACTACATCGTGTGTTTTAAATATATTATGCATACCATCAATTTTTTTTTTACTTTTCTGTAATATTATATACAGTATAATAATAGAGTAAATTAATAATATTTATGTAGTGAATGACACATTGAAGATTTAAAAAAATGACCATCTAAGAGCAAAAGTTGTTGGTTATTTTTATTATTGATTTAATTCCTTGCTAACATAAATAAAACAACTACAACGTTATATTTATAGTGTTGGAGAAAATTTTAATACTGTACAGTTACCGACAATCTTGTTCATACATAGACTACAAAATATACAGGGTGATTCAAAAGTCTCTTGACATTTTCCTCACATCGTTAATTGAGTTTATCATCCAGTAGTCATTAATTTGCATATGTAATAACAAGTTTGGCATAAAACATTGGTTTGACGAAAATGTCAAGAGTTTTTTTAATCACTCTGTATATATTGGATTTATATAAATTTGACCTTAGAACTAATATATTATTCGATAGTAGTATTAAATAAAGTGCACAAATATCTTGTGAATGCCTATTACATAAAAACATGTTTTTAATTTGGCTGAAATGTGCATAAATAGATTTTCTAACATCTATTTAATTTTGACGCTACAGCCTTTTTCATACGCTCAAAAAAACATTCAGTATTACAATTGTGTAAACAAATTGGATTGGTAGAGCTGTTAGTGGTTTTATTCCAGTGGTATAAGATTTTACTTCAGTATTCCTCAAAATGGACAAGACAAACATGATCTTAAAATTAACAGATCGGGATATTTCAATATATTAAAAAATATTATGAAACAAAGTGCCGAAAAAAGAGGATACAATTTTATATTCCAACAAGATTACGACAGTAAGCACACGGTTGGTATTAATAAAAAGACTGATTTATATAGAATGTATCTAAACAGTTTAAAATTCCTCTCCTGTCAGCCAACGTCCCCATTCAACTTATGTGAGTAATTCTGAAGACAAAAATTCAGTCAGTTCTAAATAACTGAAACGAGTTGTGACACAAAAATGGAAGACTCAGTGCAGTAACATGTAAAAAAAAAAAAGGATTTGTGCAGAGACAGTATTATCGGTAATTAAATTGTAATTAAGGACAAGGGATACGCTACAATGTATTGCATGGAGTCATATTGTGTGTAATGTTTTAAAATTTGTCCTTAGTATAGGCCTGCTAGTAGAAATGATTAAAGGAAGCCAGTTATTTTGTTTACTTAATTATATACTCCAAACTCCATGACGCGACGGGCCTAGAAGGCCCTTGGCCCACCTGACGGTCCCAGTCTCATATCCACATATGTTAATTACAGAGGTGAACGATCATCCAGCCAATGTAGTCTGCATTGTCGGTTCCCCCAGCCACAATAACTGGTTTTCTTATCCTGGAACCGCTACTTATTGTAACTACCCAAATTTCTGACGATGCTAGCCGAAATTCCATTTGGAAAATTTCTTCTCCCACTGGAACTCCAACGAGCGCAAGTTTCGTAGCTCTGCAAACGAAGGCACCATACCTTAACCGCTCAGTTACGGTGCGGGTACAAATAAATAAAGAAAACTTGTTCAATACAGTTCTATTCTTAATATATATACTTGTACAATATTCTGAAGAGAGCAGAATAAAATATTAATTCGAAACCGAATTTTATAACACAAAATCTAACTAGGGAAGTTTCAACCATTGCATGTCGAAACCTACCTTGAAAATTCTTCCAGAGAAGCGTTGTGTTGTCCATATCAAAAAACTTATATGCCGTTTTTAACTGCAAGGCACAGAAATCGAAGACAATACAGCATTACAACCCAATGTTCGAAACCGATGAACTCCCTTTGTAAGTAAATGGGTTGTCCATTTCACCAAGTCAGGGATTGTATTACTTTCCTGCAGTTTAAATTAGAGATTTGGCGCTGAATTTTAGTGCCTTGCAGTTAAAAATGCGGTTACTTTTTAACACGGCCTTGGTGTATCACCTCGCTCCTCTGGAAGAAATTTCGAGGTAGGTTTCGGCATGCGATGGTTGACAGTTCCCTTGTAAGTGTATAAACCAATCTATTAGAGTAACTTATCTAATAAAGCAAATAAACGAGTAGATGACGATACAAATAATTCTTTTAACATTTTATAGAGAAAAGACCATAAGCAAGGCCTAGGTGTAAATGCGAGAATAATGGCTGTTAAGAAATCGGATACTTGTACCTGGTAGGGGCCACTGGAGGGCCTTAGGGATTACGGCATTGAAGCTGTGGTTTCCATAAACAATGAGAGTTGCCTGCATAATATGTATTTAATCAGTTAATCACGTTAATTTTTACAACACATTTATACGAACTGTGTAAATAATTTTATATTAAATCTGTTTCTTTCTTCACCTTAGTTTAACCTCTCCCATTGTAGGTACAATGCGTTAGTATATCGGCCGGACCGTTCCGTGGCGCCTTGGACTGGGTGAGAATTGGTACGCCTTCCGCCAGAGTTACACGTACACGACCGGCAAGTCATTGGTACGGAGCACTACCTACTTTGCTAAAATTACAGATTACTACTGTACTAACTTACATTAGGCTTAACTGCATCACAACATACGTTGTAAAGCCTTGTAGCCCGGAATCTTCTAATAGTATAATTTAATTTAAGTTTAACAAAAAAAGAAAAGTCCACCGTTGTGGTCTCGAGGTAGCGTGCTGCCTTGTCACGCAGCGGGCCCTGGTTCGATGCCCGGTCGGGGCAGTTTTTCTGGGTGAGGTTTCTATCGGGGTTTGTCCTCACACGTAAGACAAATGTCAGGAAAACTTTAAGGCCCAAACGGTCCCCGAAATCATATGGCCATCATCATCATCACCCTTATCATCATCATCATCCTTCACCGGCGTGGAAAGCAATGGAAAGCTACCACACCTCCAATTCCCTAGTAAAGCTGCAAGCATAGCATGAAAATGCTATGATTACAGTGAAGGACCTGCCTTCGGGCAGAATTACTACGGATGGAACAAAAAAATATATTTTCTCAGAGTTAAAATCATTAAGGCCTTCTCTTCCATTGCAAAAAAAGTATTCCCACTACAGGCCTCAGGAGGCCCTTGGGTAGTAGGAGGTTAAGGCTCCCACTTTTTTCTGGACAATCGGCACTTGATGTCAGCCGGGTTATCAGCCCTGCGTGACGGCCGCCTTTACCCCCAGAACAAGCGTCTGGTACTCATTTCCGTTAGAGGCTGAGTCGACCCCAGGGCCATAGTGCCGCCAGAAGGTTTGGGTCAGTTTAAAAATCCTGACCCCACCGGGACTTGAACCCTCGACCTTCCGGCTTGTAGCGCAGTGCCTTAACCACTACGCTACGGCGTGCCCCCAGTACTAAAAATATATAAAATATATAAATACAGGTTTAAAATAAAATTGTATATACAATATACACATTATCGGGATGTTCTGGCTTGGTGAGCAGTGAGTGCAAGATACGATACAATTTTCCTAAGATACGATTAATGTGAAATTTATTTTTAACGTAAGATACGTTGTTTTTAAGTGAAAGTAGACATTTTAAATGAATTTCCTAGCAGAAATTATTAGTTCACTTGTTGAAATTCTACACGAGAATATACGATGAAAAGCCTGGGAGAAACACCAGTTATGGACATAAAGTAATTCTTTATCTACTTATTCTTTATTAAGAAATGTATATTCTGTAAACCATAAAAATAATAGCAATAATAATAATAGCAGTAACGGTAATAATAATACTCATAATGTTGCAACATGATGGACTTAATGAAAATGGGTTTTTCGGTACACCAGTATCTATTGTTTTGAGTAGAAACATGACCGAGAAGTTTATAATGGCGACGTGGACCCACATTTAACCTTCTTCACTGATGAAGTGTGGTTTCATCTTCACGGTTTACGTTTCTACTCAAAACAATAGATTTTAGAAAAACAATAGTGGTCCGTACCAATTACTTGCCGGTCGTGTTAAGTGTAACTCTGGCGGAAGACGCGCAATACTCGCCGTGGAACGGTCCGGCCGAACTACGAACACATTGTACTTTACATGCCCCAGGCCTCACGGGCTTTACAGTTTACAGGGACATGACCTCTCTGGAGAGTATTGACATTCTCGATCTCACAGATATTTTTCTGACCACACATAGACATCGAGGACTTCCCAGCTCAATGCCAGGAACATCTCCGAAATAACACAAACATTTAAGACAAGACATCATATTCATACCAAACAAGGCGAATATAGTATGAAATGATTGTGATCGCAATATGGTGTTAGGGGACTATTTGGGCCTTAATGATTCCTGACATTTGTCTTAAGTTGAGGAAAAACTCCGAAAATATCTCACTCTGGAAACTTGTCCCGACTGGGGATCGAAGCTGGGTCCGCTGCGTTCGAGACAACGACGTTATCCTGAGACTACAGCGGAGGACTATTTTAATCCATTTAATATATATTTAGTAGTCTCTAGAAGATTAGCTCAACACGGTTGAATAAAATGTTGCCGGAGTAGCATGTTTATTCATGTCAAAACCATAAGTAAACTACGAAGTCGGTAGCGTTAAATTTGCTATAATCCCAATTTTTCAAGATGGGATACAGTTTCCTGCAATCCGCACTGGATATATATTCATTTTTGACATAGTATGAGGCTATTAAAATTTCGATGCTTGTTTATGGACTATGCTATGGCACATTTTGTATTACTGCAAGCTGGCCCTGTCGGCGTCATGTTTCCCTACATAACGCAGAGAAAAAAAACATTCGAATTTTTATGGTAACCAGGTAGTGTTTTATTTAACATATCTCTTTAATTGCTCAGGTCATTATCGTTGCAATTCAAATTTTACACAGAGGCCTTTAGATAGACGAAAATATTGGAAGGGTCATATAGAAAGAATGGAAGAAAACCGGCTTGCAAAAAGAGCTAAAGAAGATAGACCAATGGACGGGAGATGAACAAGAGGAAGACCAGCCAAAAGATGGATAGACAGTGAATGCACATCCAATACGTCTTCCTCCGAGGAGTGATTTTGGAAATAAACAGGATGAAAATCCTACAAATTAAGTTTAAGAAGAAGAAGCCTCTTATTTCTGGTTAGTATTTGTTTACCGGCCTCGGGTTTCTAGGGGTTAAGTTCCTTCTTTCTGGTCCAGAGATTTGTGGTATCAAACTCGGCCGAGATGAATGAAAAAATCGAAGTGACAAGTTCTCCGGGAGGGTCTTTAAGTCATGAATCACGGTTCTGGAGATTTTGGACTCGTAAAAGAACATCAAGCCTAAATTATAATATCTGAGCAAATTTTAATTAGCCTTTCCCATCCATGTAATACCCTAGTTGCCTACTACGGTGTCTCTTTGAGGCGATAAGTTAACCACTTGTCACTTGTTGACATCTGTAGGGAAATATGCATAAGTAAATTATCATCTTTAAGTAATTCCCGCAAGGTAACACCCTTGTCCCATATGGAGATGTACGGGTATAGACAGATTCTGGTAGTACGAGTATTTGTTTAATAATTTGGATCATCAATGCTGCAATTAAGATCTGGGGTTGAAGGAGCCGACAGATTTTGCTCACAGGCCTATTATTTTAAGCTTGAAGTTTTTTACATGCCGTATATCTACGACACGGGACCTTCCGAAGGAAGCCATGCTCAGTGCTTTTACGCCCTTCAAAATCCATCAACTGCGGCCAGGATTGAACCCACGAATCTCAAAATCAGATACGAGCATGGTTACCATTAGTCTACCGACCGACAAATCTTGTTTGCGTTACACGTATTCTTTATAATATGTAACCTACTTAAACACGATAATTCCGATTATGAGGTATTGTTCTCAGTATTATCAAATAAGCTGTGTTTTAGTATGGATTTCCTATATCATATCAGCTTCGTAAGACACAAATACAGTATCTGATCGATAATGCAGGATAACATGTTTTCAGTGTGTTTGTTTTACCGGTAAATATATTTATGTTGAAATGGTAATATTATACCTCACTTTTTAACTATCTTGTCTTAAAAGTACATGAGTTCAAGGAACGGATACATACTAACAATAATTACAAACAGGAATGAGGTGCAGAAATAAATATTGGATAAGTTCTGGAAATGCATGCTTTTATGCATTACAGGAATTCGTTTTGTCATCCCAACTTATGTAAAAAAAACATTAAACCAAAAACATAAAAATGTTATTCTTCCAATTATATTATATGGATGTGAAATATGGACTCTTACTTTATGGGAGTAGAAAAATTACGGTAATTGAGAATAAAGTTCTTGGAATTTTTTTGGACCAAGGAGACACGAACAGACAGGTGAATGGAGAAGACTGCATAACAGAGAGCGACATGATCTTCATGGGTAACCAGATGTAATAAGAACAGTTAAGTCTCGTGGACTGCAATGGGCAGGACGTGTGACACATGTTGGGAATGAAAGAGGAGCGTGAAAACTTATTGTAGGAAATCGCTCAGTAGGTTGACCAAGAATGAGGTGGGAGAACATTAACCATGATTTGAGGGAGATGAATTCTACAGGGGATGATTGGAAAACATCTCAGGATAGGGATGTATGGATAGCTTGCGTCCGCGCTGCCATGAACCCCGGGTTCGATAGTGCCAGTGAGTTATTACATCAATACGGCAGATTACTTTTTTATTTATACAAAGTATTTTCGTTTTATTATACATAGTTAAGTCCACCGCTGTGGTCTCGAGGTAGCGTGCTGACATGTTACGCACTGGGCCCGAGTTAGATTCCCGGTCGGGACAGGCTCCTGGGTGAGATTTTTTTTCCGGGGTTTTTCCTCACCTGTAAGACAAATGTCAGGAAGCTTAGGGCCCAACGGTCACCGAAAATCATCCGGCCATCATTATCATCCTTATCATCATCATCATCCTTCACCGGTGTGGAAAGCAACGGGAAGCTACCACACCTATAATTCCCTAGCAAAGCAGCAAAGCATAGCATGAAAATGCAATTATTGCAGTGAAAGACCTGCCCTCGGGCAGAATTAGTATGGATGGATACATAGTTAATTACATTATTTGGAAAATAAGTGGAATTTTCATTTAAATCCCGCATCGCAAAAAGCTGTAAAACTAAATGACCTAATATTAATGGAAGCGATTGTATTCAATCCGATTATAAATCTCGGATGGATCACTCGTATAATGTCATAATTTTATTTATTGGTAGAAATTAATTATTGTCTTTAGATATTGTCTAAATCGCTTTGGTGCAACTACAATTGTGTTATTTTCTGCTTGTATGACTACGTAATAAAAGACAATAAACGTCCTTGAGCAAAAAGTACTACGGGTTTGCACGACTTGTGGGCGACATCCCACACTATTGACGTGGAACTACAATTCTATTACAAATATCATTGAAGGATATAATAGGTCGAGATTGTAGAGTTTTTTTATTACTACTCTCCCTTCTTGTTTACACACAGACACACACACAAATTATCTTTTACACATTTTAACGCTTATACAGAGAGACACTCGTAGCCAGACCCTGATGGAATGTTATTTCCCTTTGGAGAAAATTCCGCATATCCCAAGATTGGAGCCTCTTATGTTGTAGCCAGTAGCTAGTCGTTTGTAACATGCTCAGATTGGTTGCCACCGGGAAATGAACCCGAATGCCGATTTCGAGTCCCATAGTTTAGCAAGGAGTTTCTTTTCTCTGTTAGTATCCCTATTAAAAGTAGGCATAATATTATTAAGCATATGTCATCATGGTGTGATCATCATCATCCAGGGATTAAGCCCGGTTTCATGAAAGCTAGAATTGTTAAAATTGTTCAGACCATTTTCTGTGTGGGCGTCCAACATTTCTCCTTCCGCGCGGTTTATAATTTAGCAATAATTTTGGAAATCTTCCTTCTGGCATTCTATCAATATGTTCTTTCCAGTCGTTCCTATATTTAATTATTCGGTCTGTAAGTTTGAAAATATTTAGTTCCTTTCTTATATCTCATTTCTTTTCTTATCCAGCAGAGTACATATTTCTTAAAAATCGCATCTCAGCTGCTTCCAATCTTTGTTCTTGTCTTTTAGTGATCGTCCAACATTCTGATCCATAAATAAATATGGTGTGATCATCCGTTCCAAATGATATAGGAGTATTCGCCATAGCCCAGAAATCTAAACTATCATGCCTTGGTGCAGATCTACTGGTAATGCGCTGGTACGGGTCCTTCTGGTGAGAGAATTTTTTTCATGGAATTTCCACCAGTAAAATTGAAGATGTATAAAGCATCAGGTTCAGATGAGATTTCAGCAGAACTAATAAAATCAGGAGGAGAAAAATTGATGTACATCGTTTGCTTAGTATGATTTGGGAAATATAATCTCTTCCAAATGAATGGAAAGAATCGATTATCGCACCAATCTATAAGAATGGAGATAAAACTATTTACAACAACTACAGGGGCATCTCATCACTTTCAACTTCGCACAAAGTTCTAACAAATGTATTAGTAAGTAGATTCACTGTCTATATTGATGACATTTTAGGAGATCATTAATGTGGATTTAGAAGGAACAAGTCTACAACAGATCAGATTTGTAGTATGAGACAGATTTTAGAAGAGAAATGGGAATAAAATGGTACTATACTACAACTATATATAGATTTTAAAAAGCCATACGATTCAATTAAGGGGGAAAAGCTGTATAGGCCATAATCCTGCTAGAGTTGGGAATTCCTAAAAAGTTAGTTAAACTGATATGAATGTGTCTAATTGGCAAAAAGAGTAGGGTGCGTGTAGGCAAACAGTTTTCGGGACTTTTGAAATTCACAATGGGTTCACAATTCAATAATTTTGTACCAGAGTATGCCAACAAATCTTTGGAGGATCAAGATGTCCTACTACTCAATGATGTTAATAATGTTGGTTTATGCTGATGATGTGGATGTAAGGCCAGCATCCAACTGATAGGAAAGCCTTCTAGGCCTATCACGCAATGGGGGTTTCCTATACAGTAGCAATGCATTTGATTCTGCGTAGACTAGGGTGACAAGATTTTCCAAAAGAAAATCAAGGAAACTGAATATTACAGCAGTTAAAGTAAGGTACAAAAACTTATATGATAAACGTAAATGTTAAATAGCATGATTATTTTGAACATCATTTAAATGGAGAAGTTTGCATGGTTAGAATTAGAAATAATCGACGGGTGGGGGGACGATTGACTACTCAGTATGGATATATCAGAATTAATGTCGTACTAAAACAGTTGCTAACTAAATATTTAAGTAAATAAAATAATATTTAAATTACCAGCTGTGTTGCAGATTCTATTTGCAAATAATAAGTCACGGGTCCACAGAAAATGACCAAACTTTATAAAATAAGCACATTCAGTTTACATTAAAAAAAGTGACTGTTTTATTGGTTTAATGAAAACAATATGTAAGTAAAAATAAATTATTGCACCCAGAAAAATGTACGGTAATAATAATGTAACTTAAATGTCAATGAAACACTATTCTCCTGGGAAGTTTTCTTCGAAAATATTAACTACTTCCTCTGAATTCACCCCAATGTTGCGGTGGGTGTTAAGTAGCACCGAACCACTCAGTCTGTCCTGTTGCATATTGAATCATAGATAGTTTTTCACGCAAATGGTCTTTCGGCCGTGCATGTTGTTACTGGTAGGACGCACATGATGATTAGAAGTTCCCCGATGTTTGGATAGAAGTTGTTTTCGGTTTGGAGAAGAGCTTCAATAGCCGTTTTCGGTTTACCTTGTTGATATTCCCAAAAGTTAAACTATATTTTTAATTCATCCCGAAGTTCTGTAATGGTCCCTGGAATGTTTCGTTTGTAAATACTTGCACCTTTTTACTAAATCGTCAATATCTGAATTCAGGTCATTCTGAAAAGTTGGAATCAAGGACTGAAATTTAAGGATGTGGTGGTGTTTATCACATGAGAATCTAGTGGACAATTAATTGAAAACGTATTCTAAAAATGGAAGAAAAACATTAATGCGACAATGATCTTCTGGAGAAGTTGTAGAAATATTGCTTCAATAAGTTTGTCTGAAATTTATTCGAGGCACCTTAACTTCTACGTCAACCCTTTTGCTAATGCTAGTGTGATAGCGTTTTCAATAGCAGAATGAAAAGTTTGATTTTCTCGACATTCTTTTAATGTATCTTTAAACTCTTTCAGTCATTCCATAACACTGAACTAGATCAATGCTAGAATTTTGTAGTTTGTCTGGAAAGGCGTGCAGTTTTTTTTGAATATTTCAGCTATGGTAACTAGGACAATTATGAACTCAAACTTTAGGGTAGAGTTGAGTAACACATGAGCATTATTACTCAAAGACTCTGCTTCTTCTAAGAATAACACGATTGCAGGGTAAATCTTCTTAAATTGTAAAATAGCTAATCCCACCGAGTTTCACACAATTATATCAATTCAATTTCTTTATGCTGAAAGCACAACTGACTGATTTTGTCTTCCGCGAGTGATAACCGCTTATTAGACTACCTAACGAAATTCAGAACTTCGCCGATTGTGTCAAGAGCTTGTTTAATGGAAGTAATAGAACAAACATTGGAAACCGACAGATTCAGGCAATACGCGACACAATGCGTGTAGAAGGCAAGAGGTGCTAAAATTCGGGCTTGTACGCCTAGAAACTGTTCTGAAAATTTTGTTACCGTGTCCCATCGTATCCTTGTCCACGCAGGTTCGAAATATCTAATCACAAGTCTCGCAGTTTATTCAGTTTAAATTTACACAATCGCCACTTAAATCGTGCGTTACAACAAATCTTAAAAATTCCTCCATCACACAACACTTTTCTAGATCAACAAAACGCACGGAAAATGTTAATTGTTCATTTTTACTGATATCCGTAATTTCGTCAAGCAGAATAGAAACATATTTCCCTCTCTTAACGTCAATATATAATTTTGTATTTAATTATGGCAGAGCAACAGTTTATCAAATCATTTTGTATTATTTTACTTGTTAGAGTAAAATTTTAGGCTCCTTTGCAAGATAGCCTTTGATATTTTCATTCCCAGTCATCTCGAAATTTAAGAAGTTTCTTAAAGTTCCCTTTATTTTCACATTAAATTCCGTGAAATCAATGACACGAAGTGGACAGTTCTGGCGACCGCACAAAATAATATTGTCTTCACAATGGAGACTAATTTTCATATGATTTTCATTTACTTTTTGATGTGAAGACGTCTTTAAATATACATCCATCCTCCATAGTAATTATGCCCGAGGGCAGGTCTTTCACTGCTATCATAGCATTTTCATGCTATGCTCTGCAGTTTTACTAGGGAATTATAGGTGTGGTAGCTTCCCGTTGCTTTCCACACCGGTGAAGGATAATGTTGATAAGGATGATGATAATTGCCGGATGATTTTCGGGGACCGTTGGGCCCTAAGCTTCTTGACATTTGTCTTACAGGTGAGGAAAAACCCCGAGAAAAACCTTACCCAGGAGCCTGTCCCGACCGGGAATCTAACCCGGGCCCGCTGCGTGACAAGGCAGCACGCTACCTCGAGACCACAGCGGTTTGCGTCCATAGTGGGAGACAATTCAGTAAACTGATAATAACAAAATCGGGGGTACAATTATCTATTATCTACATCCAAAATTTAATTACACCACTCGATAAAGGATCAAAGAATCCGTTTCGCAGGGTCACATAATTTTCGTTTAGTATAAATTTTGACTCTGAAAAGTTACGACGTTCGTTTTGAGTTTCTATTGCCAGCTCTCATAAGATCTATCGATTGGTGTGAAATAGTGAATTTATATGGTGTTAAAGTAAACAATTGAAATAAATAATGCAATGTCGGCCTATACTCGTCAAAATGCCAAATTAAAATGTAGAGATAGTATACGGTTGGAAAAGGCCTTTCCAGAGCAATCCAGTGGTACCCATAAAACACCATATGACAGATTGAAACTGTGACGGCAACGTAAAATAATTTAGACGTCCGAGCTGTTCAACGACGGCGCCAGAATATGTGCAGCTGGGGCGGCCGAGCCTATGCAAGTGGATGATGTAATCGCTTCTATCTCAAATTTTAGTATAAATATATCAACTTTAATGTATACTTTTCGTGTCACAAACCTATCATAAATAAAGTTATAACACAGTAATTATTTCTTTACTTGATTTCTTTCCTGAACACGATGAAAGGAAAATGTTGCCATTACAAATGAAACATTTAAATCCGAAGGACTTAGTGTTAAAAATTGATTATGACTTGTAATACGCCCAAAGAAAATATTACCCGTTACGCATACGTGTTCACGTAAAACATAGGGCCGTGTCCATGACAAAGCAACGCTCCGATTTTTTAAATTTCAATATTCAATTGAACTTTAACATTTTGTTTTTCCCCTTCATATACTTTTCTAAAATCCTCACTTTTAACGAGGACTGTTTCATGATAAATTTTCTAAACGGTCCTTGAACATTTTAAGTGCTTTCTTAAATATATTTAGAGGCTTAAAAGCATAGATTGTAACTGAACACTAGTACTATCCTCCTCCTTTGGACCAAATAGAACGCACACCCGACAGTAAACATTTTCATACTTACTACGTATAAGTAAGCAAATGGAAACTGTCTAACCAGGAATATCCGGTTTCCAAATTTGCCGAAAAGTCGTAACTTTTTGCTGGAACCCACAGACTAGTAAGGGCTCTATAATTAGTATCGCCCTTGTTGCGAAAATCTTGGTTCACAAAATGTCCTGTTATGTTCATCACAATCGTTGGATACAATTCCTAATGATATTTCCGGTTCATACTTATTGCCACCACTGGTACTGGTATTGAAATTTGTAACACAACTATTCTGCACTACATTTTCGTATGTCCGATCCTTACCTTCAGCACACGATTTTTTAACGATTAGAACTTTGCGTTTCGACATATTACAATAACAACCGACCACCAAAGGATCGAACTTCGAACAGCACACTTCACTCCATTGAGCGCTACGGAGAGAAATTCTTGCAACAGGAATCAACAATTAACAGTTTGAGATTCAAATTAATTAAACAGACTGTTTCAAATGGATACTTAAATAACTCAAATCGGCAGGTTTGTTTTTTCTTTGCTGCATTTCTATAATTGAAAACAGCTCTTGAAAATCGATTCCTCCAGGCCTACATTTAATTTTTGATTATTGAAATCATCTGCGTGAACTAAAAGAACAGTTACACAATTATGTTTATTTGTATGTAAATGTATTATATAACACGTAGCATATTAAGATATTATAAACTCTCTCTCTCACTTTTTTTTTGACTAGTGGTTACCATGCTTGTGTTTGATTCCAAGGTTCGAGGGTTCAAATCCGGCCGGAAGTAAATCGGTGGACCCTGTGTCATAGATTATTGGCAAGTAAAAAAAATTTCAAGCCTGAAATAAGAGATTTATAATAACAATTTATCGGCTATTTCACGTCCAACTCTGAATTGTGACGTTGATGAACTGGCCTGTTTAAAGGCTGTTGTTGAATGAAAGTTCTCTGACTAATGCCGATGATTCGAAGTTAAAGAAATTAGTGTTAAAGTTGATATGGGTGTACACCGAGACATTAATTTTCAATCATTCATTAAGTGTATAAACGATTATGAACTGGAATCCGTCAGAGTGCCCTTGGAACTATTGAATTTGTGGATAGACAAAATTAAAAATATAGTTGTCCTTTGTGACACTCAAGCAGTTTCATCATAGTCCCCACATCTGTATTTCAAGTCCTGACTGACCATGATCTCCTGGGGAATCACTAGAATTATTGTCAATTATTACCTTCATTTATTTGTATTATCTCAAGATTGTAAATACTAAAAATGGTGTTATGAATTGGTACCACGTGAAACATTGTAGTGCAATTAATTTTGATGCTAAATCGATATGTTCACTGTATAGGGAAGTTCTGGTACTAAATATTTGTGATTTTTGTATTCTAATGTAACATAATATATTTGTTTTGGTGAGTTGAAGACAAAATAAATAAATCAATTAATTCATAAGACGAATAATTCTATAGGACTATCAAGTGTCTGAACATTAAATTAACAACTAAGAGTTGTATTATATCAGAATTAACATCATATTTATATAAATGTATTATGTCGTCCAGTTTTTTAATATCCTCTCATAAATAAAAATCAATTCACGGAACACCAAAGTGTATTTCAATCAGAGTTACCGCTATTACAGTCTTGATATTTAAACGGTTCTTTTCTTTTGTCCACGAAGAACTCGTGAGAGAAAAAAATCTCTTCACAGCTGTACTTATTTCTGGGATTGCCATCACAAATTCAAGAACCGACAGTATATTAGACCGGTTTTCTTTTTAATTTTGCTGTTGTGTCTCCCTCAACCACCAAATTCTGACTGCGTCTCCCTTCTTCAGCAAAAATACATGTACGTATGTCCATCATTTAGTGTTGGTATGAATGTTATTATCCGGCGTCAATTGAGTGTGTTAACTGATAAGTAAGATTAGTATTAGGAATTTAATATAATAATTAATAAAATTATACTTCCATTTATAGAAAAATAAGAAACGTGCTTAGGTCTTCGATAGAAGTTAATTTGTGCAGAATTAAGTAACGTGTTGCATTACAAACACCTTCATAATATAAACCCTATACTACAACATTTTCAGAAAACATTTTTGATTTTTGTATTCTAATGTAAACAAACTTCGATCCTCCCCGTTAGACTGTAGCAAATTAACATGTCCGAACCATTGCCTATTGCATCTAAAAGTAATAGTAATAACTATAATAATTATTAACCTTAGCAACGTCCGAACATGCAACAATGACTTCATGCTTTGAATATAAAGAAAAAGAACAAAACATAAATAAGGTCTATAAAGAAAGAACAAGTAAGATGTTGAGACGATAGACTAAATAAAGTAACAATCCCGTTAATTTTTTTCTTTCTTCACATTAGTGCATATAGATTCAAAGAGAGCACTTTTTTACGATAATAATCGAGCCGGATTTCCAGGATAGGACAAACTAAAATTAAGTTCTTTGAATATACTTTTAATGGTTTTATTAGATCTCTAAAACTATCTTATATAATTTACGTACATTGTTCGTTGTTATAAACTGTAAATCACACATTTTGAACTTTTTATATGGTATCGAATATTGAAATCGCTTGACAGTTTTCAGGAGTACATTATTTTTTTTTAATTCTCTCGAGTTCAAAACTTCGCTCATTTGACATGAGGTATATATACTGCTCAAAAAAATTAGAGGAACGCTTGTTTAAATCAAAGCCACAATATAAATATTGAAACAATTTAATTTTTCATCTTTTGTAATTATGAATTCAAGATTTATGTAAAATTAGAATACCATTCAAACAATATTTTTATTGTACAGTATTAGAAATACGAACAAATTATCATTTGTAACAGAAAACAAAATGGAAATTTGAGATTTATTATTTTATCAATCAATATTTCCATGGTTATTTCAACACTCAGTACTTAGTGTTTTCCTCCGTGAGCTTCAACAACTGCATTACACCTGCGAGACATGCTTCGCAGAAGCCTTCTTACAGAAACTTGTGAGATTCTCTCCAATTCCTTAGTGAGTGAATTTGAATGTTCTTCCAGGTTCTGTGGCACAGCAGGATGTTTATGTTCAAGTTTTTCCAGCTTATCCCACATATGCTCGATCGGATTGAGGTCCGAACTGCATGCAGGCCAGTCCATCACCCGAATTTGGCATTCTTGCAGGACATCCCTGGTAGTCTGTGCTGTATGACATCTAGCATTATCATGCATTAAAAGAAAATTAGGGTCCATATCATAAACAAAGTGTACGACATATCGAAAAATAATGTTATCAATGTATACATCAGCATTCATGCGCTGTAGGACAACGACAGGCTCTGTCCGAGACTCAATAGTAATCCCAGCACAAACTATAACCGAACCACATCCAAATCTGTCATGTTTAATAATTGTAGCTGGATCAAAACATTCACCAGCATATCTCCATACACGTATATTACCATCAGAACCCATTAAACGAAATCTTGATTCGTCTGTGAATAGAACATCCTTCCATTTGCAGAGCTGCCAGTTGACACAATTCTGAGCAAATCGCAACCGGGCTTGGTTGTGCTGACGTGCTAAACGAGAGGCTTTATAGGGGATTCTAGACCCCAACCTTGCATTTCTAAGTGTATTTATTTCAGTTTGATCAGAAATTACCACCCCTGTTGCTGTTCGTAAATCATTTTGTAGATTTCTGGCTGTTAGATGATCGTCTGCTCAAAGCTGATAGGACAAGAAATCTATCCTGTACCTCTGTAGTCTTCTTCTTACGGCCTTACCCGAGCTGCCTCTTGTATCCACGTATCTCTCTATTTCGCCTCCACAACCTATGGATGACGAAAGAGCTGACATCAAGTATCCCAGATACATGGCGAATGGAATGGCCATCTTCAATCAATAAAACTGCTCGTGCAACCTATGTTTCATTCAGATGTCTCATTGCTCTGTATTAGCTTCAGAGAACATAGAATAACAATTTCCTACTACAGATTATTCTTCAAACCTGTTTAAATAAATAAATAAATAAATAAATAAATATATATAACTCAATGAGCACTCGCTTTGGTTTTCATCAACTTTAGGAATTTCACTAACGTATTCACAGAAAAAATTAATAAAACCCAGAAATTCTTCAATCTGGTATTAAACAATATTTCAAATCAAAACATTTCACTCTCAAAAATAAATTGCTTCAATATTTATTTTGTGGCTCTGATTTAAACATGTGTTCCTCAAGTTTTTTGAGTAGTGTATATTATATTGCGTTGAAAAACTATTACAGCTTTTAACGTGGTAAGTTGCTTATTTTATCTGATAAGATATATGTTAATTATATAAATTAGCTCTTTTATGTTTTGAAATTCAAATTAATTAATTTTTAGTCCTAACATGAGCATAAGGTCTGTTTAGGTCCTAAGAATTTACACATGCCGGTCGTTGATAATAAAACGTAAAATCAAATTTATATTTTGAGAGCACTGGGAAAAGGACGGAATGGATTCAAATCTATGATCTTCAAGCGAAATTTTAATTTTCCAAAATTGGTTTATTGTTATGAAGTTTAAATATTTGTGCTGGTTGACTGGACGAGGTCTTAAGGTTTCTGCTAGAATTTATATAGAAATAATACTAACGATATTATTATTATTATTATTGTTGTTGTTGTTTATTGCTACCTCTATATTGTAATGGGTAGTGAGATTGGTATCACAAAAGTCAGGGTTTGATTTCCAGGTTTTCATTGAAATTTAACTTGTGTCTGAAACCGGGTCCACTCTGACTCGGAGTAGTTCTGATTAACCGTTATGTAAGATGTAGCGAAATTCTGTTACGAAAAAATGAGGTTGAGGGATCGAGTCATGCTAATAACTTCCCTATGCTATAACATATGACAGTAACCACTTATTTAGGCCATGGCTCTTCGGAGTTTTCATGACACAGGTATAAAAATAATCATCTTAAGTTCGAATCCTTTTTTTTATAATTATACATTTAGAAGTACTCATCGCACTTAATTCTGAGGCCATCAATCCTAATTTTGTATATTTATTTAGTTTATAAATGGTTCACATTTGTTTCATGTTTTGCCTTATCTTAGACCATTAACTCTCACTGGCACTATCGAACCCGTAAATTCATGGCCGCGGGGACATAGAAGTTTTCAATGCATCCCTATCCTGAGCTTTTTTTTCATTTATCTCATATATTATCTACTTCCCTCATCATGGATTATTACTTTCATAATTGTTGCTGGGGGAAACAAGATTATTTTATCTATAGTTCAATTGCACATCTCTTTCTTTGCCAATTGCTATACAAATGTTTAATTAATAATTGTATCATTATACAGGGTGTTAAAACAGGAGCTTATCGACAAACGTGAAGTTTCAGATACAACATTTTGCAACCCATGTGCGATTTACGCGGCGGTTTATTGATCGCAGTGCTCATGATGCTGTCTTCTCACACACATGTGGTTACGCGTATGAGAACTTAATTGTCAACTAAAGTTTTCCATGAACATCTGGCCTGAAATTGTTAGTATTCGTCAGGTAGGATCAGTTAACTGTAGAAGCTTGCCTACAGTTTCAACAGACCACCCTTAGGGATCTGCTGGACATGTTACCACTTCCTGCGCGCAGCAATCTATGATTCCAGCATGATGAAGCCACTGCACACTACAACATTGAAGCGTGAACACAACCTAACGTTGACTTTAGGGAACATTGGATTGAAGAGCAAAATTTGTTTTCAGTTTAATGTTTTTGAGAGAAGTTGGGACAAAAGTCACTGTAATGTACATCATGCATTTCCAGAATTGAGCCAACTTTCATTTCTTTGTGCACCTCACTCCTGTGTGTAATTATTGCTCCTAAGTATTTGAATTCAACCACTTCTTCAAAATTTTCTTCATTTGTCATTAACTGTCCATTTACATTATATATTTCTGTGTGTGACCATATATTTAGGTTTATTGATTTTTAATTCTAGTCCCAATTTCTTAGCGTTACTCAGTATAAGTTATAACGGGATCGTTTAAGGCGGCAAGTGCCTGGGCATGGCAAGGACTATGTGTATCTCAGGGTTGTGGATTTTCACCGTGGGATAAGGCGAGGAACGAACTAAGGACAACGGAGTACAATAAAGAGGCTTACCGAGACAACACTGGTGTCTATTATATAATATTTATTAATCAACATGTAGCACAAGACTGTTACAGTTCCAATTCCAGAACATTGGATTTATTTGGATATATTCCGGTATTTTTCACTTCAGAATAGTACAAGTGCGAATAGCGGTCGATACTGGACCAATTTTATTAATATCGTGGCGAATCTATCGCGTTTTGAAACACTGATAATTACCGGTCTACACTCGACCTAAAGTGGAATATAACACCAGCACACTGATGCTTTTAAAATGAACTTTTATAATTTGCCGTACTTGGCCTAACACATTTAGTGTATCTAATGGGTCGCTTGCCTGCGACCGGCGAAATATACGAGTCCGCACTGCCGCGGAACTCAAACAATTAATCCTATGCGGGAGTCTTATGTAGATTTTGTTCCACCCGGGAACGCTTCCCGGAGCAGACTACTTTCACGATATTCGGAATATATCCAACTCCATCTTACAAATACAATTTACAAAACCAATATTTTCATTGGCTGAACATATAATTAACATACATAAAAACGCCTTACTAGCAGAATGATATTGACTTATGGACTCTGATTGGGCATTATGATTCCCACTATAGTTAAACCAGAATCTCGGGACAATACATTGGTCTTGTATTTCCAGGGTGTGTTTTTCACACGCTGGTGAGAAGTTCATTAATTTACTGAAAACAGATGGACATAGTTTTTGGCTACTGTCGCCATCTCAACAGGCGGTCTAGTGATTTTAGACACTGAAGATTGACCGTCATTTATCTCTGGAGGGATGACTTCCAGAGCCGGACAAGGGACATTACGTCTCCAGCTGCGAGGCCGTATTATTAGGGAACGATTTGTCCCGGGTTGTAAACCAATTTAATTTACATGTGTCCATCTTCAAAAAACTTGAGATACAAAGGACAGAAATGCCTTTATATATACTCAAGCGTAACAGATTGGTAAAAGTTTCTCACGAAACCTTTTTTTGAAAGTGTAACTACATCTTTAATAATAATGTTTAATAATAAAACTAATTAGTGCAGTTATTTCTGCTACAAGGTACGTGTTGGCCCTTAGTATCTTCTTGATATCACTTAATAATTCCACATCTTTAGCATAAACTACCAGCTTACTAATACCGTTGAGTGGTACGCCTTCTTGATCTTCTTAAAGATTTGATGGCAACCTCTTAAAAAATTGAATACTAGAGGAGATAGTATATCTCCTTTTAACCCATTGAAAAATAGTGCATCTCCTTCCTTTTATCCATTGTAAATTTTAAAAGTTTCTGATAACTGTTTGTCTACACGCACACTCATCTTTGTGTCAATTTACACATTCGAAAAAATCTAACTATTCTTATAGGAATTTCGAACTCCAGAAGGATACTATACAACTTTTCCCTCTTAATTGAATCGCATGCCTTTTTGAAATCTATATATAGTTGATTTACAGAGCCGTTATCCACATTGATGATCATCTATTATGTCTTCAATGTAGAGAATAAGCCTCGATACTATATATATTTGTTAGAATTTTGTAGGAAGTTGAAAGTAATGTGTTGCCCCTATAGTTGTTGCAATTAGTTTTTACTCCTTTATTATAGATTGGTACGATAAACGATATTCCCACTAATTTCTGTGAGCCGATTTTTCCTAAGTCGCACTAAGCAATCAACGCATCTTGTTCAGTAAATTTTCTCTTCCTGATTTTATCAGTTCTGGTTGCATCCCATTTGAACCTGATGCTTTATATACAGTAAAAGCTTCTTATTTGCAGGTTAAAAAATTGCGTCACAGTTCCTGTATTCGCGGCTAGAAATTTCTTTTCGCGTATCCAGTCGGTATATTAGAAGGATTAGTATTCTTTATTAACGCAACGGCAACTTTTTTTCTGTAGGCACGTGTCAAGACGGCTTTTACAAAGAGTGATTCAAATAAAATGGATAAATTAATGTCAAAGTAAAACAAATCTTATTGTCACTAAGCCTAAAGTTCGTTGTTAAAAGTCACCGCCGCTGTATTTCACGTGCCGCTATGTCCGTTGATAAATGCGGCCCTCGCCACGATTGGTATTTTATTGTTTAAACATGTCATTTGTTGAAATAATTTTTGTTGAATAACACGCGTCTCTTGTGTTTGTTGCCAATTTATAATGTCGAGTAAAAGGAAAATTGTTCAAAATCTCTCATTAATTGATTTTATTTTGATAATTTTTATTTTATTTTGGAAACTTGGAACGTATACCCTATATACCTTTACAAATCACCATTCCATATTTGCGGAACATGTCCCCGCGAATAAGGAGCTTTTACTGTATCTTAATTTTTCTAATGTCATTTTAACTTCTGATGCATGAGGTTATATGGCTAATATTTTGTCCGTAAATCTCCTCTCTAATACCCCTGTTCTGCATGTACATTTTATAATGTTTCCATTTATTTAATATAAACCTAATCTCTACTATCATATCCCCATTTTCATTCCTGATTATGTTAGTTCTAGCCTGAAATCCTTTTCTCTTAATTCTAGTTCCCAGATAAGTTCTCTGGTGCCCCTATTTTTGCATTAATTTTAAGATCATTAACCTTCTCTCTCAAATATTTCCTCTTTTTACTCTTTAATATCCTTGTTGTTTCTCCTTTGATGTTACCCAATTGATGAAAGTGTACTTCATTTGGCTCGCTTTCTTAGCTTTCTTTTTCTGTAAAATGTAGGCACAGTTCTCATCAAACCGTTTCTTACTCTTTTCAAATAACCGACGCTTTCTGATGCTGAACACAATATCCCTTATAGTCTCACATTTTTATTTATACCAGTTTATTCTTAGATTGCCACATTTTCATTTGATTATTCTAATATTTCAAATCTTTTATCAATTTTGATATGATATTCTTGCGACTGTTCATAATTTATCGAGTTTTTCAATCCAATTTTTTTTAGAATCATCTTTAGTGTTTGTTCCTCTCATAAGCGATAACCGTTCTCTGAGTTTTACTCTGATCAGATGATCTGTATTGGAGTCTGACCCTTTAAGTGTTCCAATATCTATGACTATGTGGACATGTCCAGTGTATTTATGAATATCCTTATGCTGGATTATTGTACTCTCAACAGTAAGATTTTTTTTTGTGGTAAAGGTCACTAATCTAACCCCATTGTCATTACTATCTTCATGAAGTTTGAAGTTGCCTATTGTTGGCCTGAATGTCTTCCCGTCCTAGCTTTGCATTAAAACCTCCTAAGACCGTTTTTGCTTGATATCATGAAAAGACTATCAAATACACATTCTGATTCTTCATGGAACTCATCCTTGATCTCGTCATCTTTATCTTTGATGGGACCATGTACATTTAGAAAAAAAAAGAGAGAGAGAGAAAATGAGCGGATTCTTGATCTCGAACATTTCAAATTTTAACGCGCGATTCACATGAATAAACTAATTGCAGAGTAGAGCTACAATACGTTCTCCTTCCTCCAATGAAGAGCACTCTTATATGCACTGTAAGCCAGCGAATGCTTAGGTCAGTGCCTTATGGCTTGCTTCGTGTGCAAGAGGTCACAGGTTCGATTCCCGATTAGGTTTAGATTTTTGTTACAATGCTTTCTATTTTGTTCTGTCTGTCCTCTCTTAAAGAAAAAACGCACTGACTATTTGGAAATATTACTATATTATTATTATTATTATTATTATTATTATTATTATTATTATTATTATTCATCCATGGGCTATTATTACACTGGACTTGACCTATAGAAACTAAATATTCTAATTGAAGGGTGAAACTTTTTCCTCACTATTACGTAATAAATAAATACATAAATATATATAACTATATTATCATTTATTACATACATTTGTAGCATTATTATTAAAACGCGGTAATGCACACACAATTAAATTTATACCGGTAGCTAAATAGTACTATAGAGTTTATGAAGGCAGGAATGTTACTAAAAATAGTGTAAAGTGAACGTAGATTACGTGGCTGGAATTTAATGTTATGGGATGTATTTTGCGGAAATACAAATAAATAATAAAAGGCCATTGTCGAGGGGTTTGAAGCCTGGCTCTCATATATATATATATATATATATATATTCGTAATTGGTTTAACAATTTACGCTACTCGAACGTCGGATAATGGTCGTCTAAATCCTGGTTGTCTTGTTCACTTTTGCACTATGCACGAGAGTTGAACTTTATTTGAAATGTCGCATTTTGATTAATATTGTATACGTCAAACACTCGTAAATATCTAGAAACATATCTTCTTCGCTACTCTTTAACTATTTAAGATGATTAAAACCAAATACAGCGTATATAAAATATTTAACCATGCGTTACCTCGTGAACCACAGCTATAGCTCTTCGAGCATGCGCAGTGGGTTGAAGATCACGTCGTTTACCCTTCAAAATTGTATATGGTATCCTATTGCTGACAAACGTAGCGTAGAGGATCATCTTATGGATTAAAAAAGTCCCGAATTCATGTTTCGCTGCACCTCCATAAATATTAGGTGAACCTTCTCCTGGTTACCTAACTTCATGTAAAGTGACTCCGTACAAGGGTGATTTATCTAATCCCCGCGTTAATATTTCTAGTGTCTCGTTATTTTATGTTCTCACAACATTCCATGTTCCTAGGATTCCCTGAAGTAGTCCCCGCCCGGAAAACCGATTGTGGGACTATTCTACCTCCCGAAAATTTTACCCCACTATAACACATATCCGCTTCTTAACGGTTGCATTTTTACGGTGAAAGATCGTCACTCATTCGACGAAGGTTCTTTTTTCATATGGCTCATCACTTTCGACCTGTCTGGCATGGATAACCCTTTCACCAGCAATGCTACCGTCGCATAGTCTTAACATTCGTGGTCATTTAAACACGAAAGCCACTCCACCATGACAAGGAAAATATACAATTTAGGGGAAATATATATTTAGACAAAAATATTATAAAAATATCTATTTTTATGTGATATTGAATCTAATATACAGATTACAGCGTTCTGGTTCGAAATTTCTGCCCTACATTGTCTATATATATATATATATATATATATATATATATATATATATATATATAGTCCACCGCTGTGGTCTCGAGGTAGCGTGCTGCCTTGACACGCAGCGGGCCCGGGTTCGATCCCCGGTCGGGGCAGTTTTTCTGGGTGAGGTTTTTATCGGGGTTTTTCCTCACCTGTAAGACATATGTCATGAAAAATTTAAGGCCCAAACGGTCCCCGAAATCATATGGCCATCATCATCATCATCCTTATCACCATCATCCTTCACCGGTGTGGAAAGCAACGGGAAGCTACCACACCTACACAATTCCCTAGTAAAGCTGCAAGCATAGCATGAAGATGCTCTGATTGCAGTGAAGGACCTTCGAGCAGAATTACTATGGATGGATATATATACATACACACACATAAAAATCCTAATGATCACCTACTATGTCGTCAATCTAAGAAATAATTCATTACATAATATTTGCTAAGAGTTCTGTAAGAAATTGAAAGTAATGAAATGTCCCCATATTTGTTTAAATTAGTTTAATTTCCTTACAGGGTGTATTGGAACACCGACAAGATTAATATGTTGGGCAGGACCATAAACTGATTATTTTTCAAGAAAGAATCCATGCTTGGTACAGGGCCTATTATGGTTTGGGCTCTGTGAGGCGTCAATTTTTTATTGGATTGTTTTTGGTGTCCCAGTAAGAAACCCATTAGTTATCAATGTAAGGTGTATTTACGAACTTCGGCATAACGTTATAAACCTTATTAATGTGTGCTTTATGCAAAAATACGTATATATTTTAACCCAATAAGTATTTAGCGTTGAAGTAACATGATTCGGTTTCCGGTACCAAATGTAAATTTATAATTAAAAAAATACTAAGTTTAACAACTCTGAAAACGCATGCTATTATGCAATATAGGGACGTTTGTTTCCCAACTTCTATAAAATATGTCAAAAGTATATAGTTTAGAACGGCGACACTTACAGTTACACTGCTCAAAAAAATTAGGGGATATTGTAGAATAACCTATTAAGACTATATTTTTAGGAACAGTATTAGATGCAATCACTTTCTGTTACTAAAAAAAATGTAAACAAGAGTTTGAAGTCATTACGTAACCTCTGTACCACACCAGATGTCAAAGAGATCCTGATTAGGAATGTGACAAAGAAACAAAGCAACATTAACATGGGTGAAAATGTTTCTTTAGTATGGTGTATGGTCTCCTCGAACGGCCAGAACTGCCTCACACCTGTGTGGCATTGATGCAATGAGGTTAGCAATGAGTTCTTGGGGGATACGTGGCCACTCTTCCATAAGAGCAATGTGCAGCTCTGGAACAGTTGTGGGAGGTGCTGGTCTGCCTGCAATGCCCTGCCTAATGCATCCCACACATGCTCAATTGGATTTAAATCCGGGGAGGAAGCTGGCCATTGCATACGCTCGATACCCTCCACTTCCAGCATGTCGTCCATCAAGCCAACTCTGTGGCGTCGTGCATTATCGTCCATAAAAAGAAAAGAATCACCTATGGCACCAGCATAAGGCACGACAGAAGGTCGGAGAATCTCATCTCTATACCTTACCGCAGTCAAAGTACCACCTTGGATGACGTAGAGGTCCGTACGTCAACCACTACTGACTCCTGCCCACACCATCAATCCACCGCCACCATATGGGGATCTTTCACGTACAAAAGATGGATTGTTTCGTGTCCCTTTTTCTCTCCAGATGAATACACGCCGACTATCACATTCCACGTTGAATCGCGACTCATCAGAAAAAAGACCTGATCTCCATTCAGCATGCCTCCACCCACGATGTTCCTCCGCCCAGTTTCTGCGATCTCTACGGTGTTGTGGAGTTAACCTGGTACACACCATGGGCCTACGGGCATAGTGCAGTCGATTAGGGACAGTTTGAGTTGACACCCTGCGTCCTGTTGCTGTTTGAAGTGTATTTCGCATTTGAGCTGCATTCTGCTGTCTATTCCGACGGGCTGTTAACAAGAGGTAACGGTCATCCCTTGCTGTTGTTGCCCTTGGTCGACCTTGTCCGGCTCTTCTGTGAACAGTATGTTCTTTGAAAATGATCCCAAAGACTGGAAATCACGCTTTGAGACACCCCAATGGCTTGTGCCACCTCTTGTTGTGTCTGTCCAGCTTCCATCCTTCCTATGGCCCTCCAAGCCATTGGTTCAGGTAAATCACGTTGTCGAGGCATCACTGTCCCTAAGGCAAGTCATTCACTAACTGAAAACTGGACTGGATTTAAAAACAGCAACAAAACATTCACCCCCACACCACCCTTTCAAATCAACAGTACAGACACTACCCTCTGGTGTGGTACCTAGGTTACGTAACAACTTCAAACTCTTATTTACATTATCTTGGAGTAATAGAAAGTGATTGCATCTAATACTATTCCAAAAAACATAGTCTTAATAGGTTATTCTACAATATCCCCTAATTTTTTTGAGCAGTGTATTACCTCATGGATACGATACAAGATCTCTTACTTTATGAGAGGAGAAAATATTACGAGCATTTGAGATTAAAGTGCTTAGGAATTTTTTAGGCTGAAGTGAGACGAACATACAGGTGAATGGAGAAAACTATATAATAGTGAGCTATGTGATATTTATGGAAACCAGATGTAATAAGAACATTTAATTCTCGTTAAGATTGCAGAGAGCAGGGCATGTGGTACGAATAGGAAATGAAACAGGAGCATGAAAACTTGTAGGGAATCTAGATGGAAAGCGCTCAGTAAGCAAGCCAAGAATAAGGTGGGAGAATGATATTAACAATGATTTGAGACAGATGAATTGTACGAGGAATGTTTGGAAAATATTAAATGATTATAGGGATTTATAGAGAACTCGTGTCTGCGCGGGCGTTATGATCCGGGTTGGAGAGTGCCTATGAGTTTGTTGGTAAATATGACAAACAAGGCAGATGTGGAATAATTGTTATTGCTTCTTAGGCAGTAATTGAACTATAACTATAATTACTGGATCGAACATAACTACAGGTCCCGCACCGTAGCCGAGTGGTTAAGGCAGGAAGCCTTGGTGCAGAGCTATGGGATTTGCGCTGGTTCGAGTATCCATGGGAAGAAATTTTCTTTTCGGCCAGTATGGGACCGGTGCCCACCCAGCATCGTGAAGCATTTAGGTAGCTACAATAAGTAGCGGTTCCAGGTTGAGAAAACCAGCTATAGCGGCTGGGGGACTCGACATGCTGACCACATGTCACCCCTACACTGGCTAGGAGATCATCTACTTCTGTTATTGACAAATGTGGATGTGATTCCAGCAGACGGCAGGTAGGCTAAGGGCCTTCTAGACCTATCGCGCCATGGAATTATTATTATTATTATTATTATTATAACATAACTATAGACACGTATATTTTCCCAGCAAATAATTTAACCCAGCATCTGGAGAACTGCAAAATATATTTATTGAATCGCGCAATGATAGATAAAGCATTATTTGTCTTTAAGGATAGGGTATATGTGTGTGTCTGTGTGTGTATATATATATCAACCTGCAGGAAGAAGAAGACCAGGACGTCCACTCAAAATACTTCTGGATGGTGTTTTTCTTGAGGCCGAAACAGGTCAACAAATGGCCTAAATTCGTGAATGTACTATGATATATATATATACTCCATACGTTTCGCGAGGGGACGCGGTGCTCCCTAGCGAGAGTTACTTAACCAGGTTAATTCAGTT
This sequence comes from Diploptera punctata, assembly GCA_030220185.1. NCBI lineage: Eukaryota > Metazoa > Arthropoda > Insecta > Blattodea > Blaberidae > Diploptera > Diploptera punctata. Next base: position 410,163 of record JASPKZ010007372.1, on the reverse strand, counting down.
ACACTTATTTACCTACAGATATTGAGTGACATGGTGAGCACATCACTTCAATAAGAATCTATATATTATGCAGCTAAAGTTTCACTTGGATGGATGAAGGTCGGTTAAATTTTGCACAAAGACGTTTTGTTTAGGCTTGTGGTTCTTTTACTAGCCTGAAAATCTTCATACTCTGGGTCCACGGCATAAAGTCCGATTTAAGGATATGAGAACTATAAGAAATACAATGGAATTCCGCTTGACTAGGTGAGATGGTTATTTTTGTCTCTATTCTGAATTGTAACCCATATTTGGAAAATATTCTAGATATGACGCACAAAGTGAAATTGTTTCTTGTTTTGTATTTCCTTGTTAATACTACAGAACGCGTAGATTGCAACTAAAGGACGTTTTAAAGCGATACCACATTCTAGAAAAAATGTGCCCAAGGCAAACCACTGTTTAATTTATCCCAATTCCTTTAAGAATGTTTACATTTTGCGTCAACACAGCATTTTATGACCCAATTTGGCACTGGATATATATGTATGAAAGAAAATGAACTACATGGGTTCTCTGACACAATGACTAAGCCTGTGGAATGTTAACACCACAAGGATGACTGGCAGTGAATGGTTGTGTGAATTATTATTCCAAGTAGGATGGGAGGATGTCCGTGCGTGGAGGGGAAGAGAAAGCCTTGATTGTAGGCACTCGGAAATTGACTTTTTTAGTGTTCGTAGAACAAGCGGCAAGTTCGTGTATCTTAGCATGCATAAGCACCTACTGATATTTCTTGGACGATAGCATATCAGTTTAGGATATCATTATCTTGCGGTTTTTACCAGTACCAATTGATTTCTTGATACGTGAATATCTTCTGTTAAAGATAACTGCTCTGCCATGGATGTTGAATCTAACAGATCGTCTTTTCAGGAACAATTGCTTGAAAGTTATGAATTGGTAAGAATTTTATTTGGAATATTTAAAATGCTATTGCGATAATAATGTTGTAACATTTATTAATTTGAGCTTATAGTTGTTAACTTGTGTATTATGGACTAATGGGATTAGTTTCATATTTCTCCCGTAAGTTACTAATTTATCTATTCTCATTCGAAGTTGAAGTTCTAAGTGGAAATGATTGAAATGTGTGTCCATGGCTAATTCACTCAAGATTTAGTTTTCAGGTGTCACGATTTGAAACAATATTATCGTGCTATGCAATCTTATAATCTTGCTTCTCCGGTTGTCTATTTGTTAATATAAGCACATTTAAATTTTTTTTTAATTTATAGATATTAATTAAAAATGTATTACATTTAGAGGGGATATGGAATTTTCTAGAATTTAGGAAATAACCAAAAACTGTAATCGATTTTTAGCACATATCACTTAGGGTCGGTTTCACCAACAGAGGTAACTGTATTACGCCAGTTTTCCCCAGCTTAAACTGGCGGAATACAGTTACCTCTGTTGTTGAAACCGACCCTTAATGATCATCAGTTACCTTATTTATCACATCTGTATTCTTTAATTTGATATTTCAACAAGATATTCTAAATATTGATTTATTTTATTTTTCTACGAATTATTTATGAGAAAATTACAAATTATTTTATTGCATTAATGTAACAAATTGATAATGCATTAACTGTGTTTTACTGTTATCTAGTCGATTAAGCTTGTGATTCGGAAAAGAAACTGTGGATAGGTTATGGAACGGTTTGCTGAGTACTATTAATTCACACTATACGTATTTCAAATCAAAAGTGTTGATGAGGAATGTTTGTTTTCGTTTATATCACCTTGACATTGACTATGGGCAGAGTAACCATAATTACCATCTACGAAGGCCACAAGGAAACATTCACACCTTATTCATTGAAAAACAAAAATAGATCCAGTAATTTTACGCTTATGTGAAAGACAAAAAGTGTTTGGTCAAAGCGGCGAGGCTTTTTGTCCTAGATTTTAGAGATGGTAGATATATCGATTTGAATATCTACTCTTTAATACCGTAGCGTAGTGGTTAAGGCACTGAGCTACAAGCCGGAGGGTCGAGGGTTCAAGTCCCGTTGGGGTCAGGATTTTTTAAACAGACCCAAACCCTCTGGCGGCACTATGGCCCTGGGATCGACTCAGCCTCTAACGGAAATGAGTACCAGACGCTTCTTCTGGGGGTAAAGGCGGCCGTCACGCAGGGCTGACAACCCGGCTGACATAAAGTGCCGATTGTCTAGAAAAAGTGGGAGCCTTAACCTCCTACTACCCCAAGGGTCTCCGGACCTGTTGTGGGATCACTTTACTTTACCCTTTAATATTAGTCCCAGATTAATTAAAAAGTACACTAAACATGCTATATATATACTTTAGTGGTGTAAATTGCTAGGGTAAAACCGGAGTTGAACATAATAAACGTGCCAAATTTGAAGTGATTTTAGATTAGAACCTTCCTACTAATTTGAAACATTCTTAGATACCAAAAAATCAATGTAATTCGACAATTAAAGCAGTAATCAAAATATTCTTATTAATCCTGCTTTGTCATGTGAGTCTGAAATAAAATCTTGATAGTCTTTTAGATTTCAGTTTTTAATAATCGCCGTAGCGTAGTAGTTAAGACAGTGCGCTACAAACCGGAAGGTCGAGGGTTCAAGCCCCGGTGGGGTCAGGATTTTTAAACTGACCCAAACCTTCTGGTGGCACCATGACCCTGGGTTCGACTCAGCCTCTAACTGAAATGAGTGCCAGATGCTTGTTCTGGGAGTAAAGTCGGCCGTCACGCAGGGCTGACATTAAGTGCCGATTGTCTAGAAAAAGTAGGAGCCTTAACATCCTACTACCCCAAGGGCCTCCCGAGGCCTGTAGTGGGAACACCTTAATAATTTTTATCTCTTCAAATAGTCCTGTTTGCTTACTATGAATCCATAAGAACCGTTATATCAATACAAGGCTTTCATATGCAGTATATTTTGACACATTCCGCACCGTAGCCGAGCTGTTTAAGGTATCATGCCTTGGTGTAGAGTAACCGTTTTAGCAATGTAAAGATTTTAGAGTTATGAGACTTGCACTGGTTCGAATCTCCATAGGGGAGGAAATTTTCTTTTGGAATTTCGGCTAGTGTGGGACTAGTGTCCACCCAGGATCGTGAGGAATTCGGGTAGCTAAAAATAAGTATTTGCTTCAGGTTGAGAAAACCAGCTATAACGGCTGGGCGACACGATATACTGACCACATGTCACCCCTATATAAACAGGATGATCGTCCACCTTTGTGAATAAAGCATATGGATGTGAGTCCAGGAGCCGGCTGTTAGGCCCGTCGCGCCATATTTGGCGCAGTTGATATGAAAACTTTTTTAATTCAATTTTACAAGCCTTTGAATATGACTAGAATATCCAATAATGACAGAAAAGGAACTTAATTTGGTGTTTAAGGCACAACACTTACTCAAGTTGTGTCATGAGTTGTTTTACGTTACCAATGTGTACTAAGATAACGAGATATCGACATATAGATTTCTCTGAAAATCTATAACAAAATTCTAATTTAAAACAAATAGTAATATTTTGAACTATGCTTATGACTAAGGCTAGGATTTGTATGCAATCACATATTCTTTCCCTTTGCTTATACATGGGTAAAATTGATAAATGTCCATGAATTAGAAACTTATTTATCATATATGAAAATTAATAATTACATATTTTTACATCCATCCATCCATAGTAATTCTGCCCTAGGGCAGGTCTTTCACTGCAATCATAGCATTTTCGTACTATGCTTTGCAGTTTTACTATGGAATTGTAGGTGTGGTAGCTTCCAGTTGCTTTCCATACCGGTGAAGATCATAAGGATGATGATGATAGCCGGATGATTTTCGAGGACCGTTGGGCCCTAAGCTTCCTGACATTTGTCTTACAGGTGAGGAAAAATCCCGAAAAAAACCTCACCCACGAGCCTGTCCCGACCGGGAATCGAACCCGAGCCCGCTGCGTGACAAGACAGCACGTTACCTCGAGACCACAGCGGTGGGCTATTTTTACATATTTGATCATAATTACATATTTTTACGCATTTTAAAATATATTTTAATGTAAATTTACTTATTATGCCCCTTAATTTAAAAAAAATACATTTTCATAAGCGGAAAATAATTTGAACCAATATTTGTTTATATTAAAAAAACTCAGATACCTGATTGCACACTGAAACTGTTTTTTTTCGAACCTATACAAACGCTGCTGAGAAACGGTCAAAGAAGAATTCCATTTACTAAACACTATAAACATGGATGCAGGAAGACTCTGAAGACTTTGAGTATAGGGTTCCACATAGCAAAATTTCATTTAAAACCTGAACGATCTACACTGTTCATGAATGGAATAATAGAAATATGTAGGGGGCACGCCGTGGTGTAGTTGGTTAAGGCAATTTCCTACAAGCTGGAAAATCGAGACGCGTTGGGGTCAGGGTTTTTAAAACTGTTTAAATCTTTTTGGTGGCATCATGATCCTGGAATCGATTCAACCTATAAAAAATGAATACCATACTATGCTGTGGGGGTAAAGACGGCTACTACACAAGGCTGATACCTCATGCCGAATGTCTAGAAAGATGGGAGCATTAACCTCCCAATATCCCTAAGACCTGTAGTGGGATCACTTTATAATAGAAACACGACAACACTCTTCTTACTCCTACCAAGTTGTCAAGCAATTAACCGCCTAATTTCTTCAAATTTGATCTATCTTGAAGTTACTATTTAATATAAATTTATATAAAATTAAATTTTAATATATTTAATATTATTTACTTACTTATTTACTTACTTACTTACTCACTGGCACTATCGAACCCGTAGATTCATGGTCTCGCGGACATAAGCTCTCCATATCCTGAGCTAATGCTTTCCAATTATTTCCTGTATAATATACTTCCCTCAAATCATAGTTAATGTTATTCTCCCACCTCATTCTTGGTCTACCAGCTGGGCGTTTTCCCTCTGGCTTTCCTGCAAGAAGCTTCCATGTAAGTCTTTCATTCCCGATACGTGCAACATGTCCTGCCCATTGAAGTCTACCAGACTTATTGTTCTTATTATACATGGCTTCATATAAAGACCATGTAGTTCATTGTTATGTAGTCTTCTCCATTCACCTGTCTGTATATCTCTCTTTGGTCCAAAAATGTTCCTAAGTACTTTATTCTCAAATACCTGTAATTTCCTTTCCTCCCTTAAAGTAAGAGTCCATGTTTCGCACCCATACAATATAACTGGTAGAATAATAGTTTTATATATTTTCAGTTTAACGTTTTTTGAAAGGGGTTGGGACATCAAGAGTCTCTGCAATGCATAATAGCACGCATTTCCAGAATTGAGCCTATGTTCAATTTCTTTGTGCATCTCATTCCTATTTGTGATTATTGTTCCTAGGTATTTGAATTCAGCCACTTCCTCAAAATTTCCCTCATTTGTCATTAGCTGTCCATTTCCATAATATAATGTATTTCTACGAGTGACCATATGTTTAATTTTATTGATATTTACTTCGTAGCGTAGTGGTTAAGGCACTGCGCTACAAGCCGGAAGGTCGAGGGTTCGAGTCCCGGTGGGGTCAGGATTTTTAAACTGACCCAAACCTTCTGGCGGCACTATGGCCCTGGGTTCGACTCAGCCTCTAACTGAAATTAGTACCAGACGCTTGTTCTGGGGTAAAGGCGGCCGTCACGCAGGGCTGACAACCCGGCTGACATCAAGTGCCGATTGTCAAGATAAAGTGGGAGCCTTAACCTCCTACTACCCAAAGGGCCTCCTGAGGCCTGTAGTGGGATCACTTTACCTTACCTAATTTATTAGTGTTACTCAACAGTGTGTGCGTGTTGGCCTTTAGTATCTCTTCGCTATCGGCCAATAGTACTACATCATCAACATAAACTAACAGCTTATTAATACCATTCAGTTTTAAGCCTTCCTCATTCTCTAAAGATTTAATGGCATGGCTCTAGTACAAAATTAAATAGTAGAGGAGATAGTGCATCTCCTTGCTTCAACCCATTCTGGATTTCAAAGGTGTCCGAAAACTGTATGCCTACACGCACCCTACTCTTTGTGCCATTTAGACACATTCGTATAAGTCTAACTAACTTTTTAGTAATTCCGAACTCCAGCAAAATACTATATAACTTCTCCCTCTTAATTGAATCATATGCTTTTTTGAAGGCTACATATAGTTGATGTACAGTATATTCCCATTTATTTTTTAAAGTCTGTCTTATACTAAAAATTTGATCTGTTTTAGACCTGTTTCTTTTTAATAGTACATATTTTAAGGATTTTTTATGTAATCTTACATATTTTACATAATGTTAGTACATAAACATGTACATATTTTACACGCTTTATATTAGCTTGAGTATCTATCTATCTATCTATCTATCTATGTAACGGAATCTTTCAACGCGATTTTCACCCACTTAAAATATTGGATCGACTTGAAACTTTATATACTTGTAAAGGACCCGTGACAGTACAATAATTTCATTTTTTCTAAAATCCTGGCCAGAATCATCAGAAAATCAAAAAAAGTTTCTTTGTATCTATGCAACGGAATCTTTGAACACGATTTTCACCCACTTAGAAACATTGGATCGACTTGAAACTTTGTATACTTGTAAAGGCCCCGTGACAATAAAATAATTTCATATTTATTGCATGTTAATATTGCATAAAAATCATAGCCTTACTTATGACTGTCTTCATACAGTACAATTTTTTCTTTGAATCTGGGTCGGGATCTATTCAGCCTCTGAAGACTACTGAGTAGCTACTTGAATTGAATATAGCGAAATTTAGGCAATAAAATTGAAATTAATGTTCAGTATTTACCTCACTATGACATGACTCTACTATAATATGATAGTAAATTACAGCTAAAACTTGAATCGACTTTGTCTCTTCGGTTCTGGAATGGATTCAAATCTAACTAACTCACTGGCACTACCGAACCCGTAGGTTCATGGTCGCGCGGACATAAGCTCCCCATACATCCGTATCCTGAGCCAATGTTTTCCAATCATCTCCTGTATAATCTACTTCCCTCAAATCGTAATTAATGTTATTCTCCCGCCTCATTCTTGGTCTACCAACTGGGCGTTTTCCCTCTGGTTTTCATACAAAAAGCTTCCATGCAAATCTTTCATTCCCCACGTTCCACATGTCCTGCCCATCGCAGTCTACAAGACTTATTTGTTCTCATTATATCTGGCTTACTATAAATACCATGTAGTTTATTGTTATGTAGTCTTCTCCATTCACCTGTCTCTTCATCTCTCTTTGGCCCAAAAATCTTCCGAAGAAGTTTATTCTCAAATACTCGTAATCTTCTTTCCTCCCTTAAAGTAAGAGTCCATGTTTCGCATCCATATAATATAACTGGTAGAATAATAGTTTTATATATTTTCAGTTTAGTTATTTTGAAAGGAGTTGGGACATCAAGAGTCTCTGTAATGCATAATAGCACGCATTTCGAGAATTAAGCCTATGTTTAATTTCTTAGTGCATCTAATTCCTGTTTTTAACTAGGCTAATATTTATTTGCTCTGAAATAATATATATATATATATATATATATATATACCCATTACAAACATCTAAGACGTGTAGAGGGACTGAGTAGATAACGTGTGTATAGGAACTTTGTCCGGAAGGTATCGTTTTCGTACTGGAGGTAAAACAAGTTCGGATTAAGCGTATAAATCTCTCGGGTCTGCCGGGGATAAATCGATAGAAATTAAATTATTTATGACTCGATTAATTACATTTATACAACCATACATTCACTGATTTCGTGACAATATCCAATGTTAAAGTAAAAATAAAGAAACTTCACTTTGTCACAGTAAGAATAACATAAGGCAAGTGTACCAAAACGTGATTCGCAAGCACAATGTGTGCAAAGAGCTTGGTGATTGCTACATCGAACCGCTGTTGTAGTGGATACGCACTAACCACAATGTTAAGTACCGTAGAGAAATTTAGTTAGTTTGCGTATAAGTAATTGCTCGTACAATGACAAAGTGAAGTCTCTGCATTTTCTCTTGGCATTATACATTGTTTGGAAATCAGTCAACGTTGAGTTGTGTAAATGCAATTAAGCCATAAATCATTAAATTAAAATAAATGTATTTATTCCCGGCAGACGCGGGGGAATTAAACGCCAAGTGGGAACTTCTTGTTCCTTCAGCAGGAAAACAGTATGTTTTCGGTCAAGTTTTCGTATTCAAAACGTTATCTACTCAGTCCCCTCTTCATGCCCTAGAAATTTGTAATGGGAGTTTCCGAAAATCCGGTATAAGTAAAAAATATAACTCAGCATGTCATTATGCCAGTACATCGAGAAAATCGTTATAGTGAGTTATGGATTATCACCAAATTCTTACTTTTTCTAGACATTCGGCCCTTGATATCAGTTGGGTTGTCAGCCCTGCGCGACGGCCGCCTTTACCCCCAGAAAAAGCGCCTGGTACTCGTTTCGGTTAGAGGCTGAGTCGATCCCAAGGCCATGGTGCCACCAGAAGGTTTGGGTCAGTTTAAAAATCTTGACCCCACCGAAACTTAGAACCTTCCGGTCTTACTTAGTCTGGACAACTAAATTCAAGAAACATTCTTCGATGTTGTAAACATCCACCAAAATATATTATAGCTTTCGCTGTAGTGGAATGATCATGTATTTTACTTTTATCGTAATTTTGTTATTCCTTGCTTCAGGTCTTACGAAGAATATCTAACTGAATTCTGTTTGTTTTTCGTTCTACTTTATGCGTTGCTTTAGCTTTGTATTTTGATTTGAAGGGCTCACAACTTGTTGAATTCATATTCACAAAATTATGAGCATACTTTACAGCAAACATACCTTCCTGTTCATCCAATTTTTAAAATCAACTTTAATTTCCAAACCTTCTAACTTGGAAATTAACATGAAGGATATATTTTTCATGTAGCTGGGGTGATTTAGTGCAATCTTCGCCCACTCACTGATTAATATTTTATTACAAATATGTATAGAGATCGTGCCGGGAAATATAATCCTATATACGTACAACCAAGTGCAGTATAGAGAAAATTGGGTGTGAAACGGCATTGTATATTTATCTTTGCTTACGTGGATATCTCTGATTCATACGTGTAAAACTGCAGTATTTCTCAGAATAGGAAAGGAAATTATATTACGTGCTTGCTTTTATCGATAAGTGTTCTGGGGAATTTTCGGTTAAAAATACAAACTTTTATTCAATAACTCATTTCTTACAATTTCCTCATTTTAGATATTTAAAAATGTACATTTAAATACATTTGTGACAATGTTTTAGCCTTCGAAAGAACAACTAAAGAACGGGAACTTTATTAATTGCAGAAAGTGGAATTTCGTGTTTCTGAGTATTGTATTTTGCAACAGATGTGTAATCGGAAAACTATTGTTGAATGCTATGTCTTAATAGATTACAAGTGTTTGGTGTTTACTACGGTAACTGAATCCCCATAAAATAAAACCGTAAATGAAAACACACCAAGGCCAAAAACATTTTGAATAATATTCATTCCAAATAGACTTAAGTACGTACGCACCAATGAAATGAATATTTTATCTTGTGTATCATGAAACTGAACTGTTATTGATACTTAGACCCGCTGTAACATTTCTGTATTGTCTGCTCTTATACATCACACTCAAGGTTGTAGTAATTAAAATCTGTGGAAATTATATATTCAAGAGAAATATCCCTTAATATTATAAAATGCATATTTCTTGTTTTTGATCGGGCACGGTGGTCTAGCGGTTATGTCCCTTGCCTCTGGTACTGAGGATCGCGGGTCTATGGTCTTTTTAGGGTGGATAAATTCAAGGGGTAAAGTTTTCCGGGAGGGATTTTAAGCCGTGGGTCCCGAGTCTGAAGGTTTTCGGACTCATTAAAAAGAACCTCAAGCCTAATTTAGAGACTGAGCAAAATTTAATCGGTCTTTTCCATCCAAGTAATACCTTAGTTAGTATTAGATGTCTCTTAAGGTGAAGAGGTAACCACGTATTATTTACGACTTTAACATATTTCGTTAGATTTATTTACATAATATCTGCCCAAAAAAAGGGTAGATTCTGAATTCCGTACAAATAAATTGGATTTGGAGTTGTGTTATAAGTATTTCACAAGTTACGTGTAATAATATAAAATTTGTGGTCACACGTAGAAATTCATTATATAATAGAAATGGACAGCTAATGACAAATGGGGGAAATTTTGGGCAAGTGGCTGAATTCAAATACCTAGGAACAGTAATCACAAATAGGAATGAGATGCACAAAGAAATTAAACATAGGCTCAATTCTGGAAATGCGTGCTATTATGCATTGCAGAGACTCTTGATGTCCCAACTCCTTTCCAAAAACGTTAAACTGAAAATATATAAAACTATTATTCTACCAGTTATATTGTATGGGTGCGAAACATGGACGCTTACTTTAAGGGAGGAAAGGAAATGACAAGTATTTGAGAATAAAGTACTTAGGAACATTTTTGGACCAAAGAGAGATATACAGACAAGTGAATGGAGAAGACTACATAACAATGAACTACATGGTCTTTATAGGAAGCCAGACATAATAAGAACAGTTAAGTCTCGTAGACTGCGATGGGCAGGACATGTTGCACGTATGGGGAATGAAAGACTTGCATGGAAGCTTCTTGTAGGAAAGCCAGAGGGAAAACGTCCAGTTGGTAGAATCAAGAATGAGGCGGGAGAATAACATTAACTATGATTTGAGGGAAGTAGATTATACAGGAAATGATTGGAAAGCATTAGCTCAGGATAGGGGTGTATGGAGAGCTTATGTCCGCGCAGCCATGAACCTACGGGTTCGATAGCGCCAGTGAGTAAGTAAGTAAGTGTGTGTGTGTGATTTCTAACGCTTCCTTGGTCGAAATGTTAGCTTGGGTAATAAGTTGGTCAGAGATTTCGCATTCGATGTCTATTAGATTTACCGTAGAGATATTTATTCAGATGTAGAGTTAAAAACGAGGTGCACCCAACCTCGTGAGGACAGTTGAAAAGCTATTTGTATTGAAAGGTACTGAAATCTGGTTAAGAAAATTGAAACTAGTTTTAGGGATTGCTTCTCCCTATTAACGTTACTCCCTGCTTTCACCCGCAAACATTTTAGTCGGCCATGATTATATGATGTTGTTCCAAGAATTAATATAAATTGTTTCACAAGAAAGTCACCAATTTATATAATATATAGAGCAGTCCTGTAGATCTGCACACACCTTATGTAGATATGAGTTTTTATTAACAATTTTAATTTTAACTGCCTTATAGGCTACAATTTTTGATCGTTAAATAGGCCTACTCGGAAACGTTGTTACACTCTTTCATTACAGATGTTTATTGTAACTAGTTGCAATTGGTTAAGAAATCAGTTTAGGGAGCAGGGAAGAAAAGTGTATCCGTTAATATTATAAAGAAAGTCTACTCTCTAAAAAATTAAAAAAGTAAAAAAATATATATTTCAGGAATCCACTATTCACATTCAGGAGAAATCAACTAGGCCAACATAAAATCAAGCAAAACATTAATTTTCGTGCGCCATTAAACAAGGATTCTAGCGGTGGTCTAGTGGTAATGTTCCTTGCCTCTAGTCCCGAGCTCGCTGGTTCAAACCCGGCCGGGGTCGATGGATTTTTAGGATGAAAAAATTCAAGGGACGAGTCTTCCGGTATGGACTTTAAGCCGTAGGTCCCGAGTATGAAGATTTTCAGGCTCGTAAATGAACCGCAACCCTGAACAAAGGCTGTCAAAATTTAATCGTTCCTCGTCCATCCAAGTAATGCCTTAGTTGCATTCTAAATGTCTCATGCTAACCACATGTCACTCGTTGACATCTGTGGGTAAATAAGCGTAACCAAATTAGCTTAGTTAAGAACATCCCGTCTCCCTACCCAGGACATGTGGAGTATATACGTTTAAACTAGAATTTTTTTAATGGAGGCAGGAAGTCCTAAAAATAAATCAGTCACTTCTGTCGTGTCAACGTTGAACTTATTAATACACAATTTTCTACCCGAGGGCAGATCCTTCACTGCAAACTTATAATTTTGAATTATTCCTCTGATATGCTTTCATCTTCACATCTTGCATATATCATATATATCTATGTTGTCCATTATCATATCATCTCCTTATTCTTCCGTGGAGAATTTATTCTCTTCGACATTCCTTCAAGTGCGTCCTTCAAAGTCAATTCTTCGCATCGTGGCACAACCAATTTATTTTATTGTTCTTTATGATTTTCATGATCGTTATTCTTTCACCCACTGTTCGTAATGCACCTTAGCTTCTTACTTTGTCCATACGTTCCGTTCTTCTCCATATCCACATTTACGTTGCTTCCAGTATTTTGACATCGCGTCTTTGTGTCCAGGTTTCCTGTCCATGAATTGCCACACTCCAAACAAAGCACTTTAGTCATTTCTATCCTCTTTTTGATTGTTGCAACGAGATCATGTTGCTGCTTATAGTGCATCCCAGGAATTTAAAATTGTCTGCTTTTTCAGCACTCATCTTGATATAATTACTTTTCACCTTCTTCGTTATCTATCAATTAAGAAAGATTTATTCGTTCAAATGTGCCTGTTTATTCTTACTTTTTATTGCTCATACAGTTGAGATACTAAGGTTCAAATCTGATAGGGTCTATTTATTTATTATACTAATTTCCTCTTTGAAGTTCCCTGAAATATATAACGGTACTTATAAAATCGGGGCACGCCGTAGCGTAGTGGTTAAGGCACTGAGCTACAAGCCGGAGGGTCGAGGGTTCAAGTCCCGTTGGGGTCAGGATTTTTAAACTGACCCAAACCCTCTGGTGGCACTATGGCCCTGGGGTCGACTCAGCCTCTAACGGAAATGAGTACCAGACGCTTGTTCTGGGGGTAAAGGCGGCCGTCACGCAGGGCTGACAACCCGGCTGACATAAAGTGCCGATTGTCTAGGAAAAGTGGGAGTCTTAACCTCCTACTACCCCAAGGGCTTCCGGGCCTGTTGTGGGATCACTTTACTTACTTATAAAATCACTCTCTCTTATAATTTACTTCTCACGCCACACGTGAAATAAACAGGAGTTATGTACAATTATTTATTTATCTATTTAATATAAAATTCAAAACTTTATTAAACAGTTCCCTTTGCTTATTAATCTTTAACTAAATACATTATTACGCATGCTAATTCTTTATTGTTTATTACTACAATATACAGAGTTAAATAAACGAATTTAAAACGTTTGAACAGTAATCAACATGCCTCCGTGGTGAAGTACGATAATCACATTCTGAAAGTTCTAAATTTCAAATTCCTGTGTTGATGAATAGTATTATGTTTCTTAGAAATTTTCCATTGGACTCTTGAGTCATATTCCTCAGGATTGAAACTTCCTTTTTGCGTAATTCAAGTGTTTCTTTTCGTTTAATTAATTTTCTTTTCTTCTGGGACGATTAGTACATTTTGTTGATTACTCACAATGGGGGGTTCCTCCTTATCCAAGTTTAATTGTTAGTGAAAGGTTTCTCCTTGTCACAGAGTACTGATTTGTAAGTTTTACGAAGAGGTAGGCGAGTTTAAAGTGGCAAAATAAAATGTTACATAATGTAATTTTAGTTCAACGTGGAATGGGCATTATTGATTACTTAGTTTTGAAAGGCCATTTTCATGAATGGGTCGATTAATTAAACGAAAAAGGAAAGATTATTGTACCGGTACTTTCCAAAAATGACAGTTTTCCTTATAAGTTATATATATATATATATATATATATATATATAAACAAATTGTGAATTATGTTCTCAAAACGCCGATAACCTTGGAAATATAGTGCTATTTATTACATAAAATACATGCTCTCTTTAAGTAGAAATTCACTTTGCAATAAATACATGAGATTATAGATCCTCCGCCGCCGTGTTCTAAGAAAAACATAATATCGGACACAGTGGGCTCATGTTCTATCCCCGGATGAGACAAATTAGCTGTGCGAAGGCAACATAAATTTCGTCACATGGTGAATTTCACTCACGCTTTGCTATTATGCAGTGCTATTTTATGTTTCAGTATTGCAGATATGTAAACAATCATTCGTGTGTCTTGTGTAGGTGAAAATAATTAGATCTATAACGAGAGTAGAGGGAAGTTATACATTTCCATTTCGTTTCGTTCAAATATTGAAGCAATAATAATAATAATAATAATAATAATAATAATAATAGTAATAGTAATAATGTCCCGCTATGGTCTCGAGGTAGCGTACTGCCATGTCACGCAGCGGGCCCGGGTTCGATCCCAGCTCGGGACAAGAGCCCTGGGTGAGGTTGTTTTTCGGGGTTTTTCCTCACCTGTAAGACAAATGTCAGGATACTTTAAGCCCCAAACGGTCCCCGAACATCATCTGGCCATCATTATCATCAATATCATATTCACCTCATTAGATTAAGTTTAGGTTTAAGGCCTCTCCTGCGCATCATTACCCATCGTCATCGCCATCATATCATTGGGGCAGAGTAACCCCGCCTTCCAGGCGCCCCAACCGCAGAAGTGGATTACAATACGCCAATGCTAGGAGAGAATACCTGAAATGTCGAATGACATAGGTGGCATTGAACAAAAAAAAAAATAATAATTCATATGAAAAATCGTGTGAATATAAAATCATATTTAAAGAGAATTAGGAATAAGCCATGGACCAATATTCATAACACTCATCTCGAATAAGTGTATTTCCAGGATTTTTCATCATTATTCTGTAAACTGGAAAATACCTTCATACTCGGGAGCAGTGCACAAAACCAGGCCATGAAACATCCACATTAGTTAAATATTCCTTACTGTAGCACCTTACTACCGACTCTCTTCGTGTTGATATATTCATGGTCATGTATGTACATTAGGTTTTTTGTATAAGCACATGTATGCGATCAATCGCTCCAAAGACCTTAGGAATTCTGTATGTCTATTGGCATTCAGTGTTATCATTTTTTAGATTAAACATGTTCATATGTAATTTTGTCCAATTTTCTGCCTTAGCAGTTACTGCACTTGCAGTCTCTCACAGTATATGTGAAACCGTATTCTAGTTGTGGGCATGTACGATGAATGCAAGAAGAAAGGTTATACCCAGAAAGAAAAACAACATTGAAAGGAAGACATTGAAACTCGTGAATGCAAGAAATAAGAACTGGAATGAGAACAAGATGACTGGATGACATAGAGTGGGTGGATAGGGACAAGTGGAACTCCATTACCTTAATCAACGCCCCTCGGGGAAACAGGATCGCCTAAGTAGCCTACCTCAAAAAATAACTTTCTTTTTCTAAGGGTACCATGTCAAGAAAATGCTGTGTAAGCTACTGAATGTTCTCTTTTCTAAATCTGTATAAATCTTTGTAATTTATTTAATTTTGATCCCTTTTAATCCCATCAACAACCACAATATATTCAACCATTCTGCGTGTTTTGCGTCACAGTTTTTACTTTAATTCTTCCGACTAGCTAGAAAGATTTACGCCCTGAAAAAAATCGACTCGTTCCGAGTTTGAACCTCCGATCTTTGAGTCCAGAGGCCTGCATGGTAACCGGTAAATTATCATAAGTAATGCCACGAGTGATTTCCAAATTATCGATAAATTCACGACTCACGAAGTGAGGAGTGAATTTATCTAGAGAATTTGGAAATCAAGAGTGGCATTTGTTAGGACTATTTAACGAATAAAATTAAGCTGTTTACTCACAAATCATTATTTAACTGTAGTTATTTCAAAATATTTATATATTTAATGCAAACGGCGATGTTTGAAAACAAATGAGAAACGATAGGTACGCTTCTACTGCTTCTTTTGTTTATCACTGCAACCAGATCATACTATTTATTGCCAAAGGAACGCAATATTGTAAGAATGCTCTCTAGTGGAGAAAAAATGAAACATCAATCTGTATATTAATTCATTTCTGATGTCGTATGATGTAAATATTACAATTATATTTTTCTGGATTATTACCTGGGAAAAAATACATTTAAGAAAGTCAAACAGTGGTTTCTTTTTTTGGTGGTATAATAAATTGCTACAAATGTTGACATGTATGCACTATATATACAATCTGGTAGCCGTATTTCTTTATAGGCTCAGTCACTGCAAAATAACGGTCAGACCTGTTCAGAATATTAAAAAGGAGGAGCTTTGTTTAATATATGGTAATTATAACACTGATAAATATTTCGTGAAACACGACTCTGATTGGTTGTAAAACAGAAATCATTGAAACGTGATTGGTCATTGACTCCCATTTGGGGCATGAGTTAAATAGTCAGAAGAATCTCTTCCTTGGTCAAAAGAGTTTCATGTTCTTTCTACCCCGATTTGCTAGAAGTTTTATGCTCTGAAAATCCATCGACTGCTTCCTGGTTTGACCCCCATCCTCCTCTCCCGAACCTCAAGTCCAGAGTTGAGCATGTTACCAGAGATTACAGGGACAGACAGCCGCCTTTGCGGCGAATACAGTTTTCTGTTTTTCTCTTCCTACAAGATTAGGACAACAAATGATCTTGACAATCCATACCAGAAAATTAATAAATGTAAGGATTTTTCTCAACATTATCTTGCTGAGAGAAGAAAGCAAATGGACATGGGAATCGGGATGTAAAAACAATGAAACAAATCTCACGGTACATTCTCAAGTATACATCTCCCACGATTTTCCAACCTGCTAACACATATAGCAGCGTATGTGGGAATAAGTTGGCCTCCGCTAACATTTCCAATGTCAAAACATAATGTGATATTTAAAATTTATAGGCTGAAGGTTTTAGATTGTTTCCTATTTAGGTAGGATGTCTGGCTGGCATCCCAGAGGTCCCGGGTACGAAGCCCAGCAATAAGATAGAATTCTTTATTTCTGTGTAGTGTCTGGACAGTCTGTCTCAGACTCGTGAGGTCAAACTGATCAGTTCCTTGATATAAGGCGTAGTGAAATCCGGTTAAGAAAACCGAAGCCAGTG
The DNA here is from genome assembly GCA_030220185.1 of Diploptera punctata. NCBI lineage: Eukaryota > Metazoa > Arthropoda > Insecta > Blattodea > Blaberidae > Diploptera > Diploptera punctata. The sequence goes on along the minus strand of JASPKZ010007372.1, from coordinate 393,079 downwards.
TTAAGTAATCGCTTCATGGCAACCACATGACATCCTCTACAATCTTCTGCTAGCCAATGACAGCAACCATTTCAGTCATCCATATCTCTCCGGAGCTGTTATGCCAAGGATATACCAATGCTATGTGTATTATTTATTTTTTAGGGATGTAATGAAATATGGGTCAAGGGCTTCATGTATTTATCAGTTTCTAAGACTTCGATGGTAAGAATATCTGACTTGGAGGTGAAAACAGATTAGTTCCATATTATTGCCATCTGTGTTGTCCCTAGCCGAGCGGTATAAGGCATGGAACCTTGGTGCAGAGCTGCGAGACTTACGATGACCCCATTGGGACGAATTTTTTTCTGTAATCTCGGTCAGTATGGGACCCGTACCGACCCAGCATCGTGAGTAATTTGGGTAGCTACAATAAATAACGGCACCAGGTTGAGAAAACCAGCTACTTCGGCTAGGGGACCCGACATGCTGACCATATATCCCTATACTGGTTGTATGATCGTCCACATATATCACTAACAATGTGGATATGAAGCCAGCAGCAGGTTGCTAGGCCAAATACCTTGTAGATCCTGTCGCGCCATGGAGTTTTTTTTACAAGGAAACAGGCAGATTATCGGTAAATTAAATTGATACGTGAGAATGGAAAATTAGTGTAATGCAATTTGTGGCAAGGAAAACACAGGAGAAACTCAGAGATAAATCTGTTCTGATTTTGATTCGTCTACCATGAACTCAATATTCAAAGATGGGGGGCGTGTGCCTAAATACTTGCACCATAGTTAAAATATTAGCACACTCTCGTGTATAAGAATCTCTTATAAACCACATTTTAAAATAAATTTGAAGTTTTTTTTCCTGGTGTAAATGTATTAATTGTCTCTATAATGTGACTGTTAGCAAGTCTGACTGGTATACCAGGCGTCTCGAGTTTGATTGCCTGCTTTACTATTGAATATTTTTTTAATACGGTGTCTGTAAAAGTGTCCACTTAGCCTCGTAAGTTCAGCTGAGTAGCTACTTGATATGAAAAGTAGCAAAATCTGAAATAAGAAACTGAAACAAAAGTTTAGATATTGAGTCACGCTAACCTTGTTATCCCTCCTTGTACTTCTTTCTGCTAGTCAGTGACCAGCTATTTCTTTAGTCGTTCATGGCCCTTCGAAACTGTCTCCCATGAATTATTTAAAATTATGTTATGTGACAAGTATTGAATATCTAAATTTGAAATAAATTATTATTCGAACGTGTGCGCGATGTCATATTTTCCTGTCTATAGTACATAATAGACTATAAATTATATCTTTGTTTCATTCCAATAGGCTATTTGCTTAAATTACACTGGACAACAAAAAATAAACTTTTTTTTTGTCTCAGAAAGAAAAATATGTGATTCTGATAGTATTTTTCTCCTGGATTCAAATATGATAACGGGTTTTCTCCATCACGCAAGGTTTCCGAGAGACAGGAATTTATAATTTCAAACACTTTAATATTTTCTACATTCGTAACTACACAATATTCGAACATCCGGACTCACCTAGAAAGTAAGAAATGACGATGTTCTGCTATATTTCGCATGTGGAGCATCCCTCTTGATAGTCCAACAATAATCCGGCAGCATATTAGGATACCATTTGCCTTGATATCTCTTTTCCATAGCTGAAATCATTTGAGTTAGCCCATTTGGTTTTATTTTGCAATGGACAAATGGACGAAAAAACATTTATTAAAAATAATTATTTAAATTAAATCCATTAATTGAAATTAAAATAAAAAAAACTGTGGGTGATGGAGAAATTCCGAATACGTATTTGAAAACACGATAAAAAGCATTAAGTACAACTATTGGTACTCATGAGACAAAAATCATGTTGACCAGTGTTATAATTTGGTCATACTTTATTTTGCTATTAATAACTGAAATAATATTTCTTTCAGTAGCTTAAAGGTTAGATTTTGTAAATGATAATAAGCTCCTAACAGTATAAACAAAAATCGTGAACCTTAAAATCGTAATACTAGAACCATTTAGATACGTTCATGAAGGGTATAAAATAATTAAACTGAAAAAAATGTTTTATAGGAGATTCAGAGAAACAATTTGGGACAAGAAATCCAGTATCTCGGACGAAAACTACCTGGGTTATCAGTTATTAAATTTGTTTACATTTCACATTAAACCCTGTATTAAAATTAATTAAAGTACAGCAGGGCGTTGGATATTTTAATTAGGCTTTGGAAGAAGCCCAAGCCGAATTTCAAAATTTATCTTTTATAGAATCTTTTAAAATGCTATTTTTTCCCCCAAGACTTTCATTAATTCTTTAAAATCTGAATTCGAAAAATGTTCGATTAATTTATTTTTAATAGTTTGATTTAATCGAATTTCCAATGAAGGTGTGAACCCATTCATTTCACCTCGCTAATTTATTTTTAATCGACGTTAATCTTTTAATTCGGGTATCTTTAATCTGACTCTTCGGATTCCCTACCTCACCTAATGGTTTGTCTGCTACCCTTCTTTAACCAGACAAATTTATTCGGATTAATTCAGGTATTTAATGATTTGTCTTAATGGATTAGATCCGAGGTCAATGTATTTAATATCTAAATTGAATAAAGTATAATTTTAATATCCTTGAGTTTTATTAAGCCCAGCAATTAATTTCCTCTTGAAGTAAGTCATAAGCGTTACATTAAGCATATTTCAGATATCGCCCATACTCAAGTATTAAATACTTCATTTGAAATGTTCAGGGTCGTTAATTTACAGAACGAAAAGGAACATCTGAATTTAAAAATAATAGAGCCCCTGATCAAAATTATTAGGCCTTTTCATGTCAAGATATGAATTGTGACATTATGACCTGAGTTGTTACCGTTGTTAAATAAAAAAAATAATAAATCGGTACTTTATTTCAGTCTCATAACTTTTTCACATTTGACAGTAAGAACTTTTTTAAGATAAATAAGGATATAACATCCAATTTTTGTTTTATTTGAGCTATTTGCTTGTGTGTGTGTGTGTATATACATACATACATACATACATACATGCATGCATGCATACATACATGCATGCATACATACATGCATACATACATACATACATACATACATACATGCATACATGCATGCATGCATGCATACATACATACATACATACATATATACATACATACATACATACATACATACATACATACATACATACATACATACATACATACATACATACATACATACATACATACATACATACATACATACATACATACATACATACATACATACATACATACATACATACATACATACATACATACATACATACATACATACATACATACATACATACATACATACATACATACATACATACATACATACATACATACATACATACATACATACATACATACATACATACATACATACATACATACATACATACACACACACATACACACACACATACACACACACACACACACGCAAGCGCGCACGCGCACACACACACACACACACACACTTTTTTCTTTTATCAGCAGCATATAAAAAATGTGAAGAAGTTGTAACCAAGTACAGATTGATGATAAGATATGGCACCCTAGCCCACCATTTACATAGAATACACATATTAAACAAAACAAATGTTTACTCTAACAATCCAAATTACGTCATGTACCGTCAACATCTCATTCATTGTCCAGCTCTAAACCACAATGCACATTGTATAAACAATCTCTACTGGGAAGACAGAAGATGAATTACCATCAATCTGTGTCATTGAATAAATAAATAAATAGTTAATGCATGATAAGTATGTTACGAGATTTTGGAATTACGGTGACTAAATGCCCCAACGCCATGACTCTCTTACCAACTCACGACTGAATGATTCACTTTGTCATTACCCCATTATCAATCTTATAGAAACATTCCGTATATAACTTAAGTAGAATACTTGAGTCTGAAAGAATGTGTGTCTTACGAAGCTGACGGTTCCTCAGTAGTGAAAGATGATAGGAGCTGAAGATTAATAATAATAATAATAATAATAGTAATAAATAATAGTTTATTTTACCTGATGGAGTTAAGATCGTAAAGTATTTTCTTCCATTTCACCAGGAATAAATTATACAATAATATTAACTATTATTAATTATCTACAACTTGATTAATAAAACGTAACTGGCGTAGGCTACACAATATACATATGGCAAGGAAATAACAAAATCTATAATCATAATAATAATAATCTATAACTTGATTAAATTGTTAGCTTGGTAAAGAAAGTGCAAAATATAAAAGTAAAATAAAAACATACATAGAACATGGTTATATACTCTATTGTCTAAGGAAATATTTAGTGAGCTTTTTAAAAAAGTGTTTTTGAGTAGGGCTGTCCTTGATATAAGAGGGGAGGAAATACCAGAGTCGGGTAGCTGAAGCAAGAAAGGATGAAAAATGGTGATTACGATTGATGTAGAGGTATCAGCTAGAGTTAAATTTTCTCCTCGATCGTGTGTTTAAGTTATGGTGGGAAAAGAGTGAATTGATGCGAGTAGAAATATAGAGTGAGGAGATGGACAAAGCGTAGTATAAGATGCAGAGGCAGTTTATCTTTCGCCTGTCTTGCAATCGTAGCCATGACAATATTTCGAATGCTGGAGTTACGTGATTTGATTTTACGGAGATTACATACAGGATGTAGCCTAAAGTTTACAAGCATTATGGACTCTTTGCAGTTTTTGTCCGAATGTGATATTCATGTCGGTTAAGAGTAAATCACAGTAATCTAAATGTGACATAAGTTGAGACAAGCACTTTTGCGAATGAAGAAGGAAGGACATTTTTCAAACGCATCGGCCGCGGTGGACTAGTGGTTATGCTCCTTGCCTCTGGTCCCAAGGGTCGCGGGTTCAAACCCGGCCGGGGTCGATGGATTTTTTAGGACGGAAAAATCCAAGGAGCAAGTCCTCCGGGAGGGACTTTAAGCCGTGGGTCCCGAGTCTGAAGATTTTCAGGCTCGTAAAAAATCCTTAAGCCTGAATGAAAAGGCCTCTAAGCAAAATTTACCGAAATATCCCGTCATAGTACTACCTTGGTTTCCTAGATGTCAGTATGAGGCGGAACGCTGATCACGTACCACTCAAAATGACATCTATACGAAAACAAGTGTAACTAAATTAGTATGGTTCAAATTCTTCCCTGTAAGGGGAGAGCGCCTAAATCTCTGTAAAGGGAAAACATAGGCTTACAATACAATACAATTAGAAAATGAAAGATTAAATTTTTTTTTACAAGTTTCTCTTAAATGAACCTGCCAAATAAGATTTTGGTCGAAATATACACCGAAAATTTTCACGGAAGGTTTAAATGGAATATCAGTTTGATTTAGATTTACAGAAACTATGGATGCATAACCAATTTTGTCTAATAAACTTTGATACCGATAAAGATAGCTCGCGACTTCTCAGGATTTGTAACAATGTATTTTTCTTTCGTCCTCATATAAAGTCAAGATCTGCATTCAGTTGTTTATTTGCATCGTTAATCAGTTCTGGTTTAGTAAGTTATGTACAGAGCGATCAGTATAGCATTGGACAGCAGACGTGGGGATTTCACTGTACACTGCTGACGCACTCGCGGCGGGGAACGGACAGCGTAGGATCGCAGTGATACAACCGCACATATTTTCGTAACTGTTTTACAAATTATAGTACTTGCCAACTTTATTGACGCAGGTGCTTGAACTGTCCACCTTCGTTGTCCATACGTTTTCGACACTTCTTTATAAAATTTCCCATAACTAGCTGTAGTTCCCTTCTACTGATGTTAATTTCGTCACAGATATTACGTTTGATGTAGAGGTATCAGCTAGAGTTAAATTTTCTCTCGATCGTGTGTTTAAGTTATGCTGGAAGAATGTGAAATCACACTCTTAAAAAAAGCTCACTAAATATTTCCTTGCCATATGTATATTGTGTAGCCTATGTCAGTTCTATGTATGTTTTTATTTTCTTTGTACACAGCATTTGTCAATCTGCCCCAGAGATAGAAATCGCCCTACTCAAAAACACTGTCCCTGTCGGTTAATTCTCCCTGAAGAAGGGTGTCAGAATGTCATTCACATATGTACAAGAATCGACTGTATTCCGAAAGAATATGGGGCCAGATGATTCTTTCGCCACTAATGGCGCACCATGCACCAATTTTCACATAATGGAGGGACACTACATGTACAATATAAGGGTTCTCAGGACCCCAATGACGATTGTTTTGCGAACTCACGTAATCATGGAGATGGAACCACGACTCATCCGAAAAAATGTATTAAATGTGAGTCTATTAGATCATTATGGATATTATTTAGCATCCACTCACAAAATGCACGCCTACTAAAAGGGTTGCCCGGTTGAAGAGCATGTATGTGCCTTGGTTATTTTATATGGATGCAAATTTAACAATTTAGTAGCTTTTCGTACAGAGCCATAAGAAATTCCTACTTGTTGCGAAAGGCGCCTAAGTTATTTTCTAGGAGACTGCTCCAATCAATAACAGATATAGTCTATTGTTTGTTGTGTGAGAACGCTACGCGGCTTGTGTGGTTTCTTAGGCTCGACACTTTCCGTTGCATGAAATTTGTTGTACGGATTATGAACTGTTGAACGTGATGGCATTTTTAAACTCGGGAATGGTGTTTCAAAGAGTCTTCGTACTTGGCTAGCAGGCTGATTTAACAAATATTGATCATAAATAAATACACATTATTCGGTAGAAAAAAATATTAGTCATTATACAGTTTACACTTATACACACGTCATTCAGTTTACATTATACACACATCATTCAGTTCACAAGAAAAAGCGAGCGAGCACATTATCCACTCAAGGTACACAATCTGAATGCGACAGTGAATGTGTGGGATGTACTCGTATACTGCTGAGTCAGCGCACATTTCAAGTCCCGTGTCTGCATGTGTAAGCCTTCGTTATCGCACAGCACAAACCCCGCGTCTGCTGTCCAATACTATACTGATCGCTTTGTATATATAATTGTAGGTAATAGGCATAGATGTAATTGCAATGTTTAATGTGGTCAATTATGTAGAATCTAAAATTGGACTTAATACTGATCCGTGTGGTACTTCGCACTCCATTGTCCTCCATGAAGAAAAAACGACCACCTACAGCAAGAGCCACCCAAACTTATTTGTTTCGTGGGCCAAATGGAAGAAATGTCAAGGTGGCGCGGGCCATAAGCCCTATAATTGCTATTGTGGATTATTATTATTATTATAAGCGTGCACCTCTGGTCCCGAGGGTCGCGTGTTCAAACCCGGCCGGGGTCGATAGATTTTTTAGGATGGAAAAATCCAAGGAGCAAGACCTCCGGGAGAGACTTATAAGCCGTGGGTCCCGAGTCTGAAAATTTTCAGGCTCGTAAAAGATCCTTAAACCTGTAAAGGCCTCTAAGCAAAATTTACCGAATTTTCCCTTCCTAGTACTACCTTGGTTTCCTAGATGCCAGTATGAGGCGGAACGCTGACCACGGACCACTCAAATGACATCTATACGAAAGCAATTGTAACTAAATTATTATGGTTCAAATTGTTCCCTGTAGGGGGAGAGCGCCTAAATCTCTGTTGAGGGGAACATGGGCTTACAAAATACAAGAAGATATAAGCGTGTATTGATTTGCTACTTTTCTTGTTAAGTCGTTTTAACATGTTTCGCAAGTTCTTGTTCCATTACTGATAGACTAATACTATAGGCCTGCTTTAAGCATATTTTAATTTATTAGAATGCAACAGGCCTATAGGGGCCAGATAGAAAATGATGGAGGCCGCGGGCCGTAGTTTGGATGCCCCTAACCAATAGCAACGCAGTGTTGGCGGCCAGTGAGGTAGTAATCGAACTACTTGATCGAATTTTCAGAGAAGCTCGGTAACTTAAGTTTTGGCAGTAAAAAGTTTTGCATTAACCGTGTCAGAATCACTGGAAAAATCGACTAGAGTTAGAATAGTCAATTGACTCTATCCCATAGCCTCACGAATGTCCTCAGTAATGTTAGGTAATGCGGATGTCATGTTATAACCAGCCCGGAATCCTGATTGGTAAGTATTTAGAAGTTCATGGTCATTTAGATAGTCGATAAGTTGTATATTTGTAATCAGTTCCAGTGCATTTGATAAGGTAGTTAAGATGCTGATAGGTTTATCGTATTGAGGGAAAGTGGGTGTATTCACTTTGGGGATAGGACATACATGTGTTTTCCTCCATATGCCAGGGTAAGTTGCCGTCATTATTGAAGCGTTAAATATATGCGTGAAAGTTGGCTAGACAATGCCAAAGATTTTGTTAATTAGAGTAATGTTGACACGGTCTACACCTATGACTTTAGATTTAATATCCCGCAATGCTTTCTTTACGTCGTCAGTATTGATGTAAGAAAAGAAAAACTTATCTCGTATAGCAGCAAGTTCAGTCAGCCTATTGTCAGAGTAGTCTATTATAATAGTGTTACCAGTCTTATTGTTTATAAGGTATTGTCAGATGTTCAATAGACACACTAATCATAATAATAATAATAATAACAATAATAACAACAACAATAATAATAATAATAATGAAAACGCCCAGTTGGTAGACCAAGAATGAGGTGGGAGAATAACATTAACTATGATTTGTGGGAAGTAGATTATACAGGGGATGATTGGAAAACATTGGCTCAGGATAGGGATATATGAAGAGCTTATGTCCGCGCGGCCATTAACCTACAGGTTCGGTAGTGCCAGTGAGTTGGTTATAATAATAATAATAATAATAATAATAATAATAATAATAATAATAATAATCCTGCTGCCATTTGTCTCTTGTAAACCTTTCCTAAGGTCCATTGTCTTAAGATTTTTCCACATTTCTGAGGATGGAATGCCAGGATCAATTAGTCTATATGTATGTCTTAGAATTTTTTATTAATTGCTTTGTTTTGTTCCGTAGTCATTTGTATTCATTTAGGTTAAGGAAACATTTGTTGCGTAAGTAAGTATGGTAGGCTATGTCTCTATCAGTCATTAGTTTTCTTATTTCGGGTATCATCCTAGGTGCAGGAGGTCGTCTAGTTCCATTTGTTGTGAGATGTGCATGTTGGATTGCTGTAAAATATTATTATTAAACATTGCCACTTTTTCATCTACAGACTTTAAGTCCCAGATGAGATTCCAGTCCACCGGTGCATCCTAAAAGTGCTTCATCGTTTGTGTGTTTCAAGTCTCTGCATGTTACGGTCTGTGGTGTCAGATTAGGTATCTGTAAGACATATTCAATTTAAATGGCTTCGCGAGCACAAAGATCTAGGACCGGTAACTGGCCGTGGGTTAGGACCCTATCTGGGTTATTTATAATATTTATAATATCAGTGTGTCAGATATTGAAATACCGGTATGATGGGTGGAAATTAAAGGTAGAACAGTCATAATACAACAGTGGAACATTGTCTCACGGTCTGAGGTGTTCTTTGTTTGCGTCATCATGTTTGTATTAAGATCTCCCATAACTATAACGTTTTCATTATGTGGCAATAATGTCAGTAAACGGGTATCGGAATCACATAAGTAATTGGTTTTTGGGGGGGGGGTTGTATACTACATAGACAAGACTTTACGATACAGGGCAAATAATTAAATTAAAATAAATTTCAGATTTAGCTAAATATTCGTTTGTGCTATGATAGATAATTATGGATTGTAAATAAGATCTTATATAACCAGAAAATTCCTCCACTTCCTTTATCTACCCAGTCTGCATGCAGTAAAGAATAACCAGGGATTTGAACAAGTGTTGAAGAGAGGAAGGGATTTAACATTGATTCATAAACAAGAATATATTGTTGAGGACGATCGAATGTGTGTGTGTATATATATGATACGAAAAGAAAAATGAATGAATGAGTCGGGATTTGAACCCGAGTCTCTAAACTCTATACGTTTAGCGCTCTAACGACCTGAGCTACCCAAGTATTTCAATTCAAACATACATTTTTCTTATATATGTAGTATTCTCAATTCACACAAGAGGTAGCGGAAATTTGTTCCGACTGACATCTAGTGGCTAAGATAACAGTTAAGCAAATTTTTAAAGAGAATAGCCTATTTGCTTTATAGCAGTGACGCTTGTATATTTAGATGTTATAACTATAAAACGAATATAGTTATAACATGTAAATATATATATGTTAAAACTATATTTTTTACATTTGGCAATGAAGGCAAATATGACATGAAAAAAAATAAATGCATGAGTCGGGATATGAACCAGAGTTTCTAAATTATGTACGTTTAGCGCTCTTAACTTGTGAGCTACTCAGGTATCCTAAAACAAACATTTCTTTTCTTATATATGTAGTATTCTCAATTTACACGAGAGGTAGCGGGATATCGTTCCAACTGTCATCTTGTGGCCACTAAAACAAGTAAGCATACTTAAAGGGAATATTTACTTTATAGCAGTAACGCTTGTATATTTAGACGTAATTTAAAGAGAATATTTACTTTATAGCAGTTAAGCTTGTTTATTTAGATGTAATAATCTAAATATACAAGCGTTACTGCTATAAAGTAAATATTATCTTTAAATATGCTTACTTTTACACATCAGGCATTTATTTTTCTTTTCATGTCATATATATAATATATATAAAAAAATGTATGTTTGAATTGGAATACTTGGGTAGCTCAGGTCGTTAGAGCGCTAAACGTACAGAGTTTAGAGACTGGTTCAAATCCCGACCTACGCATTCATTTTTCTCTTCACACATACGCGCACACACACTCTCTCTCTCTCTCTCTCTCTCTCTCTCTCTCTCTCACACACCACACTCTCACTCTCTCTCTCTCTCTCTCTCTCACACACACACACACACACCGCATCTAGTTACTGAGCATAGGTTACGGAGGGTTACATGGTAAACATATTGATGAAAGTCACCTTTGCAGATTCTGAGAAATAAGTTTGTAATTCAGTCAGTTGCCATGAATAGGTTATAATTAAAATTTTGCTTATAAATGAATTATCCGTAGTTTTGTGTTTTTTTGTAACAAAGTCCGCGTGATTAATGCGATATAATAATTATATTAGCTTATAGTTAGAAGTTCATTGTATTGCACATTAGACACATGGACTTAGTCAGCCGCGGTGGACTAGTGGTTATGCTCATTTGCCTCGGGTTCAAATCCGGCCAGGGTCGATGGATTTTTTAGGACGGAAAAATCCAAGTAGTTAAGTCCTCCGGGAATGTGGGTTCCGAGTCTGAAGATTTTCAGGCTCGCAAAAGTTTCTTCTTCTTCTTCTTTCCTTCCTTCCTTCCTTCCAAGTATTAGGCCAAGGCCTGTTACGATCCTATAGAAAATTTTCCCTCCAGCTTTTCATAGGACGGCCCAGAGATCTTAAACCGAATAAAGAGGCCTCTAAGCAAATTTACCGACCTCAACATCCTAGTTGACTGTTAGATTTTTCATTGGGTCGGTCGGTGTGTTGATCGCATGCCATCCATGACATCTCTGAGTGAATAAGGCAAATACAAATTAACTTGGTCTAATAACTCCTTACAAAGGAGAGGCTATGGCTCAGCAATGGGCTACACCATTATAGATAGATAGACATGGACTTAGGTTGAACAATACACAAAACAATGAACAGCTACATTTCATAACTGATTCACTTATAATTGAATGTTAAGTCTTCTGTGTAAGCAAAGAGATATAATTACAACTTATCAGGAATAGTAAGATATCCGTTACAATGCATCCTCTAGTTTCATTTGTCTTTGCGATCCTGCCCAGCATTTAACAAAGCTTAAAACATGAATGTGATATTAATAGGAACGTCGGCCATAGTCATCAGTGGTTCTGAACCTTGCCTCTAGTCCCGAGGGCCGCGGGTTCAAACTCGGCCCGGGGTTAATGGATTTTAAGGATGGAAAAATTCAAGGTACAAGTCGTCCGGGAGGGACTTTAAGCAATGGGTCCCGAATGTGAAGATTATCGGGCTTGTAAAAGAATCTCAAGTCTAAATTAGTGCCTATGAGCAAAATTGAACTGACCTTTCCATCCATTAATTTCCTACTAGATGTAACATTGATGCGATGTGCTGACCATGCCACTTGGGTATAAACTTAACTAAATTAGATTGTCAATAAATATCCACGTTTCCATGAGGAACGTGTGAGGTAAATACATATCAGCATACATATATACATAGGAACATGCGAGTTAAGTCCCGTCCCTACCATTCCTTTAGTTATCTCATTCTTCAATTCGAAACAATATGGGGCGTGTATTTGTAGGAAAACCAGAGGGGAAAACGCCCAGTTGGTAGACCAAGAATGAGGTGGGAGAATAACATTAACTATGATTTGAGGGAAGTAGATTATACAGGGGATGATTGGAAAACATTGGCTCAGGATAGGGATATATGGAGAGCTTATGTCCGCGCGGCCATGAACCTGCAGATTCGATAGTGCCAGTGAGTTAGTTAGTTAGTTAGTTTATGGGGCGTTTATTAACGTATTCACATTGTTTTTAAAACCTGTCTTCTGAAAGGAAAATATATTAATGTCCCAAGTATTTTAACTATGGATACAAACAGAACGGTTTCTTCACACATTTATTTTTTTTTCACATTAACTGTGGTTAAAATTACTGGTCAATGTATCTCGAAAATTTTTTTTTATAGTAGTTAATATACGTTGACTATTTAACTCATGCCCCAAATGGGACTCAATGGCCAATCACGTTTCAATGATTTCTGTTTTACAACCAATCATAGTCGTGTTTCACGAAATATTTATCAGTGTTATAATTACCATATTAAAGAAGCTCCTTCTTTTTAATATTCTGAACAGGTCTGACCATTATTTTCCAGTGACTGAGCCCGTGAGAAATACGGCTACCAGATTGTATATATAGTGCATGAATGTCAACACATACCGCATGCGGGAGTTAATATAAAAACATTTGTAGCAATTGATTATACCACCAAAAAAAAGAAACCACTGTTTGCACTTTCTTAAATGTATTTGTTCCCAGGTAACAATCCAGAAAAAAATAATTGTCATATTTACATCATACGACATCAGAAATGAATTAATATACAGTTTGATGTTTCATTTTTTCTCCACTAGAGAGCATTCTTACAATATTGCGTTCCTTTGGCAATAAATAGTATGATCTAGTTGCAGTGATAAACAATAGAAGCAGATGAAGCGTACCTATCGCTTCTCATTTGTTTTCAAACATCGCCGTTTACATTAAATATATAAATATTTTAAAATAACTATATTTAAGTAATGATTTGTGAGTAAACAGCTTAATTTATTCGTTAAATAGTCCTAACAAATGCCACTCTTGATTTCCAAATGCTCTAGATAAATTCACGACTCACTTCGTGAGTCGTGAATTTATCGATAATTTGGAAATCACTCGTGGCATTACTTATGATGTCCCGCGCCGTAGCCGAGCGGTTAAGGCAGGAAGCCTTGGCGCAGAGCTACGGGACTTGCGCTGGTTCGAGTCTCCGTGGGGGAAGAAATTTTCTCATGGTATTTCGGCCAGTATGGGACCGGTGCCTACCCAGCATCGTGATGCATTTGGGTAGCTACAATAAGTAGCGGCTCCAGGTTGAGAAAACCAGCTATAACGGCTGGGGGACTCGACATGCTGACCACATGTCACCCCTACACTGGCTGATTATCATCTACCTCTGTGATTGACACATGTGGATGTGAGGCCAGCAGCCGGCTGGTAGGCTAAGGGCCTTGTAGGCCTGTCGCGCCAGGAGTTTGTTTGTTTATTACTTATGATAAAGAAATGTGTTCTTTTTGCATTCATGTATATTTTAAACGCAATTCCTTACGCGTATGCTGCGCTACATGGCAAGCTATCATCATTCAACTAGCAGGAAATATTAGACGCAGTGTAGTATCGCCAGGTGAGATGCTCGAACTACCTGTGACGAGAGTATTTTATTTCACACAGATTACTCAAATATTGAGAGATTTATTGAACTTGTTAATAAAATAATCGATATGAATGGTAATAGCCGGTTATTTTACCATTCTTGGAACACATACAGCAGTGTACAAATCATCTACTTCCTCTAAAAAACGTCCCATTTCCAGTAAAATTTAATAGCTAATTGGGTTTTACCCTTCCGACAGATTACATAAATATTTCGAGTGTTTGATTTAGCAGCTTGTGACTGATATGTGCAGACAGGATATTGCATTCGGGGAACACCCCGTTTATGTTGGAAAACGTCTTCTGACCATCTTTTATTTAAAATGTTATGTGCAACTTACTTTGCCACAGTGTATTAAGGGAAATTCATGCACGAATGAAAACAAATTATTACTCTAAAGGCGAAAAGTTTCTTCATTACCAACGTGTTTGCTTTATTAATAGAATATCGTTTGCTTTAATCAGCTAATAAACTTTTTTCTCATTACATTCCCGGGATTTACGACACGCTATGCATAAACGTTCGATGAAAAAGCATTGTAATGGTAATATTTAATAAGACGAAGAAAAAGAGACTCTGATATCATGAAGTTCTATATAAAGTGTGCGGCCCAGGATTTTTTTTTGTACTAGACCTTGCCCATTGGTAAACATATACAGTATATTAAAATTCCCGTAATATGACTAAAATATAAATTTATTAAGGAAATTAGAACAAATGTGACGAAAAATTTAAAAACGTGAGAAATGTGAATTTTAAGACACAATTAAAATCTCTTAATTTTCATCAAATTTTTCTACAAATTTTACCTACTTACTCGAAACTCAAAATAAAAGTTTAAAAAACATGACTTCTTAGGAATCCTCCCCTACTTATTAAGATCGGAATTCAAAACTAGGCATGAAAGGACTTGCACATTTTGCTCACAGTCTTATTATTTCAGGCTTGAAGTTCTTTTTACTTATATCTACGACATAAGGCCCATGGTTTTGCTTCACTTCCGAAGAAAGCTATACTCAGGATATTTACGCCATTAAATTCCGATTTATCCCGACCAGGTGTGAACTCGCAAACATCGGAACCAGAGGCATGCATGGTGACAATATTAGTCTACCAGGACCCAGATCTTTAAAAGTTTTTAATTAAGAAAATTTGAAATAGCTTTTTCTTCTGAGCTTGAAAATAACGTGCTATGTAACATTTCAGGCACGTTAACAATAACTGCATTTTAGTGCCAGGGAATATTTCCGAATTTCTTTACGAAGTAGTCTTAACACGTGATGTATAGTGTTAGATGCTAAACTCGCCAACGATTTTAATGTGTTTGATTCCACAAAAACCTTATATACTGTACTAGTGAATGCGGAAGTTCAATGAACCATCACGTTTCTTTATTTCTAGATTTGGTGTTACGTATAACATCAGTCGGAAGTGTGTTTTATCACTTAAGATTTAGTCATGAAAATATGTCCATATGTTTTAATAAGATATGATTCATTGGGCAACTGACTCAGGCGACAAGCCCACTCCTGTTTCTTTGATAAACTGCATTTTAGAGACGCGCTTATCTTCATAAATCACAGTCAGTGCAGTGGTTAACCGCTGGAAATGTACGCTCATTGAATTTCTCTAAGTAAACTGTACAAATAAAATTTTCCTTTATCATCCATCCATTCATAGTAATTCTGCCCGTGGGCAGATCTTTCACTGAAATCACAGCATTTTCATGCTATGCTTTGCAGCTTTACTGGGGAATTATAGGTGTGGTAGCTTCCCGTTGCTTTCCACACCGGTGAAGGATAGATATAATGATGGCCAGATGATTTTCGGGGACCGTTGGGTCCTAAGCTTCCTGACATTTGTCTTACAGGTGAGGTAAACCCCCGAAAAATCCTCACCCAGGAGCCTGTCCCGACCAGGAATCGAACCCGGTCCCTCTGTGTGACAAGGCAGCACGCTACCTCGAGACCACAGCGGTGGACTCATATATCATATTTATCCCATTATAAAACCTCATCGCATGTAAGACTCGCCATGATATTCGTGATTTAAAAAATAAAAATCGACTTGCATGTTGGGGTTAAATTGTACGAACGTACCTTAGCGACCCAGTCGTTCTCAACTATAATTTTGGACAAATATTGGACCTATGTGACTTAGCACTATAGACTGACAGAAACAATATAATAATAATAATAATAATAATAATAATAATAATAATAGCTTTATTTTACCTGGCAGAGTTAAGGCCTTAAGGCCTTGTCTACCACTCAACCAGGTTCAAAAAAATAGTTTTACATCTAAATTGCAATATACATAAACGATTACATGTTATAAATACAATACAATTATTATTTTAATGTATTGTGATTTACTCTAGATTTCCATCCATCCATAGTAATTCTGCCCGAAGGCAGGTCCTTCACTACAATCATAGTATTTTCATGCTATGCTTGCAGCTTTACTAGGGAATTGTAGGTGTGGTAGCTTCCCGTTCTAGATTTAACGAAATAAATATATAATATGTACAAGATATATAAAATAACGAGAAAAAATATTAATGACAGTATAAATCTAAATAAATAGGAAAAAAATAATTATTAGACAACAGGTAACTGTATAAGCGTGACTTAAAAGTGCCAAGTGTGCGGCAATCCCTGATATCTTAAGGAAGAAAATTCCAGGAGCGGGCTGAGGCTACTGTGAAGGAAGTGGAATAAGAGGAAGTGCTATGAAGAGGAATTGTTAGCAGACTGTTATCTTGTGACCTAGTGTCAATATTGTGGTAAGAGGATAACTTCTCAAATCTGGACACCAGGTAATTAGGAGTGTAGGAATTCAGGAGCTTGAAAAAGTAGGGGAAGAGAGTGCAATTTACGCCTGTCAGTAAGACGGAGCCAAGAGAGTTTATTAAAGTGTTCGGAAATATTGTCATAACGGCGGATATTGAAAAATGAATCGAACGCAAGCATTAGGAACACGCTGCAGTCTCTGAGACAAGGCGTGGTTTAGATAATTATATATCATGGCACAATAATCGAAGTGTGGCAACATAAGATTCTGCACACAGGATTTGTTTTAACGAAACTGGGAGAAAATTCTTTAAACGTCTAAGATAATGTAAGGCGGAGAAATTCTTTTTACATATGTGTTTCACTTGTGTTTGCTAGGTTAAATTTGCGTTTTAGGTGTAGTCCAAGATCTATTACTGAAGAAGAATAAGGGATAATTATATTATTTATAGTAATGTTTGGATGTGCATATATGTCAAAGGTTGTAAGTAATCTTTGTTGTCCCACTAGAATTATGACTTGTTAGGATTTAGATTTAGACCGATACTTGAAGACCAGTTAAAGATGGATATGAGATCGTAGGTTCATATAGGTGTTGATGCACCATGGCCGAGTGATCTAGGGCGTGCTGTTTTGGCGCAGTCGCATGCTGGTTAGATTCCATACAGGACAAGAAATTGTCACTACTACTTATGAGATCGGTGCCCAGCAAGTATAGAGAGGAATTTAGATAGCTTGCGAAAGGTAGCGGTTCCACTTTGAGAAAACTATGCGATGTACTATAGTAACTACGTATCACCCTTATACAGGATATATGATCAGTCATATTCACGATTAAAACATTTTGGTGCGAGGCCAGTAGGCGCCTGGTAAAAAAAAAATATCTGTCATTCATGAGTTTCCTTTCGCACCTCATCCGTATCATTCATAGATGTGAAGATACTTTCAGTATCGCTCAGTATAATTACCAAAGTATCCCTGAAGCAATATTAGATCGTTTAGCGTCGCCTAGTGGGGTATCACATTTGGATATTTCTTGATTTGGAGGAGATTGACCGATGGATTAATGAATGCAAGGATTGTCCAAAGTACGCGTTGTAAAATTATAATTTACTGACTCCATTTACTGATTAAAAGTAAATAGACTCCAATTATTCATGGGAAGTGAATAGCAAATTGCATTTTAAGATTGTAAGGCTCGTAGTCTTAAGATGGACCAACCTATATATTTGATGGGGAAAAATAAAACAATCTCCATCTTAAAAGAAAATCGCCATCAGTGTCCATATTACAATCTTTATTTTATATGTCAGCAACGTTTTCATCATGAACTGAACTAGTGAAATGTAGAACTGGCAGAATCAACAGATCATATAATTCATTCGGAAGTATTTGCAATTTTCTCATCTGTAATTTTCGTTTGTTGTTAAGAATGGGATCGGAAATTAAAATGAAGTTTTTTTTTCAGTTATGTTTCTAGCATAGTGTTCTCGGTAACGCTTAAAATCTTAATTGCTGGCTCCTTGGGCTTTCCCTGTAATTTGCCCTTTTAAGAGCATTCCTTGAAAGATAATTTCAGATCCATGTACAAAATATTTATAAATTGTTGGTGCATGTTGTATTTATTAAGGGTACCTTTCAACGACCTATCTTTCAGTGTTGTGGGTGTAAATCCTAATGTATCCACAAATCTTTCATATCCAGTTGACACCGTTATCATTATAATGTTTTTTTTAAATCGAACGTGTGACTTCAATTTCTGAATTCTAAAAGAAGCTACTTGCTTTGTTACCAGCGTTTATATTTTCGAATTCCGATTTAAATTAGTCTAAAATGAAGTCACAGTACCGCGCTGTAGCCGAGTGGTTAAGGCAAGATGCCTTGGCGCAGAACTAAAGGACTTGCACTAGTTCGATTCTCCATTAAGGAAGACATATTCTCTCATGGAATTTCAGCCAGTATGAGATCGGTGCCCACCCAGCATCACGAGCCATTTAGTAGCTACAATAAGTAGCGGCTCCAGGTTGAGGAAACCAGCTTTAACGGCTAGGAGACCCGAAATGCTGACCACACGTCACCCCTACACTGGATGATATTCTACCTATATAATTAACATATATGGATATGAGGTCAGCAGCCGGCTGGTATGCCAAGGGCCATCTAGGCCTGTCGTGCCATGGAGTTTGTTCAGTTTTACAATCAAACTACAGCGTTCTCGAAATTCTTTCTAAATTCTAACTTTATCTTCAGTAAAGATTTTTTATTACTTCATCGATCTTGCTACTTTTTAAATGGTAATTTGTAAGCCAAGTACAAAAGGCGTTCCAACATGCGAATCATCCCGTTTAAGTCGGACAAACCAAATTCATAATTTTCCGTTTTAATCTCCCTGCGAATCATTTCCCCGTGATTATTAAATAATTTAGAAGTTGCGCAACATTTGTAGCATTTCTGGGTCGAATTTGGATCTGTAAGTGCATTGCACACTTTGCCGTCGATCATAGCAAAGATTAATTTGTGGCTGTAGAATTGTTAAGTATTGTTAAATCATCAGCTTGATTTTGCAAATAGTTTTTATTTCTATGTCGATTCTAATGTTCTCCTCAGTTTATATTTCGGTAGATTTCATAAGTATTCTGTTTTAAAGCCTTACAGATTATTGTCGATACAGAATGTGGATTTTACCAAATAAGTTTTTTACTACAAACGAGGTGAAAAGGAGTAACACTCGTAATAATAGAATCATCTGTTCCAGAATAATGAAATAGTAAATAGTTGGTTGTACGACTGTGGCCTGAGGAGCCATCAAAACCCCATTTCCTTATCAAACGCAGCTAATCGATATTTTTAGTTTGAAGAGACTCGATGACAGGTTGCATTGTAAGAAATAGGCGCTCGACTGTATTGTCATAAGTAATGCCACGAGTGATTTCCAATTTATCTAGATAATTTGGAAATCAAGAGTGGCATTTGTTAGGACTATTTAACGAATAAAATTAAGCTGATTACTCACAAATCATTATTCAACTGTAGTTATTTTAAAATATTTATATATTTAATGTAAACAGCGATGTTTGAAAACAAATGAGAAACGATATGCACGCTTCATCTGCTTCTTTTGTTTATCACTGCAACCAGATCATACTATTTATTGCCAGATGAAAGCAATATTGTAAGAATGCTCTCTAGTGGAGAAAAAATGAAACACATCAAACTATAGGCCTATATTAATTCATTTCTGATGTCGTATGATGTAAATATGACAATTATATTTTTCTGGATTGTACCTGGGAAAAAATATATTTAAGAAAGTGCAAACAGTGGTTTCTTTTTTTTTTTTTGTGGTATAATCAATTGCTACAAATGTTTTTATATTAACTCCCGCATGCGGCATGTGTTGACATTCATGCACTATATATACAATCTGGTAAACATGATACTCCAATTATTTTAACTGAGGTTCCTAACTTTATGGGGTAGTGGGTGTATGAGAAGTGAAGTGGAGATCGGGTTCCCATCAGTCTGCTAGGCTGCTGTGAAGTGTCGCGTTTAGGAAATGATAATACAGTACTTTCTCAGTTTCTCCAGGTGTGGTTGGAGTAGAAGCTACAGATTTTGGTACATGTATAATCCTTGCATTCTGCGCATTGAAATATTTTCACCATTATCTTAATTTCTTATATTTAGTAATATTTTGTTACTGGAAACCATGCCGCAATTTCCCTACTTTAAATTTAATATGATATAGCCAGTTTGTTTTAGTTACATATAGAATAATTCTCAAGTGTAGGGAATCCTCTACTAAATTAGCCAAAGTTTTGACCCCTTACTTCAAAATCATGAATCTTTACAGTGGAATTAAGGGATCTTTGGATTTCTGGCAGTTCACTAATTGAGAATTGCGGTTCTGTGTTGTTCATGGAAGCGAATTGGACCTTGAAAACATAATAATTGCGGTTGCACCCCTTAACTTCTGCCCGCAAACTCTAACGCTACAGCAAGATATTGTGAAATGTTAAATGTTCTCCAAATTACTCCGACTTGGTAATAGTTAAGATATTTTACGATGTGTTTGGTTTTAATTTTTAGTGCAATGTAATATTAGTAT
This sequence comes from Diploptera punctata, assembly GCA_030220185.1. Classification (NCBI taxonomy): domain Eukaryota; kingdom Metazoa; phylum Arthropoda; class Insecta; order Blattodea; family Blaberidae; genus Diploptera; species Diploptera punctata. The sequence goes on along the minus strand of JASPKZ010007372.1, from coordinate 372,152 downwards.
TCAGTTAGTGAAAGTCTGTTATAATTGTCAATGATTATGCCTGTATTTACTTATTATTGTTATTATTATTATTATTATTATTATTATTATTATTATTATTATTATTATTAATATTATTATTCATATGTGGTCTTATCTGATTTACTAATTTGGCGAGCTGTCGGTCTCTCACCATCGCCGCCGTTGCACCATTTATGAGTGGCAACATGTACCCTTTCACTAGACTCTTAAGTGTAGCGGCCAGAAGTCCAAATATCCCTTAATTCCACTGTTGTAGAAGTTTATTTTCCTTCCACTAATAGGCCTATCCAGCGTAAAATCATTTCAACGTCCTAAACGATAGGCCTACTATCTCTTCGAATCAGAATTCATCTCATGTTTTCAAATATGAAAATCTCCTTCTATCTTTGAACGAATTTGTATGTTCAGAACATGTTTCGCAATTATAGTATTGTTTATTACAAAGGAAGTATGGATATATACTTACCGGTACTCGGATGCGGATATCCGCAGTGAAACGTACAGGTGCGCCCTTATTACATAGTTTGCAACGTAGGGAAAAAGATGCGAAATGTAAATTTTCCTTAGCAATATACTCTATGGCGGAAAGCAAATCTGCGGAACAGAAAGTTATGTTATCTGTATATGGGTTAAGGATGCAAGAGAACGTTCATCACTTATTATTATTATTATTATTATTATTATTAAATGTAACTCGTCTGGGATTTATTTATAAATATTTCAACAATTTAAATAACTTTTCTAGCAATTACTGTATCCTGGACCTATGTTTAATTCTGTTATGCAGTAAAGTCTAGAATTAAAAATCGTCAAACTTCGAATTTCAACAATTTGACTTTCAACAACTTTCATACAATACAATGAAGGTCAGTGACCGTCATCATCCGCAGGAACTAAATTTCCTGACATTCATTGCAAATTTAAGAAAAAACTTAGGTAAATCACACTCAGGAAATTGATCAACATGAGCCTCCTAGTTTAATAGAGGAAATTGGCAAAGATTGACTATTATTATTATTATTATTGTTATTATTATTATTATTATTTTATTATTATTATTTACCGAAATTGTAAGGAGAAGAATGTTAACAAAAATTAATTGGTTGCTCGAGTAAATTAAGTAAATTTAGTACAACTGAGCAACATTAGACAGGTAACCACTACCTTTTTAAAGAGTGAAAAGAGTGGATATATTAGAGAGAAAATTATTGACCTCTAAATGAATGCAAAAAAGAGGAGCATTAGAATATTTTTATCAGGGAATTAGGATAGAAAGGAAGGTATTTCAAGCTAGAACAAATATAATTAGTAATAAAAATGGGATATGATTGCAGATTCCATGAATATGTTAAATAGATGGATGGAAAAATTGCTTCAATCAGCTACTATATATAGATATACAGAACGGGATATAGTTGGTTTACAGACAGCAGAAATATTAGTCACAGAGACAAGCGCATTAGAGATTGAAATACCAATGAAAAATTAAATACCGTATGTATAAGCATCAGGTATTTAGTTGCAATCATAGAATTTTCATGCTATGCTTTGCAGCTTTGCTAGGGAATTTAGATGTGGTAGCTTCCCCTTGCTTTCCGTACCGGTGAAGGATGATAATGATGATGATAAGGATGATGTTGATGGCTGAATGATTTTCGGGGACCGTTGGGCCCTAAGCTCCCTGACATTTGTCTTACAGGTGAGGAAAGTTCCGAAAAAAACCTCACGCAGGAGCCTGTCCCGACCGGGAATCGAACCCGGGCCCGCTGCGTGGAAAGGCAGCACGCTACATCGAGATCATAGCCGTGGACATATATGTAAGTAAAATATTCCCACTACAGACCTCAGGAGGCCCTTGGGGTAGTAGGAGGTTAAGGCTCCTACTTTTTCTGGACAATTGGCACTTGATGTCAGCCGGGTTGGCAGCCCTGCGTGACGGCCGCCTTTACCCTCAGAACAAGCGTCTGGTACTCAATTCCGTTAGAGGCTGAGTCGACCCCAGGGCCATAGTGCTACCAGAAGGTTTGGGTCAGTTTAAAAATCCTGACCCCACCGGGACTTGAACCCTCGACTTTCCAGCTTATGTATACATAGTGAAATAATTAATTGAGGTAATAAAATATATCCATTCTTATCATTTCGTTCTCGCCACATATATTTTCACTTTTGCATTTTCACTATTATTATTATTATTATTATTATTATTATTATTATTATTGTTATTATTGTTGTTATTATTATTATTAATTTGTCGGATTTGTAGATTTTTCCTTAGGTGGGGGAGGGGTTGTGGGAGCATTAAGACGAAATATGGAAAGTAGAGAAACATTTCGATGCTTATCGTTTGGGTATCGTATCGTATAATTACATCCATCTTCGCATAAATATTTTCACAGAACTTGCATGTATCCGTGGCATGCGATTGAATAATATAGAAATAAATAAATTAGTGTATACATTCATCCATATATATTCAACGATATTTGTTTGAAACCATTAAGATAGTATAACCATATGAAAAGTGTGGAAACTGACAAAATTCAATATATGAGGACCTCATTTTCAAAAAGTCTCTTGTCCATCTTGTACAAAAACTACTTTTTTATGTCTGTGTTCTTTTTCTGATTATTTTAATCAAGTACAAATATCAACATTTGGCTTCAGAACTTCATTTAACTCACTATTAAAAGTGACTATTTTTATCAAACTCGTTTTTGTTCTTAGCAAAATCGGCCCTAGTTACCTTTACGTTACATTAAGCTGCTACTTACAAATTTACGAAAATGGATAAGAGACTTTAAAAAATAAGCTCATCATATTATATGCTTGAATAAATGTCCCAAATGAAGCGAAAGAGAATCGCTCCTGATTGAATAACGATTACATACCTGTGGTTCCGAGGTTCACAAGTCGAAACCCAGCCTCGGTCGATAGATTTTTAAGGTCGACAAAATCCTGAGCATGCCGGTCTTCGGATAGAAAATAAAGACATGAGTCCCGTGCGTAGATTTACGGAACGTAAAAGATTCTCAATTCTCAGGAAAAATATTCGGCCGTCTCACGTCCAGATATGAATTGCGACACCAGTGACCTGAGAGTTAACAGGGTTATTAAATGAAATACTAAATAAATAAATAAATAACGAAAGAGAATGACGTAGTAATATGATGACAAAATAAACCATGCAGACAGCTGTGGGATAATTAATTAGGACTTATTTTATAATGGGGAAGAATCGAAAAATATTTAACGGAATATGCATTTTTATACGACACAGTGGAACGTATACCTCCAATCATAGCAGCACTATTACTGCGTCACGCGGACATAGCTATAGTCAGGAACAAATAGCAAATGTAGCAGTTACCCAACTTACTTAGGGTAATTGCACTGCACTCCTAGACGCCACAGACTGACATGAAGCTAGTGTATGCGGGATGACACGGCATTAGTTCGCAAATCATTCACAAACGAAGCAGGACCATGTTCCGCTGTATTGGATAGTACACGTTATTCATATTTTATGTGTGTGTATATGAAGTCTGGTACATACAGTATAAATAAATATGAAAGTGAAGTTGCAATATAATTTCTACAAGAATAATTTAAGGGGAAATGTTAATTAATAGGTTAAAATTATTTTTGAAATTTGGTATTTTAATATCCGTGAAGATCGAGCGGAATCACAGTGATATTAAAAATACAAAATTACTAAAATACTGTTACGGATTATTAACAGTACCGGTAGCCTAAGAGCCAGACTCCCAGGTTCTCTAATTTATTTATTTATTTATTTAACAGGTTTTAAATGTATACATCTTCCCTGTGTCCAATATTACATTTTTATTCTCTTCTTCCATTCATCTCTATCCTTCCAGTCACCATCCTGCAGTTCCCTGTCCTTCATGAAATTCGTAATTCCCTCTATCCATCTCCTCTTAGGTCTCCCTCTTCTTTCCTCCGATTTTGAATCCACTCCAAATTCCTAACTGGCAACCTATCTTCATTCGTCATCTTCACGAGTCTAAACCATTGTGATTGTTTATTTCCAACAAATTGTATAATTGTTCCATTAAAGTTAATTTTTTTCTCGGATAATATGTTTCTGATCCTGTCTAATTTAGAACATCGTGCAGAACTTAAAAAAAAAAAATTCTGTAGATTGCAATTTTGACTTTAATTTGACATTTATAGTCCACGTTTCTGCTCCATAGGACATTAAACTTCTTACCATTGATTTATAAATATGGATTTTAGTTTCTTTGAATATATGTTTATCCGACAAAATTCCATTCAACATTGCTATTGCAGATCGACCTTTAATCGACCTAAACTCTAATCGTATTCGAAATGAATTTAGTACACATATACTTACTTTACTTTTATTTGATATCAGTATCTGACTTTAATTAAGTTCCTTAGCAACGGTTCTTTTTTCTTTACAGACACTTACTTACTGGCGCTATCGAACCCGTAGGTTCATGGCCGCGCGGACATAAGCTCTCCGTACATCCCTATCCTGAGCTAATGTTTTCCAATCATTCCCTTATAATCTACTTCCCTCAAATGAAAGTTAATGTTATTCTCCCACCTCATTCATGGTCTACCAACTGGGCGTTTTCCCCTCTGGTTTTCCTACAAGAAGCTTCCATGCACGTCTTTCATTCCCCATTCGTGCCACATGTCCTTCCCATCGCAGTATACGAGACTTAACAGTTCGTATTACATCTGGCTTCCTATAAAGACCATGTAGTTCACAGTTATGTAGTTTTCTCCACTCACCTGTCTGTTCATCTCTCTTTGGTCCAAACATTTTCCTAAGAACTTTATTCTCGTAATCTCCTTTCTTCCCTTAAAGTAGAAGTCCATGTTTCGCATCCATATAATATAACTGGTAGAATAATAGTTTTATATAATTTCAGTTTAACGTTTTTTGAAAGGAGTTGGGACGTCAAGAGTTGCTGTAATGCATAATAGCACGCATTTCCAGAATTGAGCCTATGTTTAAATTCTTTGTGCATCTCATTCCTATTTGTGATTATTGTTCATAGGTATTTGAATTCAGCCACTTCCTCAAAAGTTCCCTCATGTCATTAGCTGTCCATTTCCATTAAATAACGTATTTCTATGTGTGAACATATATTTCGTTTGATTGATATTTACTTCTTTACAGACACTGGTTCCCTAAATCATATTGCTTGTGTGAAGCCTCGATGTAAAGAGTTACAATCGTGAGATGTGATCGAGATACATCTTTTATAAAATGAATCGAGAAAATGTATATTTGAATGTTTATTATTATATTACTCGCAGAATAACCCCCGGGAATCTGAAAGTTTATTTTTATAGGCCTATCGTTGTTCTCGGTGAGTTAATATTGTTGTGAGAGGCGAATTGCGTATATTAAAAAAAATAATGAGACCGCAATACAGAGATATGCAATACGTGCCAGGCGCGAACAGACGTCCTGTGAAAGTAACTTGACAATTTAAAGAAAGACATGAGACATCCGACGGCAGGCACCATTGTTCTTACAATTGCTTTCAATAGCACCTCGCTCAACAACTTTATTGCGTACAGTTGCTGGAAATCTGGACGACATTCGTAAGATGAAAGCATCAATAATAATTGTAGCTTATGCAAGATTTGTATTATACATATAATTTCGTCATTTTCTTGCAACATATTGGGATCAATATAAGCTCATGCCATTGCTTATAAATTCCGCGCGCGCGCGTATGTGTGTGTGTGTGTGTGTGTGTTGTGTGTGTATGTATGTATGTATGTATGTATGTATGTATGTATGTATGTATGTATGTCAACGCCCTAGCGGCCGCAATTTTTGTTTGTTCCGGACCTAAGTCAGCATATATGAATCAATTTAAAGAGTCGAGGAACTCGGGCCATTAGAAGTGGTAATTGCAAATTTAAAAATCGCTCTACTGGCCGCCGTATAATTGACTACATAAGGTTTAATTAACAAATGATAGACATTCCATAACAGGAAAAATCTGTCCATAAATTTGGCTTTTGAGGAATTGGATTAGATTATGCAGTTCCTGCGCGACGTAATTTTTAGGCTTAAAATGTTGATTTAGGCACTTAAATGGGCTCTAATACTGTCAAGCAGTTTATAAAAATATTATTTTAGGCTTTAAAAATGTGCAACATAATTTTTAACAGGAAAATGAATGTAAACATTCTTAAATTAATTGAATAATTCATGTTAATTAACTTTAGTAAAGATATTTATTGACCACAAAATAAAATACTTTAGTCATGTTTTTGACATTCTTTATGCTCTGATAAAATTCCGATATCTTCTGGTGTCCTGAAAACGCTGTGCTGGAACGAATTATGTAAATGTAATTTTAAAATTCCTGTTTTAGGTGCAAGAATCAAAATAAATGGCAATGGGAAAATAGGCATTTAGACACAGTCACAATTAAAAAAGCCATTTTAGGCCCAAGAGCACTAAGTGCCGATGGGTAAAATAGACATTTCTATACAACATGAAACTTTTCTAGTGGTGTAACTTTTCATGAAGCCTGCATTTATGTAATTGGTTTCTATTTATTCTTTCAAGAAAAAAATAGACACAAAACCTAAAATCGAAGGTCTATTTATTAGGTCATTATATCAACTCTATTCTCCTGAGCTGCTATGTAGTATATGTTATGGAATTCTTGAGGTGTCCCACGAATGGGTTTCAGCACAAATTGCATTGTAAGGCAGGAAATTAAGTAGAAAATTGTTGATAATGTTATACAAAGATCATAGGTCTATAGCTCTCTGCTGGTCTTCTCCATTCTCCTGTCCATCTCTCTTTGGACCAAAAGAGAAATGAACAAACAGGCGAATGGAGAATACAACTAACAGTGAGCTATATGATCTTTGTGAGAAACCAGATATAATAAGGACAGTTAAGTTTCGTAGACTCCGATGGGTAGGACATGTGGCACGAATCGGAATGAAAGAGGGGCATGGAAACTCCCTTGTATGAAAAAAAGAGGGAAAGCGCCCTACAGTTGAGCCAAGAATGAGGTGGGGAACAACATTAACCATGAATTGAGAAAAGTAGATTATACAGGGTATGATTGAAAAACATTAGTTTAGGATAGAGAAATATAGAGAGCTTATGTCCGTGCGAACATGAACTTCCGGGTTCGATAGTGCCAATGGGTTAGTTAATGTTATATAAAGGGAGTGGTAACATTGAAGCCACGTGTTACACATTTTTTTTAGAAATATACATTTTCTTATATCACGTCCCCTATGTAACTTGCTATGTGAATATCGGTACTATACTCACTACCAATAGAGAAAAAAATAGGCTATATAATTTTTTTCTTAGAATATCGTAAATCCTATAAGATGTTTTGTACCCCCTAGGCGCCATTATCTCTGTCTTCCTAATAGTTATAAGAATTATGAAATCTTGGGGATTGAGATAGTCAGGTCATGTAGCTCGAAAATGTGAAAGCAGAAATGTTTTCAATTTTTATTGGAAACATTGGGGATGATGATAAAACAGCTCAGGATAGGAATGCATGGAAAACTTACCCGGGCGGCCTTGAGCCTACGGGTTCGATAGTGTCAATGAGTTAGTTATGCAAAGGGGGTAGTAACATTGCAGTGACGTGTTACATATTTTTTGAAACATGCAAAAATGAAATTGTTCCACATCTCGTTCCCTATGTAACATATTTTTTTGAAGCATACAAGAATGAAATTGTTCCACATTTCGTTCCCTATGTAACTTATGTGAAAATCGCCTACTGTACTTACAATCATTAGACATTTTCTTTCTTAGCATGTCACTCGAAAGTGTGAAAGCAGAAAAGTTTTCAATAAATATTTGGAAACATCTCGGGGAAATGCAAATTAGGAAGGCCTGATCGTAGATGGCTGGATAATATTTGGAATGATCTTAGAGAGTTGGATGTCGGATATTAATAGACTTAGTTGGCTGGGGGTAGGGACCAGTGGAGGACGTAAGTGAATGCGGCAATAAACGGTTTCCATAAGCCATATAGTCGGTTTACGTCCTAAGAATTTGGACTTTGAATCTTAGTGCTTGCAAAGTTTTCATTCTTTCTTTCTCTCTCTTAATTTAAGTTTTATAGTAAAATGTGCTACTTACGACTGCTATCATAGCTGTGAATTTTTATACATTGACTATTTAACTAATGCCCCAAATGGCAGTCAATGACCAATCACATTTCAATGATTTTTGATTTACAACCAATGACAGTCTTTTTCACCACGATTTTATCAGTTTAATTTTATCACTGTAACACCAAGCCCCTCCTTTTTAACATTCTGAATAGGCCATAACATTATTTTGCAGTGACTGCATGTGGCTACCAGATTGTATATATAGTGCATGAATGTAACCTTATCGTGTTTGCGGGAGATAATATAAAAACATTTGTGGCAATTGATTATACCAAAAAAAAACACTTTTCACTTTCTTAAACGTATTTTTTCCCATGTAATAACGTTCCAGAAAAATATAATTGACATAGTACATCATAGACATCAGAAATTAAATCAATATAAGGTCTGATGTGTTTCATTTTTTCTCCACTACGGTGCATTCTTAAAATATTGCGATCCTTTGGCAATAAATAATATGATCTGGTTGCAGTGATAAACATGTGAAACATAACGTTCCTCATTTGTTTCAAACATCGCCATTATAAATAAATAAATATATATATATATATATATATATATATATATATATACATATTTTTAAATAACTATATTTAAATAATGATTTGTGGGTAAACAGCTTAATTTTATTCGTTAAATAATCCTAACAAATGCCTCTCTTGATTTCCAAATTCTCTAGATAAATTTGGAAATCACTCGTGGCATTACTTATGATAAATTTCTTTTAAGAGATTGTCATTCATTACGAAGACCAACAGTAGTTTCAGATGTTAGGCAGGTGAAATATGGATCAAATAATTGCTCTGATTACGATGGCGATTTAGTAAGAAATTTACAAACCTCTTTTGAAAGCTCCATTTATCATGAAGCCCGCTTATTCTAGATTTATGTAAAGCACCATTGCTACTTTTTCCATCTTTACCTGTTCTCTAATAATAATATTTAGCGTTTTTGTAGCTATTTAGTTAAAAGTTATTTCGGCAACATAAAACTCTTCTTTCATATTTGGTAAATGTGGCAAATTTAAATTGGTAGCACCGACATAAATTATATCTAACTTTAACGAGCATTGGATGAAATGTCACTGACTCTATTATTAGCATTTATTTTGATTGCATATAGGAACTTCGGGTAATTTGGACCCCTATTTTGAATTTGTTGTTTTTCTTCTTTTAATTAAGGGATTTGAATTTTGTTCAGTTACAGTGAATATCATTGTTGTAGCTATGAAATAGCATTGTTATTTTATTCAAATTTATGGAAACATCTTCATAATTTATAAACATTTTTACATTACAAGAACGATCCATTTTAACCTCCATATTCGGATAAAGTGGACCCCAAAGTGGACCTTAGCTTTTAGTCTATTTTTAAGTTAAGTTACTGTATTAATTTATACAAACAGGCACAGATTAATCTGAAAATATTTCTGACTGATCATAATTAAAAAGCGTGGATATTTAATGTTTTGAAAAATTATTGTTGATTATAACATTCACACGTAATTCAACTGCAGAAAGCGATTGTTTTTGGGTTTAGTAAAATTACAAGTATATTAAATAAAATTAATTAAGCGAATTAATTTTACAGATAACATCCTCATTGATAATATATACGTATTCGTGTAAAGTGGTCCCAGATCTTCGTGGAGGGTCCACATTAACCGAAATCCTTTGTTTACGTTTAATTATTTTATACAGCCACCATGTCATTTAATATCAAACCAAACCCGTCAGTGTATTAAAACAGCATCTACATAATATAATACATTTAGGAGTTTTTTTCAACATTTGTAATATTCAATAGCAGAAATTAAGAATTGATTCTTAGCTTGAAAAACTTTTAAAGTGGTCATTTTCATAAATATCACAAATAAACCCTTCTTCGCACAAAGAATAAACGAAACTGGCCTTGAACCCGTCAAAGTTGATGAGGGAAAGAAGTTAAAATATTTTCTGTTCGAGGGCAGCACCAATTAAAGAAGATATTAACAAGGTCCACTCAAACAGAAGGGTCCACATTACCCGAACCTCCCTATATATATATATATATATATATATATATATATATATATATATAGTCCACCGCTGTGGTCTCGAGGTAGCGTGCTGCCTTGTCACGCAGCGGGCCCAGGTTCGATTCCCGGTCGGGACAGGCTCCTGGGTGAGGTTTTTTCGAGGTTTTTCCTCACCTGTAAGGCAAATGTCAGGAAGCTTAGGGCCCAACGGCCACCGAAAATATGTGATCATCATCATCATCCTTATCATTATAATCATCATCCTCCTTCACCGGTGTGGAAAGCAACGGGAAGCTACCACACCTATAATTCTCTAGTAAAGCTGCAAAACATAGCATGAAAATGCTATGATTGCAGTGAAAGACCTGGCCTGGGCAGAATTACTATGGGTGGATGTATATATATATATATATATATATATATATATATATATATGTGTGTGTGTGTGTGTGTGTGTGTGTGTGTGTGTGTATGTGTGTGTGTGTAAGCTGACATGTTTTGTTAGTGCGTAATCGGATATCATCTTTGAAATCTTCGATACAAATTTTGTTTAACTTTTTCGCATAAAAGTTGGCTCAAACAGTTAGGAATTTCTTGTAATATTATTTTGATTACTAATATAATTATTGGGTCAATATTTTCCAATTAATTATATGATATTCCCTTGCCAGTAGGGTATTGACATCGTATTGTGACCATATTTTATTATCTGTAATCACATTTTAAGTTTTTTTAGTAGGAACGTTACCTAAAACTATATTGCATTACTGAAAACAGTTTGTAGGCTTATATTATAATTTTATTTCTGTAAAAGTATCTCTTACCCCAACCGGTCATCCCTTAAGTAGTAACGATAAACAGAAATGTGCTTTAATTGAATCTATGAAAGACTAGGTATTTTGCCAAATTTCCGGCTTTCCCGTATGTAACAAAGGATGTAATATTTATTTGACCTAGGTGTAGTATATATACATATATTAGTCATTTGTTTCCGTATGACTAAGTCAGTAAATTTGCCCGTTATTGAAAATTCACGCACGAAATTTCTACTTTATATCACATAAACTAGGGTTATCCCAGACTCACCTGGTGTGACTCAGTGATGCGTCACACGTGAACAGCTGTCATATTTTGTAAACTGACAAGTTCCCTAACGTGTTAATTGAAGGTTACTTCTTGCTTACTAATACCGGTAATAGTTCTGAAGTTTAATTAAGCAAAGTTCTTGGTTCTGATAAATATCTTTTTATAACATACCTTGAGATACATGTCACTAAATCATATTTTTACAGTAAAAAGTAACCTTTCAGTATTATAGGTGTGTCGACTCGCGGGCCGCATGTGGTTCTTTGCGTTTCATATTTTGGCCCGACCCCCTCCATGGAAAAATACGAACTTACTTACTTACTCACTGGCGCTATCGAACCCGTAGGTTCATGGCCGCGCGGACATAAGCTCTCCATACATCCCTATCCTGAGCTAATGCTTTCCAATCATTCCCTGTATAATCTACTTCCCTCAAATCATAGTTAATGTTATTCTCCCACCTCATTCTTGGTCTACCAACTGGGCGTTTTCCCTCTGATTTTCCTACAAGAAGCTTCCATGCACGTATTTCGTTCCCCATACGTGCAAAATGTCTTGCCCATCGGAGTCTACGAGACTTTACTTTTCTTAATATACCTGGCTTCCTATAAAGACCATGTAGTTCATTGTTATGTAGTCTTCTCCATTCACCTGTCTGTTCATCTCTCTTTGGTCCAAAAAATTTCCTAAGTACTTTATTCTCAAATACTTATAATCTTCTTTCCTCCCTTAAAGTAAGAGTCCATGTTTCGCATCCATATAATATAACAGGTAGAATAATAGTTTTATATATTTTCAGTTTAACGTTTTTTGAAAGGAGTTGGGACATCAAGAGTCTCTGCAATGCATAATAGCATGCATTTCCAGAATTGAGCCTATGTTTAATTTCTTTGTGCATCTCATTCCTATTTGTGATTACTGTTCCTAGGTATTTGAATTCAGCCACTTCCTCAAAATTTCCCTCATTTGTCATTAGCTGTCCATTTCCATTATATAATGAATTTCTACGTGTGACCATATATTTAGTTTTATTGATATTTACTTCCAATCCTAATTTCTTAGTGTTACTCAACAGTGTGTGCGTATTGTCCTTTAGTATCTCCTCGCTATCGGCCAACAATACTACATCATCAGCATAAACTAACAGCTTATTAATACCATTGAGTTGTAAGCCTTCCTCATTCTCTAAAGATTTAATGGCATGCTCTAGTACAAAAAGTAGAGGAGATAGTGCATCTCCTTTTGCTTCAACCCATTCTGGATTTCAAAAGTGTTAGAAAACTGTTCGCCTACACGCACTCTACCCTTTGTGCCATTTAGGCACATTCGTATAAGTCTAACTTTTTAGGAATTCCGAACTCCAGCAGGATACTATATAACTTCTCCCTCTTAATTGAATCATATGCTTTTTTGAAGTCTACGTATAGTTGATGTACAGTACCATTATATTCCCATTTCTTTTCTAAAATCTGTCTTATACTAAAAATCTGATCTGTTGTAGACCTGTTTCTTCTAAATGCACATTGATGATCTCCTAGAATGTCATCAATATAGGGAGTAAGTCTGCTTACTAATATATTTGTTAGAATTTTGTATGAAGTTGAAAGTAATGAGATGCCCCTGTAGTTGTTGCAATCAGTTTTATCTCCTTTCTTATAAATTGGTACAATAATGGATTCCTTCCATTCATTTGGAATAGCTTCTTTTTCCCCAAATCATACTAAGCAACCCGCATATCTTGTCCATCAATTTTTCTCCCCCTGATTTTATCAGTTCTGCTGGGATCTCATCTGAACCTGATGCTTTATACATCTTCAATTTTTCAATCGCCATTTCAACCTCTAATGCACTTGGCTCTGCGACTAGCATTTCTGCTGTCTGTAAATTATCCTCCTCAATGTCCTGTTCTGTATGTACATTTAATACGAACACAAGGGAAAATTCGTTCATTAAAAAATGTCAGATATGGGCCCGCGATAAGTTTGGTAATACACGAAGAGGCCCGACATTGAAATAATTTTGGCGTGCATTAAATAATGCTTTTACCGTACAGTATGTTTAACTTTGAGATTGAGGATATACTATTGCGCCAGTGAGCAAGCTTCTTTTTTATCAGACCCCTAATTAATTGACTTTCATACCGTCGTATGAGTCCCGACTAGAAAGAAACATACTGCATTCAGGCCCGCAGTAAGCGGACGTGCGTCGCATGCGGGCGGCAAGCCTAGAGGGCGGCAAATTGAGCGATCGAAATATATGATAAAAATATATTCGATTAATAAAAATATATTCAAAGTTATAAGACCCAGCTAAAACAACAAATGGCATCGTATGGAGAATGAAACCCTTAGAGCATCGGCGCACTGTTACTATTTTACATAGCGTTTATATTGCCATCTATTGGTAGCTACCAGAATTGAGATGCGAAACGTCTATCGGAGTTCGAACCGCCCGATGGTACGAGGCGTCGCGGCGCTCGAAAGTCAAGTAAAATGGAATAGACTTATAATAATAATAATAATAATAATAATAATAATAATAATAATAATAATAATGCTTTATTTTAGCTGGCAGAGTTCGGCCAGGCCTTCTCTTCCACTCAACCAGCGAATAGTAAAATTATACAAAAATTAGGTACATATTACAATTTTAAGATATTATTAAAATACAGACTAAACAAAATAGAATGATGATGTGATCTAATACTAGCTAATACTAACAAAAACATAGAATATAATAAAATTGAAATGATATAAAATAAAGTAAGTAGCTTCCTAGATGATTATTAATGGAATGCTCTATATATTTGTTATGCAGTTAATGTTTTCATTGTGTCGAACTTAAAATATCAGTTAATTTGGATTTAAATAATGATAGCGATTGACAGTCCCTGACATGACTGGGAAGTGAGTTCCATGCACTTATCTGACCCGGTGGAAAAAAATCATAACTACATTCCATCCATAGTAATTCTGCCCGAGGGCAGGTCCTTCACTGCAGTCATAGCATTTTTAAGCTATGCTTGCAGCTTTACTAGGGAATTGTAGGTGTGGTAGCTTCCCGTTGCTTTCCACACCGGATAACTACATTATTTAAACAAAAATTGGAGCAGTTTCGTAGACAACAGCGCCTCTCTTACCGGGTCAGATAAATTTGTTACACTCTACCCATAGTCGTGATCTATGGCAGAAGGGCCTCACGAAATTAGGGAATCTCCTAGTCACCACCACCGAGCCTTCTTCTCAGTGTGTACTGAAGATTCTTGACTACTTGCACGCATTCGAACAGAACTATCGCACATTAAACTATACATATTTTGTTTTGTTAACGGTTCTTTCTTCTGATATAGGTCTATCTAAGAATAAATTAATTATATTTTAACTTAGTAGTGTTATTATACATCAGTGTATCACCTGTCAGTGTAAAATATAAGTTCAAAAATCGCAATTGTGGTAAGTATCCATATTTATTTATCGGCATATCTCAGTAACTACTATTCCTAGTAATTGTCTGTTAGTACCATCTATAGAATGAAATCGTTACAAAATTAAAATAAGTTACGACTCTGGGGCAACAGGTACCCAGAACATCCAGAATCTTGATTATGGCCAATGAGAATGACTTAGAAGGCTTAAAAACCTAGAAATGACTTCATTTGGTTATAGATGGAATATTTTTTTTAAATTAAATGAAACCAACCTCGTGATCAATTAATGAATTAAAAAAAAGAGTAATTGAAATCGATTCACTATTGGTGAACATGTCGGGTAACATACAAACAAAAAAAAAACTATTTTTTTAAGTCGGTTAAAAGTAGAGTAGGTACCTAATACCTAACATCGTACGATTTTAAATGGTGTGTATACGCCCGACAAAAGAAATTTCTTTTGATTTGGGTGGAGTTGAGTCTTATCGCAGTGTAGATAATATTAACTTATTTGTTTCTTGGCCTGACCAGAATTTATTGTATTAAAAAGTTTTAAAAATTCATATTTACCGTTTACTAAAAATTTCAGGAACCGCAAAAAGGGGAAAAAAAAAACTTTCCGGAACGCAATTTCTACAGCAACAATGAAAAAAAGAGACGTGTAGATTAAAATGTAGAAATACGTCAATTAAACGCTATTTAAACCGTAAATGTGTATATTATTTAAATGTGTAAATATCATGTAAATTAAAGACAAAATTACTAACGTAAGTACTGGTACCTACCACTTATTATAAATATAAATATAGTTTTTCTTCGTAATTTTTTTTTTCATACTCTTTGTAAGGCCACACTAAATTGCCCTTCTGCTCCTTTATCTACAACGACTCGAGTTTGAATTGATTCTTGGATTCGGAGTAGTAGTCGAACGGATTGGACGTTATCGAACGCGTTGGGGTGCGTTCCACTGATTCGCCGATTCCGATCTCAGCTTTGTACATGGATCGGCATAATCGGTATTGCACGCGGGCGTACAAACAGCTGGCGGCGGGCCTGACTGCATTTAAATTTAATAGAAGTTTAATTTGGAGAAAGCGTCGAATTTGTTCTCCTCGTCATCAAACAGGATTGGAATTAAATAACAATACTATTTTAGAAATGCATTTAATTTTCTAGAGTCTGTACCCGTGCATCCCCACATGAGAATAAAGGTGCTCCCCAGTGGGAGTTTCTTAAAAAGTTAATGTAGATACCTACAGGTTGGATTATATAAAAGCGGATAACAGAATGCTTATCTGCACGTGGACAAAACAAATTAAAAATTGCTCACCAAACGTAAGGTAATATGAAGTTAATGTGTCAAGAAGACTAAAAAGGACACCTAGATCCAAGTTTTAATTGTTAGCTATAAACTATAGTTTTTTCCCTAATCTAATTAGTTTATCAAGTACTTGTGAATGGTAAATCGAATTTTCACTGAATTGTCACACATCAAAATTTCTAGAAATGGAGACGTATACATTAAACAAAACAAAATAACACTAGAAGGAATGAAATTATCTGGAACTGGTGCAGAACTCAAAGAATCCACTTTAAAACGTCAATTCTCTTGACGATAAAATCGAAGTATGTTTTCTTAATGTTAATTTAGTTTTTTTAGCGTAGCTTGAAATCGTTATTTTATATATTCAACAGAGCATACTGTGTAAATGCATTTTAGGAAACTGCTCTTCCCTTCTAATTCTAACTCTCTTTGATATTTTGTGTAATAGGAAGGAAAGTTTTCAATAGAATACGAATGTTTCACTTTTAAAAGTATTCTTAAGAATATGAACGTGAACTACCATTTACACACGTGGACAAATATGAAAATCAAGACATTAATAAAGCAATAACGAAAAACAAATGAGTTTTTTAGAACATAATTAAAATATGTTAGATGGACAGACAAAATATCAAAGACGACACTTTTAAGGTTTCGGAAGACTACTTGCTAACAAATTATTATTTCTTGTATCGAATGTGTCTAAATGGCACAAAGAGTAGGGTGCGTGCAGGCAAACAGTTTTCGGACACTTGAAATCCAGAATGGGTTGAAGCCAGGAGATGCACTATCTCCTCTACTATTTAATTTTGTACTAGAGCATGCCATTAAATCTTTAGAGAATGAGGAAGGCTTACAACTCAATGGTATTAATAAGCTGTTAGTTTATGCTGATGATGTAGTACTATTGGCCGATAGCGAGGAGATACTAAAGGACAACACGCACACACTATTGAGTAACACTAAGAAATTATGACTGGAGGTAAATATCAATAATACCAAATATATGGTCACTCGTAGAAATACATTATATAATGGAAATGGACAGCTAATGACAAATGAGGGCAATTTTGAGGAAGTGGCTGAATTCAAATACCTAGGAACAATAATCACAAATAGGAATGAGATGCACAAAGAAATTAAACATAGTCTCAAATTCTGGAAATGCGTGTTATTGTGCATTGCAGAGACTCTTGGTATCCCAACTCCTTTCAAAAAACGTTAAACTGAAAATATATAAAACTATTATTCTACCAGTTATATTATATGGGTGCGAAACATGGGCTCTTACTTTAAGAGAGGAAAGGAGATTACAGGTATTTTAGAATAAAGTACTTAGGAAAATTTTTGGACCAAAGAGAGATGAACAGACAGGTGAATGGAGAAGACTACATAACAATGAATTATATGGTCTTTATAGGAAGCCAGATATAATAAGAACAGTTTAGTCTCGTAGACTGCGATGGGCAGGACATGTTGCACGTATGGGGAATGAGAGACTTGCATGGAAGCTTCTTGTAGGAAAGCCAGAGGGAAAACGCCCAGTTGGTAGACCAAGAATGAGGTGGGGAGAATAACATTAACTATGATTTGAGGGAAGTAGATTATACAGGAAATGATTGGAAAGCATTAGCTCAGGATGGGGATGTATGGAGAGCTTATGTCCGCGCGGCCATGTACCTACGATAGTGCCAGTGCCAGTGAGTAAGTAATACCGTAACATTCCAGCTAGTTGCAAAATGACTATAGAAGTGTATGTCAGCTTTTAAAATGTTTTTTATGAATTAATAATATTTAAAAATATATTTTACTGATTTAGAAAGTGTAAGTTCTCGTTCTACTGTGGGCTTTCAAGCAGAATTAAAATTGCGACGTTCCAGTATATGATATTAATTACATTTATTTTAAATATCAATATCTATACATGTGGTATTGCCTTACAGTATATGTGTGAACACAAGTGTAAGGCCAAGATTTGGATGTCATTTCCTGACATGTGTCACATACAGCTGAATAAAAAAGAAGTAGGCCATGGACATTAAACAATCCAACACTCGTCTTCAGTCCACCAGCAGTTATTATGCTCCTCGTTACAAAATAACACGCCTTCTTCCTCATTTCGTTCCCTAGTTACAGTAATTACCTGCAGCCAGTTATGTAATCTTTTATTTCGACAACTTACACACAATTAAATTTATCTTTAGTCATATAAATAACGATAATTAAATCTTGAAGATTGTAACTTATGATGAACCATGTCATCTTTTAATTTGTATGGATGTAAGCAGAATTCTTCTCAATGTCAAATGAGTTTCCCTAATTACTTTCCTTTCATCAGTTTAACATCACTTTCGTAAAGGAATTTTAAACTAAGGAAAGGGAAAAATACAGGATCACAAGAGACGCAGGAAATCAGTGGTTTTGCGATCACCGATCATAATAAAGTACAGGTTACTTGCTAAGACATGACAAACAATAGAAAAGAAAAACATTCTAGATACGTGAAGAGACAATTCTAATTCACATTAGAGGATTATGAAAAAAAATCGGAAAAAATAGAGCTACATGGAGCGGCTCTGAAGAGTGCCCTCAGAATTTCCCATTTACGGTTATGGCTTAGTGATAAATGTTAAAATCAATTAAACATAGGGTTTATTAGTATTACGCTTGGTAAACCTATTTTTTTCTCCGTCTACCAGCATCTATTGGATTCATCTTAATTTTTCTCAAAACATTGAAGTACTGCAAAATATATATATATATATATATATATATATATATATTGGAGACAGCCAAAATAAGAAATGAAGCTGTGCTAAAATCAGTGGATGAAAATAGAATAAAGCTGAGGACAGTAAATAAGAGAAAAAACATTGAATGAGTTACATATAATCCATCCATAGTAATTCTGCCCGAAGGCAGGTCCTTCACTGCAATCATAGCATTGTCATGCTATGCTTGCAGCTTTACTAAGGAATTGTAGGTGTGGTTGCTTTCCACACCGGTGAAGGATGATGACCATGTGATTTCGGGGACCGTTTGGGCCTTAAAGTTTTCCTGACTTTGTCTTACAGGTGAGGAAAAACCCCGATAAAAACCTCACCCAGAAAAACTGCCCCGACCGGGGATCGAACCCAGGCCCGCTGCGTGACAAGGCAGCACGCTACCTCGAGACCACAGCGGTGGACTCAACTTACTAATAAGGAACATAAATTTGTAGATTGATATGAGGAAGTAATGGTTAATGGGGAAAAGATTAAAGGTAGAATGAATCAGATGATAAGCAACATTAATATAAATGGATTGTATATTCATGCAAGAGAGGAGAAGATTCGTTTTTGCAGTGAAGGATCTACCCTTGGAACCACACAACTTAAATGAGTTATTGTTGTTAAACAATATACTCAATTTCGAGAATTGAAATTAAAGAGGGATCGAATGGAATGTCGGCCTCGGTAGTCTAGTGGTTCTTGCCTCTAGTACCGAGGGTCGCTGGTTCAAACCCGGTCGGGATCGATGGATTTTTTTGGATAGAAAAATCCAAAGAACAAGTCTTCCGGGAGGGACTTTAAGCCGTGGGTTCCGATATGAAGATTTTCGGGCTCGTAAAATAACCACAAGCCTAAATTAATGGCTCTGTCCGAGAGGGATTTTATGCCGTGGATTCCGAGCCTGAAGATTTTCGGGCTCGTAAAAGAACCACAAGCCTAAATTAATGGCTCTGTCCGAGAGGGACTTTAAGCTGTGGGTTCCGAGTCTGAAGATTTTCGGGCTCGTAAAAGAACCACAAGCCTAAATTAATGCCTCTGCGCAAAATTTAACCGATCTTCTCCAAGTAATACCTTTGTTGCCTACTAGATGTTTCAATGAGGCGATGTGCTGACCACATACCACTCACCGACCTCTGTAGAGAAATGAGCGTAAATAAATAAGCTTGGTCAAAAAAACTCCCGCTAAGGAGCACACATGTCTCCACGATAGACGTATGGGATGTACACATACACGTAGAACGGTATGGCTTCAGACCATAATTAGGGATTGGATGAGAACCGAATACTAAAATATAATCAATCATATTTTCAAAGTTTAGTTTTTACTTATTTCTGTAAATGCTACATTTCGTAAACTTAATATATTTGATTAGTAGGTAATTAATAGTTCGGTTTCATCCAATTTCCAAGGTCCGAGTCTATTTCATAGAATCCCATGTTATTTAATGTTAATACTGGATTATGATTTTGAAATATAATCACTGACAATTCACATATATATTTGTGAGACACTAGGTTCTCTACCCCAAATTAAGTACCTACAATCAAGAAAAAATCTTAAAATTTACACACTGAATAATGTAATAAATAATGAACTCACGATAAACATTTAGATTGAGTTAAGTGTGTCAGCGAAGGAAATTATATTATATTAATATTTTATGCGGGGGCACGCCGTAGCGTAGTGGTTAAGGCACTGCGCTACAAGCCGGAAGGTCGAGAGTTCGAGTCCCGGTGGGGTCAGGATTTTTAAACTGACCCAAACCTTCTGGCGGCACTATGGCCCTGGGGTCGACTCAGCCTCTAACTGAAATGAGTACCAGACGCTTGTTCTGGGGTAAAGGCGGCCGTCACGCAGGGCTGACAACCCGGCTGACATCAAGTGCCGATTGTCAAGAAAAAGTGGGAGCCTTAACCTCCTACTACCCCAGGGGCCTCCTGAGGCCTGTAGTGGGATCACTTTACTTTAATATTTTATGCTCTGCATGTTTGCTGATTTAGTATAGGCTACTTATGAAATGTCACGTAGTGAAATACAGTACAAGCTGATGTAGCATTTAGGGTTGCAGATTTCTTGCACCGAGAATTCTCAGGTGCAAAGCAGTTTTCCCTTGTACAACTGACGTACGGATCGTATGCAACTAAAATGCATTGATAGCATTTTAAATTGAAGATGTCAGGAAAAGAAGCCTGGAAACTCGGTGTAAATTGACGACTGAACATTTATTAAGATTAATTTATTGGAGTATAACATGTTTAGACATAAGAATAACCTTCCATGATGTTAGGCCGTGTTCCAATTTTTCTTCGAATACTGTCTGAATATGTTGGCCCAGGGCTGTAGGCGAACCGACAGCACGACGAAAAACACAAACTTGGCCTAACATCCTAAAATATATTATTTTATTTACTTAATAGTTTCTAAAGGGGCGATAAGTTTCAGAATGCAGAAACATTATTTAGTTTTGGTAATTATTCCTTATACGCAGTAAATACAAATTTATCGTCACATGCGACAAAGCGTTAAAAATTCCCTTCAGACATACTATGTTTCTAAAGACCAACATTGAGAATTTGCACCATTATCAAATTATTGTCCACCGCTGTAGTCTCGAGGTAGCGTGCTGCCTTGTCACGCAGCGGGCCCGGGTTCGATCCCCGGTCGGGGCAGTTTTTCTGGGTGAGGTTTTATCGGGGTTTTTCCTCACCTGTAAGACAAATGTCAGGAAAAATTTAAGACCCAAACGGTCCCCGAAATCATATGGCCATTACCATCACCTTCATCATTATCATCATCATCATCATCCTTCACCGGTGTGGAAAGCAACGGGAATCTACCACACCTACAATTCGCTAGTAAAACTGCAAGTATAGTATGAAAATGCTATGATTGCAGTGAAGGACCAGCCTTCGGGCAGAATTACTATGGATGGATCAAATT
This sequence comes from Diploptera punctata, assembly GCA_030220185.1. Taxonomy (NCBI): domain Eukaryota; kingdom Metazoa; phylum Arthropoda; class Insecta; order Blattodea; family Blaberidae; genus Diploptera; species Diploptera punctata. Next base: position 350,387 of record JASPKZ010007372.1, on the reverse strand, counting down.
ATTTAAATACATTTAAAAATCTCTCGGCTCATTATATCGATTTCTTTGATAACTATAAATACATTGGCTGTTAGTGTTAAACATGCCAGTTACATGTATTCACGTAGACTTTCACGGCCGGAGTTGCTATGATGATCTGGAAGAAGATTTTCGGGCTGTATGCCGAAAATCTTCTTCAAGATCATCATATGCCAGTTACAGCTTTTTTTAGGTAATTAAATTCCCCATTTATACTCTCAGCATAACGCTTTTTCCCCTGAAGGCTAAATTTTGAGGATTTTCGACTATTTCCATTCGGCTAGCGGCAAACAAGTTGTACTTAAAATATATTTTTCAGGCTAAAGATTTATTTAAATATTAACATTTTTCTATTCCATAATATAATAATATCCTAACCCTAATTGGCAAACTTTTTAATTCCAAATGTGTTGATCTTTTAATTTTTGCACCACCTGTGGAAAATATGATGTGGTTTATTGTTTTAATTAAGAAACATGGAGATACAAGGTTTACATATTAGAGTGGCAATATAGGCTGCATTTTTATTATAATATCAATTTTTCCCCCATTTATTAGATACTCTTTTTTGTATTTTTACAGTTACTATATTAATTATGTAGGATGAATTAAATACGAAGATTTGATATGAAACCTGGGTAGATTAGATTGATTTTTCAGAGGCATGTTCTCAGCATTTAATGTACTCTAGCAGCTAGGAAATTATTAAACATATTTAAATGAAATTTACGATAATTAGAACCGCTTTCGCAGTTAATCTTCGACGTCATGCTCTTGTGTTGGAGATTCCTTACTGATTGATTCTGTTATTTCGGCATTTACATGCCCTATTCGGAAGCGCTGTAATATTTAGAGGTTTGGTACCTGCAAAAATTTTGCACTTTCGGACATTGATTTTCAGGCATAAAAATAAATAATTTGTCGTAATTTATCATGTATTGCGGGTTATCTGCGTTCTTTTCTTGAAATAATGTACCGTTTAAAATGGACCAGTAATTTCATTGTTCATAATTGAGGCCTAATAATGTGAATCTGAAACTTTCCTCATCTATCATTAATAATTTAAGTTACTAACTCATTGGCACTATCGAACCCGGGGGTTCGTGGTCTCGCGTACATAAGCTCTACATACATCCTTAACCTGAGTTTATGATTCCAATTCCCTGTATAATTTACTTCCTTCATAGCATGGGTTATGTTATTCTTCCATCTCATTCTTGGCCTACCTACACGGCGTTTCCATCTGGTTTATCTACAAGAAGCTTCCATATCCCTCTTTCATTCCCCATTCGCGCCACATGTCCTGTCCATCTCAGTCTGTGAGACTTAACTGTTCTTCCTATACCTGGTTTCGTATAAATATCATGTAGCTCACTATTATGCAGTCTGTTCATCTCTCTTTGGTAAAATAAAATCCTAAAAAACTTTATTCTCGAACACACGTAATATTTTCTCCTCCCATCGCCATCAACTCTTGGAGCTGCTGTCCTTCGTCACGATTCTCTAAATTAGCATTGTCTTTTCATGATAATAATTTGTTAATTTTCCTGTACAACGACTGATTGAAGTGGTATAAATATCCTTTTACTTTAAGTTTCGGAAAATTGTTTACTATGACATTCATATTCGATATTTCGAAGTCCATGAGAAATTGTTTACTATAACATTTATATTTCAAAGTCCATCCTAACCATTCTTGGCTGGAATTCCGTCCCTTTAATATGGGCCTCCTACTGAAGTTTTTCATAATTACTAGAATACGTTTCTTCAATTCTCCTGACCGTGAGACAGAAGTCCAATGATCTTCGGCTAATTTTTCCAAGGAGGTACCACCTGCACTCAGTCCTCTGATAGTCAACCTCTCCTTACGTAGTATAAGCTTACATGATCCCCCAAGATAATTTTATGTGCCACATTCCCGTCCATGCTTCAAAAAACTATTCACCACCTATGGGACCTGTGAATCCTCCGTGTTATTTCTCTATATGATAAACAATCTTACTTAAAGGCGAGTATTTGTTATTTCTCCACATCTAGCAGACCTGAGTTTCGTCCCATTGCCTTAAAAACTTGACACTAACTGAAAATTCCTGCATGCAAGTATTTTTATTCTGCTGCCTACTTATACACGCCCTCTAAAGTAAATACCGGCAGTAACGGGGGGTGAGAAAAGTATGATTTGTGTTTGTTTACATAAAACTAGTGGATGTATCATTATGCAGCAGCTGGTTGTATCAATTTGCAATAGGCAATTTAATTCGTGTTTCTATTATTAGACAGTAGGAAGTGTCTTTGTTAATATAATGTTCGCACATTATAGCCCCCATATTACCTAGGATAATATGTTACCTGATCATTCTGGCATTTGTTTCAGTACAGTCTCGAAAAAAAATGGCAGTTGTATCTTAATAATATCAAGCGACCTGTAGATAAATAATTTGTACATTTTCATTCTTCATTTAGTCACTTTATATATATTTTTAGGATCACTGTTCATTGTATCAATAAATGAAATTCATTCTATGCCACATCGCCACATTGGGCAATTTACCAAGCCTCCGAAGGACGACCTCAAGATCATGACTTCATACAGAAACATCTAGAAATAAGGTTTATTAAATCACGTCTCTATTGTGATACATACTTCAAGAATCTTCTTGCCAACCTTTTCTACGTCATGTTCACATTTAAACTTACGACACTAATCTTATCATTAATACCATCGTAGTCTTATCTGAATAGTTTTAGCCACTGAAGAGCAATTCGACAGTTTTCTACAATTACTTGATTTTCTAGTAGGCCTGTATGTTGTCATTTTCTAGTTAGCCTATGTTTAAATCGATGAGATTGGAGGACACTCCACAATAAAAAAAAATACATAATTTATATCGTCTTAATGTCGGTAGGGTTATTAAATGTAGAATATTGATATGGACAAAAATTCTCCCAATTTTTTTATTGAGAAGACCTTGGGGTTAAGACCATAAAGAATGTCCAGGAGTGGGCATACGCAGAAGGATGGTTCATAGGGAACTTGGTATTTGTAATACGAACTGGATTCATTGGAATTACAGTGAATCCGGCATTGAACCCAGTGTTTCCATAAGCCATATAATTAGTTAATGTTAAGTTGTAGTTGCATTATTTTGTGAACTTTTCATTTTTACTACTAGTTACTACTATTATTATTAAAAACTCCATGGGGCGACAGGTCTAAAAGGTCCTTCACCTACCATCCGGCTGCTGGCCTCACATCCACACGTATTAAACGCAGAGGTTATAGCAGGATTGTAATATCATAATAAGTATGGAAGTTAAAGTTAATAATTTTATATTTTAAAATTCTTTTAATATTTAAATATAATTTAAATAAAGAAAAACGTCTAAATAATTCATTGTTGAATAAAAATGTCTCAGTAATAATTAAAGAAATTGTATTACATAACAGTCTTTCTTAATAATGCTTTCAAAATTGTTTTAAGTCATTGTTTTGTCAGAAATATGAAGCTTTCTGTTATAACTGTAATAAGAACACCTGCTTAACTTAATATTTTAAAATAAAAGTATACTAAATTCTGATTGGGCGTTAAAACAATTAACTTTTTGATTTAACAAATCCAATTTAAACATTATATTAACCAATAGAATTTAAATCTAACATCATGTGATGTAATAATGTTCTTTAAAACTTATTAAAAGAATTACACTGGTCATTCTGCATACAACTTTCAACAAACATAGAAGCAATAAGAGTTCTCCTGTTAAAATGTGATATTTAATACAAGAATAGTTGACTCAAGAAATGAAAATAATTTATTTTAATTGACAGTGAAGAATAATACCACTTAAATTTACTTAATCTGCTGGGAACCTACAAAATGAATAAATTTATAACTATTTCTACAAGAATCAGTTATTAGTGATTTTTAAAGTGTTTTCCTATCCTGTGTACCAACTTCCGACCTTGAGAAGAGATTCCAGCTCTACCGAAAATCAAACTCAACCTGAACCAGTAATTCTTTTTGGGACACTAATCCTTCAAAATGATACTACAACATCGGGCATGAAGAGAGTTAGCTGCTTTAAAACGTCACCACAACGTGGGAAAAGAATTACTTCTTCAAAATGTCGCCACAACGTGGGGCATAATGAAGATCTTACTATCTTACTTCTTCAAGGTAGATGATCATGCAGCCACTGTAAGGGTGACATGTCGCGTCTTCGTACCGTTATAGTTTGCTTTATCAACCTGAAGCCGCTACTTTTTGTAGCTACCCAAATACCTCACGATGTTGGGTGGACACCGGACTCATACTGGATGAAATTCTTCGAGAAAATTTCTCCCCCCATGGAGACTCGAACCAGCGCAAGTTCCGTAGCTCTATGCCAAGGCATTTTGCCTTAAACACACGGCTATTATTATTGGCTAAAATTTAACATTTTTCAGGGTTGTGATTTTTTACGTTTGCTATTTTTTCCCTTCTTTTTTCCATTCATACGGTTTTTCCATTTTTTCCCTTTTGTTTATCATTTTCCTCATTCACACAAGGACAGAACACACACCCAGATACAAGGTGGGTATTTAATATTACTTACCTCACCGGGAATCGAATTCAGGTTGGTGGAGTGGAAGGTCGGGGCTCGACCAACTACGCCACGGCGACGGTCGATTATTACGTGAGCGTTGATATGATAAAAAAATATCTGAATATAGAGGAGTCGCAGACAAGCATTTTTCCTTATGGAATCCAAGGTTTCGAACGAAAAAAACGCTGGAGTTATCAGTTCTTAAAGTTGTTTGTATTTGATATTTGTAATCCAATATACAAATATGGTATATAATAAGACCTTCATTGGGGATTACACGAAACTCTACTATTAAAAATTAACCAAATATAGATTTCTAATTTGGCTTTTAAGGAATCTGAAATCGTCTATAAGTAATTGATGACAAATTTGAAAGATTATCTAAAACCTAAAATTTGAAAATACGGCTTATTAGTTCTTAAGATTATGGCTTCTTCCAGTCCCTAATTATGGTCCAAAACGACCCAATACTATTTAATACTCGTACTCTTAATTCAGTACTAGAAAACGAGTAGCAAATTTACACAACTTACTAAGAACTTGTGGCTGAGGTATATTTCGTCTGAGACCCGTATACCATATCTACAATTATTTCCCTTACTCCTTTTCAACCATGTACGTTTATTCGATTTAATTAATTTACATTCCACCCAGCGGGCCCGGGTTCGATCCCCGGTCGGGGCAGTTTTTTTCTGGGTGAGGGTTTTCCCGGGGTTTTTCCTTACCTGTAAGACAAATGTCAGGAAAACTTTAAGGCACAAACGGTCCCCGAAATCATATGGCCATCATCATCCTTCACCGGTATGGAAAGCAACGGGAAGCTACCACACTTACAATTCCCTAGTAAAGCTGCAAGCACAGCATAGCAGTGAAAGACCTGCCCTCGGGCAGAATTACTATGGATGGATAAATAAGGAATGATATTGGACTAGTGTGTATAGTGGAGTGTTTTGAAACTTACACTATAGCTGTGATTATCTAAAATAACAGTATTAAAACGATATAATTGGTAGTTAAAATTGTATTGCCCTATAAATTTTGAAAATAGCCAATTAATTATGTGGGAAAGTGGTTTAGTTTTATATCGAGCAATATTTTTAATAGTTTTGTAGTTATACCGTCTACGCCGGGTGCCCTATTATATTTTAGACTTTTAATAAGAAGTTAGTATGGGAATTTATAAATGAAAACAACATAAATAAATACAATACACAAAATAAAGGTTTAATAAGCAAACATTAGAATGCAATATATCTTGAAAAATAATGTAAATATTAAAGTAAACAAAATAAAGGTTCTATACAGGGGGGAAAAAAACACACACACACATTATCTCACTTGAATAGACAACCAAGAATAGCATTTATATTTTGAAAGTCGAATTTAATTCTTACGTATTTCACCAAAATTAAAATGCAATCATTTTTTTAATTATTCGAGATAGAGAATAGGTAATCAAGCATTAAATAATACAATTTCTAGAGTCAAATTGATTTGAAGTTTTATGAATTTATATAAAGTATCTCACCAATATCTTGTAAAAATATTCTCTGTAATAAAAATACTTCATATAGGCCGAATCCTACTAAACATATTTCAATTCTCGTGCGAATAATTACTAGTCTGAGTTTGATGGAAAACACTGAAATGCATTAATTTAAATTCCTGATTAAATAAATCTCTAGAATCTTAAAATTCTTTTTTTACAGCTTCGTTTTCGAAATTCGTAAACCCAACTTGAATCTTTTGTGTGTAAGTACAATGATATCTTACCTAAGACATTTCTTACAGTCTCCATAGGATTTTTTATGAGTGTAGATGTCCTACTCTTTAGTATTAATTTTCTTCGTACAATATTGAAATGTTCTGTCAAATTATGTTGATAATTAAGGACTTTTATTCTAATTATTGAAAAAAAGAAATCCTATTTTAAAATACCTCGTTTCTTAGCTAGTTTTTTTAAATAATTAGTATTGGTTGAGTGCTCAGTAGTTTCCCTGAATAAATTATATATGCGTTCTTCTTCCTTGATGCTAATTTTGTTTATTGGTTTATTTTAGATTACATACGGTTATTTTATTTTTAATTTACATATAGCCTATTTGGATTTAAATGCTAGTTTTTGTTAGAAAAATAAATTTAACTGATTATTAGATTCAGTATTATCATAAGTAATGCCACGAGTGATTTCCAAATTATCGATAAATTCACGACTCACGAAGTGAGGAGTGAATTTATCTAGAGAATTTGGAAATCAAGAGTGGCATTTGTTAGGACTATTTAACGAATAAAATTAAGCTGTTTACTCACAAATCATTATTTAACTATAGTTATTTTAAAATATTTATATATTTAATGTAAACGGCGATGTTTGAAAACAAATGAGAAACTATAGGTACGCTTCTACTGCTTCTTTTGTTTATCACTGCAACCAGATCATACTATTTATTGCCAAAGGAACGCAATATTGTAAGGAGGAGCTTTCTTTAATATGGTAATTATACACTGATAAATATTTGGTGAAACACGACTCTGATTGGTTGTAAAATAGAAATCATTGAAATGTGATTGGTCATTAACTCCCATTTGGGGCATGAGTTAAATAGTCATTATAATTATTTCATTGGTTAAATAGACCTACTGTTTATTTTTATCACCGAAGTTTTAACATCGTTACTTCTCATATAACGGGTTATGGTTCAGTAAAACGTAAAATATATTCGTATTTTTTAAACATTATTCATAAGTGGACTTTAGGAAAATTAGAGAATTTGTCACATATTAATGAAATAAAAATTACCGTATTTGGACTCACGTCTTGGATATTGTATATATTTATATTAATTACAGTAACATGAAACTGAAACAATAACTAGCAAGGAACTTGAGAAAATAGAGAAGCGTGCGTGCTTGATGTACCCTATGTGGCGTAAATCCACGACACAGGACCCATGGCTCCACCTTCCCTTCCAAAGAAATCACACTCGATACCTTTACGCCTCCCAATATATTCCAACTCCAACTGGGCTTGAAACCAAAACTATGAGACAGAGACGATTATTGTAACCAGTAGTCCACCAGAACCGACATATTATGAAGTTTTAAATTTTGAAGTACTGTACTTTGTATAAATATACCATTGAGAGCCAAAACGAAAACATCTGCTGTATTTCTTGAAGTTTTAAATTCAGTGTATTATGCAATTGTTTTAATACATTTTGTTGCATAATTCAATGAGGTATTTGGATATGTTGTTCACAAATCCCGACAATGGTTTTCCCTTTTGTAAAATAAATTTTGGTTCCCCATACTACATTGCTGTAAAGGACTTCGATGATTAAAAAAAAAGGGGGTCTTACTTTGCTCGCAAGGATTCAATTATATACCTATGTATATAATTGAATCCTTGGGAAACATACGAGACGTCGACTACATTCACAATATTTACTTTTCTATGGACGCTTACATGAATAGAATTAGGAAGGATTGCATATCAGATTCTCATTTTCATGTAAGGTCGAAGGTTCGAGCTCAGATGAGGTTAGGATTTTTGAATTGTCCAAAATTTCCGATGGCACCATGACCCTGGGATCGACTCAGCCTTTAACGGAAATGATTACCAGGCGTATAATCTATGGTAAAGGAGGCCATCGCACCGGGCTAACAACTCGTGCCGATTATATAAAAAGGTGAACATTTTTAACATCCTATTACCCCAAGGACCTTCTAAGGCGTGTAGTGGGATCACTTTATTTTTTTTTAAAGTTAAGAGGATCGTACTACTGCGAATCCTTCATATTCAAAATTAATTGAAACATCAAACCCGGAGTGAATAAATTAAGTTAGCGATGTAGATAGGATTATTTCTGACTAATTAACTCATGTCCCAAATGACAGTCAATGACCAATCACATTTCAACGAATTTTGATTTACAATCAATCACAGTCGTTTTTTACCTCGATTTTATCACTTTAATTTTATCAAGTGGCTCCCAGATTGTATATATAGTGCACGAATGTATCCAGATTCTGCTTGCGAGACATAACAGAAAAAAAACATTCGTAGCAATCGATACACTATTTGCACTTTCTTAAACGTATTATTTCCCAGGTATTAATGTTCCAGAAAAATATAGTTGACATATTTACATCATAGGACATCAGGAATTAATTAATAACCTATATTGCTGGTTATAAACACTTTGGTGTGTTTATTTTTTCTCCACTAGGGTGAATTCTTACAATGTTGCGATTCTATTTGGCAATAAATATGATCAAGTTGCAGTGATGAACAAATGAAGCATAACAAACATTTCTCATTTGTTTTCAAACATCGCCGTTTACATTAAATATATAAATATTTTAAAATAACTATATTTAAATAATGATTTGTGAGTAAATAGCTTAATTGTATTCGTTAAATAGTGCTAAGAAATACCACTCTTGATTTTCAAATTCTCTAGATAAATTCACTCCTCGCTTCGTGAGTAGTGAATTTATCGATAATTTCGAAATTACTCGTGGCTTTACTTATGATAAACTGTCATTGATACAGTTACCACAGTAGATCAGATCTGACCAAATCTGCAATAAATATTGGAGTTTTCTATTAGTATGTTAAGGATTTTTTGTACTTAGAGGAGTTTAGATTTTTCTCGAAAGCTTGCGGAAGGCTCTGCCTTAGAGTCTATGCCCATGCTCGACTCCTGGCCTTGAATAAAAAATACATTGGAATATCTTTACTTCCTTGAAGCAAAAGTTAGAAAATTTCACTAAAGAGAAGCTTAAATGATTTGAACTTTTAAATGTTTACAGAGCTGTAGAGTGCATGTCCTGATCTAAATAAAATTAAACTTACTGTTAAAATCTTGGTACTATATAATGTTTTGACAATAATTTAATTTTTCCCCTTTTGTTACTTGACCTACCAACCGACGACCGCGATTTTCAGAGGTGGACGGTCATCCAGCCAGTCTAGAGGTGACATGTGATGAGCATGTTCGATGCCTATCCTGGAGTCGCTACTTATTATAGCTACCCAGATTCCTCGTGATGTTGGACGCCGATCCTTACTACTCTAAATTTCAAGATAAAATCTGCGCGCGCGCGCGTGTGTGTGTACATATGCGCACGCATTGTATGTGATGATTTTATAGTTCAATCATCCATAAGGCAGTTAACAACAACGACCATCTGATAAATGAAAACGCACCCCAGTACATGTAACCCCCTCTACCAGATTTTCAGTGAAACACCAGTTTTGAATCCTGCTGATGATGGGACTAGTCCCGAAAGCGCTACAGATAAATAACTAAAAATTTGAGGAGACGGACCTTTTAGGTAAATATTTCATAATTTTATATTTTAATTTTGAATAATACCTCAACGGAACTTTATCCTGAATCTTGTTGATCCATAACCTCTTATGTACAGCTTTGTCAAGTCTTGTACATTCATCCATTATCTAACTGTTCCAAGTCCTTCGTCTGGAGATTGTCGTTGTTAAATTTGTGAAGATCACCCTTCGTTTCTTATTCTCATCGAATGAGCAAACCACTTGAAACTTATTTACAAACATTCTTATCAGTTATCATTGTTAACATCCATTCTCTAATTTCTTTACTTTTATATATGGTGTAGTCTGATACTCTAGCACTACAATTCAAGTAATAAATCCAAAACAAAAATTGTTACAAATTCTAAAAAAAATAATGTGACCCTAAAATAATTGCTAAACAAAAAATAAAGGCTATTCGGATTTTTTTTATCAAGTTGTATCGAATTGTACAGTGCACTAAGCATATGACTGAATAATAGCTGCAACTCATTCTAAAAATAATAATGCAACTTAGTTGATTGTAACATGCGGGTTACATTAAAATTGATTTATTCTATAGCCTATATTTTATCTAATGAACTAGATTTATCCCAAAAATCGAATCTTCATATCTCTTTTCACATTAAAAATGTTATCAAATTGCGTTCCATTCAAAGTATTTTTTATGTTTTTGGTCATGAGAAATGCAAAGCGTTGCGAAATGTTGCCATCCCTCATGACCACTGACTTAGCTGTTAAATAAATGTTTGTTGTGCAACATTATTACTCTGGAAATACAAAGTGGTCTTGTTTTCAAGAGATGCTGTTAGAAAAGAATGCCACTGTCCAGTTAGTTCCACCCACGCCCATCCGATACGATTCAACTCTTCACTGCGCATTATTCCTTTGGGAGTAGACATTCATTGTTAGAAATGGAATGTCTTGAAATATAAACTACATCAGTAATGCACTAAACAAGATCTGGAGCCTACTATTAACTACCGGTACTTTTTACGTTTTTCTTTTAAGCTTAACCACATGGCAATAAAATAAAATTAGCATGAGTTGAAGTGACCTTTGAATTTCAGAATATACATTTCAAATTTCATTATTCATACTTAAAAGAAATTAACTTTCGTGACGAAGGTTTAGAAATCATTTCTTTTTGTTTTATTTCGAATGAAAGATTTGATGTATAAAAAGGAGAACGAAGTAATTTTTTGCCACAATTCTCATCATTTCTGTTATTGAAACACTACTACTAACTAACTGACTAACTAACAAACTCACTCACTGGCACTATCGAACCCGTTCGTTCATATCCGCGCGGACATAAACTCTCCATACATCCCTATACTGAGTTAATGTTTTACAAACATTCCTGTACAATCTACTTCCCTCAAATAATATATAATGCTCTCATTCTTGGTCTACCAACTGGCCGTTTTCCCTCTGGTTTTCCCACAAGAAGTTTCCATGCACGTCTTTCATTACCAATTCGTGCCATATGTCCCGCCCATCGCAGTTTACGAGACTTAACTGTTCTTATTATATTTGGCTTCCTATAAAGACCACATAGTCACTTATGCAGTCTTCTCCATTCACCTGTCTGTTCATCTCTCTTTGGTTCAAAATGTTTCCTAAGAACTCTATTTTCAAATACTCGTAATCTCCTTTCCTCCCCTAATGTAAGAGTCCATGTTTCGCATCTGTATAATATAACCGGTAGAATAATAGTTTTATATGCGTATTTTTACTTTAACGTTTTTTGAAAGGAGTTGGGACGTCAAGAGTCTCTGTAATGCATAATAGCACCCATTTCCAGAATTGAGCTTATGTTTAATTTCTTGATGCATCTCATTCCTATTTGTGATTATTACTAATACTTATAATATTAATTATAACTTGTTTTATCATAGTTTTAAGTACTAAAGGGCTACAACGCCAGTTGCTGCATTCAAAAAGCAGAAGTAAATGAGGAAAAACTCAAAACGACTCTTGGAATCTCAGTAATATGATTTTAACAAAGATTCGCATTCAGTACGTTTCTTCAGTCAAGGCCCGGGGAAGCCAACTTTTTCCCAATGAAAGTTCATGACATTAATTCTAAAGGAGGCTCAGTGATTTTCAGATGTAGTCAAGAACAAGTGATTTCTTTGCTGGTGGTCTAGTGGTCAGCAATACTAGCCTCTGGATCAGATAATCGCTGCCGGATTCGATAGATATTTTTTTATTTTTGGTGTAAATATCCGAATTTGTCTATGGCTTTCTCTGGAAGTGAAGTAAAGCTCATATAGTGGATTTAGTCCTACAAGACGTAAATTAAACGCAAGCCTGTTATAAAAGGGCTCTGCGGTTTGGCTCTTTCGCGTCCATCATTGAATTGCAACAGTAATGATTTGATATGTTAAAGAGCGTCGTTAAATAAAGTAGTAAGCACTAGCGAAGAAAATCGTACTCCCTTCAGTATTCAGTAGTAATGTACGTAGCGTGAAAGATGTGATCTAATCGTCTACTGGTCTATCATTACTTATTTATTTTATTATCTTGGCTTCTGAAGTGTGTAGTGTGTAATGTGTAATCTTTCGACCTCATAAAATTAAATTAAATTAAATTAAATTAGTTAATTTCTAGCTCCATCTAACTTAGAATTGGGCTTTTTGTTTTCCACGATTCATTAATTAGACAAGAGATTTAAATGGTGACAGATGAATCATTAGAACATAGTAGGATTTTTTCTTTTACTTTTTTGATAGTAACTCCTACAAGTTCATTAAGCATTTATCTATTTTATGATTCAGAGTTACGCGATAACTACCCGAATATCGCTTTGCTGTCTGTCTACATATCAAGGCCTGGCCATCCCGATATGTTCCAAAGTTTTCAGATATGAGCTATTACTGTAGCAGTTTGGTTTTGGAAAATTGTACCACTTAACCTGGCAGATCTGGTTTTATTCTTGAATAGACCAACTTCATTGAAGAGGTTTTTTCTTAGATTTTTTAATAATAATAACTAATTCACTGGCACTATCGAACTCTAGGTTCATGGCCGTGCGGTCAAAAGCTTTCCATACATCCCTATCCTGACCTAATTTTTCCAGACATTCCCTGTATAATCTACTTCCCTCAAATCATGGTTAATGTTAATCTCCCACCTCATTCTTGGTCTACCAACTGGACGTTTTCATTCTGCTTTTTCCTTCAAAAAGTTTTCATTCCCCATTCGAGCCACCCTGCCATCGCAGTCTAAGAGACTTTACTGTTCTTATTATATATGGTTTCCAATAAAGATCATGTAGATCACTTATGTAGTCTTCTCCATTCGGCCTGTCTGTTAATCTTAATTTGGTCCAAAACTTTTCCTATGAACATCATTCTCTATACTTGTAATATTTTCTCCTCCCTTAAAGTAAGAGTCCATGTTTAATAATAATAATAATAATAATAATAATATTATTATTATTATTATTGTTTTTATTTATATACAAATTTTCAATGTTTACACATCTTTCTGTGCCTAAAGTTTTATTTTTCTTCTCCACTCGTCTCTCTTCATCCACTCCATTTCCTCCAGTTCTTATTTCTTGCATCTACGAGTTTCGAAGTCTTCCTTTCCTTCTTCCAGGTGGACACCATTCCAATGTTTTTTCTGGGTAACCCTTCTTGCATTCGTCTTACATGTCCATACCAATTTAATTGCATGCATCTTTTATAATCAACTATTGAATATCTAATATTCATTTTTTCTCGTATGACAATATTTCTTATTTTTTAAATATTTTGAACATCTTGTTGCTCTCCTCAAGAAATCCATTTCCATCGACATAAGTTTTTGTTGAATTTCCAAACTTCAGCTCCGTATGTGGCAGAACTTCTCACTATTAAATTATACATCTGTAACTTATTTTTTCTGGTTATATGTCTGTTCCATAAGACTCCATTTATCATTGTTGTTATTGCTCAACCTTTATTTATTCTGTTCTTAATATCACTATCTTGTTTATCTTCTTTATCCACTCTTGCTCGCAGATACTCAAATACTTCACATCCTCTAATATCCCTTCTGATCTTCTAATATTAAATCTTCGGTTTCTGCTCCACATCCCATATATAATAATAATAATAATAATAATAATAATAATAGTAATGTCAGTATACTATCTACTAATCTCTGTAGACAATGTGGTTGAACATTAGAAATCTTCCAAAATATAGCTTCCACCTGTCTCAATCTTGCACAGCCAGAATATAGACGTAGACAAAATAATGTAGCAAAGATTGTACATAACTGGCTGTATAACGCAGACTTAGGAAAGACAGTTATACATCTTATTTCAGTTATACACATTTTACTGTTCTGGAAAACCATATATGCTATATTAGTATAAAACATTTCTTGCTGACAAGAATGGCACACCACAACAGACTAGGCATGGCATTAATCTTATAAACCTTACAAAATGTTAGTTAATTGGTATAGATATACAGTAGCTACCCCAGGACACACCGTAGCGTAGTTGGTTAAGAGAATACAAGTCTGGTTCAATTCCCGTAGGAATTTTTAAATTGACCTAAACTTTCTAGCGGCACCGTGGCCCTGAGTTCGACTTAGCCTCTAAATGCAATGAGTACAAGACGCATGTTCTGGAATTAAAGACAGCTGTCACATGGCCTGATTATCGTGCCAATTTTCTGCAAAAGTGGGAATCTTAATCTTGTACTATTCCAAGGACCTCTTAAGGCCATTAGTGGGATCACTTTACTTTTCTTACCAGTAGCTATACCCAATAAACATAATTTACAGAAAAAGTGCAGAAAATTCGCTGATCTAGTAATATAATTGGTTGCTCACTAAAAACTGGAAAATAGTTATAACTGTGCCTATAATTCTCGGCTGGACAGTGTCATTTCTGGAACGCTACATCATAGCTTATAAACACTGAACTTACAAAATCACCCATATATTATTTAAGGAATGTAGTTGTAATTAACACTTATCATGTTGTAAAGAAGTTTCTGAACATTACACAAGATGCAACACTGTTGGCCAGTGATACATGCCGATGAGTTGTGCCTGATTATGTTGTATTCAAAATAACCATTTCCTACTTGACTTCAATCCATACACGGCTTTCTCACCTAAGTTTTAACTCGTGATTGTTCTTCCCACAACTTTAGGATGGTAACATATTTTTCTTTGCAAATTTGAGCCTTCATATCTACCCAACAGGTTTTGTTACATGTAGTACATACAGAATAATTCAGAGGAAAAGTTACAGAATATTGTTGGAATTAATAGAGGAATTTAAAAAAGAGTGAATATTTGAGAGAGATGATGAATGATCTTGAAATAAATGCAAGTAATAGGAGCATCAGGGAATTAGGATAGAAAAAAAATATTTCAGGCTAGATCAAACGTAATTAGGAATGATAATGGAGATATGATTGCAAATTCCAGGAGTATATTAAATAGATGGAAAATATACTGTAATCAGCTGTTAAACATACAAGCAGAACAGCATATTGAAGAGAATAATTTTAGAATTAGAATTAGAATTATTTATTTAGCTCTACCAGTTATATTATATGGGTGCGAAACATGGACTCTTACTTTAAGGGAGGAAAGGAGATTGCGAGTATTTGAGAATAAAGTTCTTAGGAAAATTTTTGGACCAAAGAGAGATGAACAGACAGGTGAATGGAGAAGACTACATAACAATGAACTACTTGGTCTTTATAGGAAGCCAGATATAATAAGAACAGTTAAGTCCCGTAGACTGCGATGGGCAGGACATGTTGCGCGTATGGGGAATGAAAGACGTGCATGGAAACTTCTTGTAGGAAAGCCAGAAGGAAAACGCCCAGTTGGTAGACCAAGAATGAGGTGGGAGAACAACATTAACTATGATTTGAGGGAAGTAGATTATACAGGGAATGATTGGAAAGCATTAGCTCAGGATAGGGATGTATGGATAGCTTATGTCTGCGCGGCCATGAACCTACGGGTTCGATATTGCCAGTGAGTAAGTAAGTATTATTTATTTAGCCTGGTGGAGTTAAGGCCATGTGGCCTTCGCTTCCACTCACTAGGACAAACATATATTACATCAGAATATAACAATATTAATTCTCTCTATCTATCTATCTTCGGGTTTTTACAGCTGCTGCCGTCTTCCCCGCGCCAAACCTCCAAAGCCTACGGTCTTGGGCATCTTCGATACTTAGCCCTCTAGCTTGCATTACTGTCTTCAAGTTTTCCTTCCATGTTAACCTTGGTCTTCCTCTTTTCTTCTTTCTGTTCGGATGCCATTCATATAGTTGCTTCGGCCATCGCTCATCTTCCATTCTTAAAACATGTCCTAACCACTTTAATTCCTTTTCCTCAATTCTTTCAATTATGCTTTCTTATGCTTCCATTATGTATCTAATTTCCTTATTTGTGACACGTTCTAATTTAGACTTTCTGGCACTTCTTCGTAAATAATCCATTTCTAGAGCTAATAGTCTATTCTTGTAGTACTTATTGATTGTCCATACCTCACTTCCGTACATTGCAACAGATTCTACCAATGTTTTAGCAATTGATAAAACAATCTTAATTAACTCTAATATTAAATACTAAGTAAAAATTTGATCAAAAGGATATCTAATATATTACGATCTATAATACAACCAGTTAATGTTAGTTAAAATTAAGACTAAAGCTAATAATAAAATGTATACAAGCAAGACATGTTAGTGTATATAAAAAACAAAGGAAAATAATGAGATATAGGAAACTAATTTTACGTTTATACAATATTTAAAACAAAACAAATAAAAATATTTGTTAATCTTAATATTATATTCATAAATAATTAAATTTATTAATTGTTAAAAGAATATTATCAGTGAGGTGTATAAGTTAGTTTGTTATTAAATAATTATTTAGTTTGTTTTTGAAGGAAGTTATAGTTTGTAATTTATACACAGCCGAAATATTAGTCGCAGAATCAAGTGAATTCGGGGTCGAAATGACGATAGAAAATTAAATATGTATACAGCATCAGCTACAGATGGGATCCCAGCAGAATTGATAAAATCAAGAAAAGAAACATTTATGGACAAAATATGTCAGTTGCTTAGTATGATTTTGGAGAAAGAGGCTCTTCCAAATAAATGGAAAGAATCGATTATAATACCAATCTATAAGAAAGGAGATAAAACTGAATGCATCAACTACAGGGGCATCTCATTACTTTCAACTTCGTAGAAGATTCTAACAAATAGAGATTAATCCCTGTATTGATGACATAATACGAAACCATTAATATGGATTTCGAAGAAATCCTATACAGTGTTCTCCTTATCGGTGCATTACTGTTTTATATAATTACAATCCACCGGCTAATTTTAGAAATGATGAAAAACGTATGCATTAAATGATCTCGATTTTTAAAATTAATGTTAAATTTAAGATATAAAAAAATATTAATTTTCTCTCAATGGTAACAAAATTTGAAACACGTTCCTCCCTAAATATCAACTGATCATGATCATAATTTATTAACTACTCAACTTGATTGGTATGGGTAAATTTTCTTCAGGGCATAGAAATTCAAAATATGGCTTTATTTAGAAGGGAAATTAGCTGTGGTGTCCAATGTAATGGATTTATAAGAAATTCATGCCTGAAACAGTGGGTCTCTAAGAAAAACTTATCCCTTTAATATGTTTGAATCTCGATACTAATGGCCCCTGCGATGTTAAGAAGCGTCCTTAAATAATCTTAATGTACATCTTCACTTCATTAATCAAGCAAGTGTCTACAGAGCTGGGTGAGGGTGAGTGGAGAGTTTCGGAGAAGATATGCAATCTGTCTCCTCACTTTTCCACCACGACTCTCATATTACATTGAATTTCAGGCACGTATTTCTTAATAGGCCCCTTAAACCTCGTTGTAGAGGAGTGTAAAATAATTTGCCTCAATGTTCTTTAAAAACACTAGAGATTTAGTATTGTAAAATGGAAAAAGCACCATTAAGGGGTGTAATGAATTTGAACAGTTAGACGTCAATATAAGTAAATAAATAAAAACAATTATACAGGAAACAAAGGAAGATCAGCAACAGCAATGCCAATGGAATAAAGTGATTAGGCAACACATGAATAAGGAAAATTCAATTATAGATTTTGTAAAATACAGATAATTTTTATGGACATGTAAAACAAGAGGATTGTAAAAGGTTACCAAGAAGAGTTTTGGATTGGATTACAGCGGGAAGGAGAGAAATTGATGATTGAGAAAGGATTGCAAAACCGGAATTGGGAACATAGGGAGATTTGGAGGAAAGGATAATAAGGTAGAACATTGGTTTCAGAAATTTGTGATACTGTAATCCATAGTAAACATGTTCACGATGATAACGATTCTTTAAAAAAACACCACTTCGGCAGACCACATATTACTTAGGAGATGTACACTTATTTGTAATTACCTTGCTCGCCTCTGGTTTGAAGGTTCGCGGATTCAACTCGGCCGGGGCCGATGAATTTTTCAGGGTGAAAATCGTAGATTTACGGCACGTAAAAGAACCTCAATCCTCAAAAAAGAGCTTTGTGATCAAAGTTTGTCGGCAATTTCAATCCCAGATTTGCATTGCAACACTTTTGACTTGGCTGAAAAAGAGTGTCATTAAATAAAATAAAAACAAACAACACAAGTTAAGGTGGATGTATGTTTTTAAGTGTTTGTGTAGTGTGTGTTGTGTTAGGGATGATGATTGTAAAGATAACGTAGATGGTGAAACCTGGTACCAGACACATAGCCTACTCCAGTGAGAAAGCACCAAGGGGATCACTAGGGTTAACAATACAATTTGGTGATATCAACAGTACCACAAGCTTTCTCAAAATATGTAACATGGAGGGATTTGATATTTAATCCAGGTGCATTCCAGTAATTAAATTTTATACACTGCCACTGCTCTTAGTTCCAAAATTGAATTTTTTAATATTAATATAATTAACTCAGCTAGAAAATGAACTCAGGCTCACTAGCACAGCAGTCATTGTATTTAAAATAAGTTTGTGATAAATTTAGAACGTAAGTGAGGGAGAGGTTAGCTCGAAAGTTAATGAAACCAATTTTTGTTTTTATTACAGATTTGTTGTTTTGAATCAAAATTACAATTATGCTTATCCCGGTCACTGACTAGAATTAATTAATATTATTAATGCATAGAGTTAAGAGATGAACAGACAGGTGAATGGAGAAGACTACATAACAATGAACTACATGGTCTTTATATGAGGCCAGATATAATAAGAACAGTTAAGTCTCGTAGACTGCGATGGGCAGGACATGTTGCGCATATGGGGAATGAAAGACATGCATGGAAGCTTCTTGTAGGAAGGCCAGAGGGAAAACGCCCAGTTGGTAGACCAAGAATGAGGTGGGAGAACAACATTAACTATGATTTGAGGGATGTAGATTATACAGGGAATGATTGGAAAGCATTAGCTCAGGATAGGGATGATGGAGAGCTTATGTCCGCGCGGCCATGAACCTACGGGTTTGATAGTGCCAGTGAGTATGTAAGTAAGTGAGTAATGAATAGAGTTGAAAATTTTAATTTCAATTTATTACATGTCCATAAAATTATATTATCATTGAAGAATTTAAGTAGAGACAATTGGAAATAGGCCTTGCACTTTGATGGGAGATAATACTGCTTACATGTTTTAATGATGAGATAATGATGATGATATCAATTTGAGAACAATTCTCACTGAATAACTGATAAAATATGGACTTGATGCTTGCCAAATAATGATATCCTAATAGATAACATGAATTGTCTGGAGGAAAACCATAAAAAATCGAAAATAATTCTTACAATAGAAAAATCCTGAGTTTTAATTTTGTTATCATTCTATGCATGTGATGCAATTTTATTTTGACTATTTAACTCATGCCCCAAATGGGACTCAATGGCCAATCACGTTTCAATGATTTCTGTCTTACAACCAATCAAAGTCGTGTTTCATATTAAAGAAGGTTCCTCCTTTTTAATATTCTGAACAGGTCTGACCATTATTTTGCAGTGACCGAGCCTGTGAGAAATACGGCTACCAGATTGTATATATAGTGCATGAATGTCAACACATGCCGCATGCGGGTGTTAATATAAAAACATTTGTAGCAATTGATTATACCACCAAAAAAAGAAACCACTGTTTGCACTTTCTTAAATGTATTCTTTCCCAGGTAACATTCCAGAAAAATATAATTGTCATATTTACAACATACGACATCAGAAATGATTTAATATACAGTTTGATGTGTTTCATTTTTTCTCCACTAGAGAGCATTCTTACAATATTGCGTTCTTTTGGCATTAAATAGTATGATCTGGTTGCAGTGATAAACAAAAGAAGCAGATGAAGCGTACCTATCGTTTCTCATTTGTTTTCAAACATCGCTGTTTACATTAAATATATAAATATTTTAAAATAACTATAGTTAAATAATGATTTATGGGAGTAAACAGCTTAATTTTATTCGTTAAATAGTCCTAACCAATGCCACTCTTGATTTCCAAATTCTCTAGATAAATTCACTCCTCACTTCGTGAGTTATGAATTTATCGATAATTTGGAAATCACTCGTGGCATTACTTATGATAATTTTGTATGCTTACATGATCATTCAGGTTTTAGTAGAAGATAAATAATCATATGATTATTGTGAAAGTAAAAAAGGAAAGTGTAGATAATGACAACAAATTTTAGATAAAGTTGGTAATTGACAGTGCAATCACAATCGATAAATAAAAAAAAAATGACAGGATCAATATGATTTCACAGATCATCTCTCTAAATATTAAGTTGAAAAATAGTGAACTGAATAACTAAATGCTTATGGAACCATTTACTAAATCTCTCCATTAACCTTTATCCTCAGCTAATTGGATACAAGTTAGTTCATATTATCAGTATCCATCAAAATATTATCCTCCCACTTATGCCAGGGTCTTCACCAAATGTTTTTTGAACCAAATTTTGGAAGCATTTCTTCTGTTCCCATTTTAAGGATGCCCCTTCCAGTCCCCTGGGTTTAATGACCTTGTCACAACTGTCATTCCACTGCTCTCTGTATGCAAACATTTACTCTTTATTATTGACTTGAAAATGTCCTCCCTTTCAATTTGTGCATTAAAATCTAAGAGGCTTTTTATGCGGCGAACTTGAAATTTGTCAAATAAATGCTCTACTTAATAAAAATTGCCCTTAATATGACCATCTTTATCTTCTGAAGTGACATATGCATTTAAAACAGTTACATTATACCAATGACCAAGAATTGTATAAGAAAGTCATATGTTAATTAATTCAATTTAAACTAACACTGTGGAAAATAAAATGTATTATTTGTTAGAGGCAAGACACTTGTACATACATAATTTCTACAGAGAAAGATGAATCTATCCCTGAAGTACTAACTCACAAATATTTCATTTACTGTATCCTTTCTGTTTAAAATTCAATTGAAATAATATTCATTATAAAATTCTAAAAAAAAAATTACAGGCTAGATCATAGAAAATACGGAACTTTGTATTTGAAGATTATTGATGCTCATATATCTGAGAAAAATAAACATTTCTTTTTTAATTTTTAATTTGTTTCAAATCCACTATTCATAAAGCATATGGGATGAAAAAAAAGTATGTAAAATATAACATTCGTTATGATGGAATGACCCTTAAGAAAGATAAAAGAGTAGTTAATCAGGTCATATTGTAGTAAGGGAATCTGAAGGTTTCACACCAGTTCTATAATCTCACAAACTACAAAACAGATGGACAAACTGACAGACTACTCAGTCTATTGTAATTGAATTTATGTATATTAGAAGATCTTCACATATAATATGTTGTAAGTTTAGCCTATTGTCTGCTATAAATCAAACAGCTAGATGTTAAAGGATTTGTACATTGTTGACAGTTCATGCAATATTACATCACTTGGGGTCAAATAGAACATGTAGAATTTATCTAGCCTTAGAAAAATTAGATTTATTTGGAATGTCATTCAATGGTGATGGTCAGTGAATACTTAGACACACTCATGAATTTGTCTCATGCATTTCAAATGAATTTTTTTGAGAGATTGACAACATAGGATATGCCAAAGGACATTATTGTAGTAAAACTCCGTTTCTACCTCATTTATCTCCTTACTGTTACAGAGGCAATTCAGTTTTTTGAACATTTCATATATTAAATTGGTAGTTCTATTATGCAATATTTAGAGCAAAGTCTTTAATATTGGTATTGTGTAATGAAATTTGAAAAAGGCTAATATCACACGAAGTAAATGTTAATTTTATCATAAGTAATGCCACAAGTGATTTCTAAATTATCGATAAATTTGTGAAGTGACGAGTGAATTTATCTAGAGAATTTGGAAATCAAGAGTGGTATTTGTTAGGACTATTTAACGAATAAAATTAAGCTGTTTACTCACAAATCATTATTTAAATATAATTATTTTAAAATATTTATACATTTAATGTAAACGGCAATGTTTTAAAACAAATGAGAAATGTTTGTTTCATTTGTTCATCACTGCAACCAGATCATATTATTTATTGCCAAAGGATTGCAATATTGTAAGAATGCACCCAAGTGGAGAAAAAGTGAATCACATCAAACTGTTTATAACCAACATTATAGGTTATTAATTAATTTCTGATATACTACGATGTAAATATGTCAATTATATTTTTCTGGAACGTAAATATCTGGGAAATAATACATTTAAGAAAGTGCAAACAGTTTTTTGTGGTATAATCAATTGCTACAAATGCTTTTCTGTTATATCTCGCAAGCAGTATCTGGTTACATTTGTGCACTATATATACAATCTGGGAGCCACTTGCATTCAAGGATTCTTACATCTTAATATATAAATTGTTATATTCAATGTATTTCTTAGAGAGTCAGTCACTGCAAAATAATGCTCAGACCTATTCAGAATGTTAAAAAGGAGGAGCTTGATTTTAATATGATAAAATTAAATTGATAAATTCAAGGTGAAAAATGACTGTGATTGGTTGTAAATAAAAATTCATTAAAATGTGATTAGTCATTGACTCCCATTTAGTGCATGAATTAAATAGTCATAGATATTTTACAAGAGGAAATTTTGTCACACAAAGATGCAATGATATTAGACCCCATCTGAAAGATTTAATGAAAGCTTTATAGTTTAACAGTTTTGAATTTGTGATTAACTATTCAGTGATCTCAAGTTTCATTCCTAGTTATTCCATTGATTTTTTTTTTGTTATTGTCTGGAGTGAGATCCACTCATCCTTATAGAAGAAAACTGAGAGTCATGTTATATGGGAAATAACATCCAATTAAGAAATCTGAAATTAAAATTGAGAGATTGTTTTACATTAACCATGCAATTCCCTGTTCTCTGCATTGTTGTTTATAATCGTCCTCTTCAATATCCTGTTCTGTATGAAATGTAGTAGGTACAACTGAACATTTAAATGATGGACTGAAATTTCATGCATTTGTATGAGAATACAAAATTGGAAAGTGCTCATATTAAGTAAACCTCCATTTCCCACTTTCTCTCAGATGTTAACATTCCTTTAATTTAATATTGTTAAAATATTAGATTTTCATGGCATGCCTGTTAATAATGCATGAATAATGATATTAATAAATTGTGAATAATCTCTCATCTGTAAAGTATTTAAAATTTTATGTTTCAAGTCATGTTACCTCAAATATGCTGATATTTATACAATCACATCTCTCTGAACTGTACTGGGAAATGTAGCTCATCACTAAATTTCAGCAACATTAATATAGGACCAGTCATCTGGAGATGTGAGACATGGGTTTTTTGTACTTGAATCAAAGCTAAAATCATCAGGAATAATAATTTAATTATCATTTTGAAATATTAATTGATTGGAAATAATTTTAATCAAATGTTTAAATTTTATTATCAATATGAAAGAGTTTTATCCAATTATTTATCATGCCTGGAATATAAAACTTCCTTTAGAATACAATAGGTAAAGAACGAAAGTTAGGAAAAGAAAACAAGAGATTATAATATTTAGAGTATTGTTACAGTCAGAGCATAACTTACTGCATAAAGGGAAAAGTATTTTCCAGGTAATTCAGTTATGGGCAAGAAAGACCTACGAAATTGAAAATGAAAATGGAGTGTCAGTTAAACTAAGACACAAACTTTGAATATAAAGAAACCCGAATTACAAACAGTGGTTCAAGACTAGCTTTTAGGATATTCTGTTCTCTTTTACACACACAATTCCCACTGGAGATTTTTAAGACCATTTATGTGGTTTGTAACTAAATATTGTGATATAACACTAAGCTAGCAAGCAGTGAAACCCCCACCAAGTTTTGTTGGTTACTAAGAAAACCAAGAAAAGACCCTTGATAGTCAACACTGAAACATGTTGACTTTGTACGATGAAGATCTAAACTATCAAATAGGCATTTGTTAGGACTATTTAACTAATAAAATTAAGCTGTTTACTCATAAATCATTATTTAAATATCTATCTATCGTCGGGTTTTTACAGCTGCTGCCGTCTTCCCGTGCCAAACCTCCAAAGCCTACGGTCTTGGGCATCTTCGATGCTTAGTCCTCTAGCTTGCATTATTGTCTTCATGTTTTCGTTCCATGTTAACCTTGGTCTCCCTCTTTTCTTCTTTCTGTTCGGAAGCCATTCATATAGTTGCTTCGGCCATCGCTCATCTTCCATTCTTAAGACATGCCCTAACCACTTTAATTCCTTCTCCTCAATTCTTACAATTATGCTTCTTCTTTCTTCTGCTTCCATTATTTTTCTAATTTCCTTATTTGTGACATGTACTAATCTAGACTTTCTGGCACTTCTTCGTAAATAATCCATTTCTAGAGCTATTAGTCTATTCTTGTAGTACTTATTGATTGTCCATACCTCACTTCCGTACATTGCAACAGATTCCACCAATGTTTTACCAATATATTTTTTTGTGTCTTTCCAAATATGCTTATCCCACCATATGGAATTTAACGATGATATTATTTTGCTACTCAATTCAATTCTATGTTTTATGTTCTCTTTCCCTATACCTTCAATGTTATCCATAATTATTCCCAAATATTTAGTTTGTTTCACTTGCTTTATTTGGATTCCTTCTTCCAATATTAAATTTTCTCGTTCATTGCTATTTATTGCCAGATATTCTGTTTTTTGTAAATTTACTGTGAGACCCCATGATTCATATGTGTTTTTCAACCTTTTTATCATGAATTCCATATCAAATTTGTCTTGCGCTAAAACCAGTTGATCATCGGCAAATTGTAATGTCAGCAAAAATCTGTTGCCTATTGGGATCCCCATACCTTTGCAGCAATATAAATTCTACATAAATATTAAATAAAATTGGTGATAGACTGCAACCTTGTTTCAATCCCTTTGTGGTTTTTATAGGATTAGACATTATATTTCCAATTTTAACATAATCTTTATAGATTTGTTTAATTATTTAAATATAGTTATTTTAAAATACTTATATATTTAATGTAAAAACGATGATGTTTGAAAACAAATGAGAAACGTTTGTTATGCTTCATTTGTTCATCACTGCAACTAGATCATATTATTTATTGCCAAAGGATCGCAATATTGTAAGAATGCATCGTAGTGGAGAAAAAATTAAACACATCAAACGGTTTATAACCAATATTATAGGTTATTAATTAATTTCTGATGTCCTATGATGTAAATTATATTTTTCTGGAACATTAATACCTGGGAATTAATACGTTTAAGAAAGTGCAAACAGTGGTTTCTTTTCATTGTGGTATAATAAATTACGGATGCTTTACTATTATATCCTGCAAGCAGTATCTGTTTACATTCATGCCCTATATATATATATATATATATATATATATATAATCTGGTAGCCATATTTCTTAGAGAGTCAATCACTGCAAAATAATGCTCTGACCTATTCAGAATGTTAAAAAGGAGGATCTTGATTTTAATATGATAAAATTAAACTGATAAAATTCAGGATGAAAAACGACTGTGATTGGTTGTAAATCAAAACTCATTGAAATGTGATTGGTCATTGACTCCCATTTGGGGCATGAGTTAAATAGTCATCCTAAATTCTCAATAGGCAATTCCAAACTTAGGATGTATACTCATGTGCAATAAATGAACTTGGAAAAATTCCCAAAATTGAAATAAGAACTTAGAATCTAGCTGACGGAATGATTCGTGAAAATATAAGCACATTCTTCGAAACAACATACATTGCGTATTAAGTAGAATTGAATTACAATAATTTCATTACTTTCTGGCTAGCCACCATTTGTAAATGATTATCTCAGTGGAAAATTTATCTTCAAAACAAAAAAAAGTCTTAGTTATTCCAATATCATTGACTGTCAAATATTTTATCCATATTCAATTCCTTTCATATACCCTGTATAGTTTCAATACTCTATTGAATCCTAAACTGTATCCATCAAGAAACCGTGAGTTATAACATCAGAGCAGACCTAAATAATACCCACCCCAACAAATAGAGGCAAGTAAACCAGTCCAGAACAGGATCTGCATATTAAATTTCCTTATTAGGTAATTATGTTTCTATCTGCAGATGTAAATCTGCACAATTATGTAATCTTAAACTCTGTGCAATATCAAGTTCTTTATCAAATCATTTACAGCAAGTTACAGATAAGGTTACTAGATTCCTACAGATTTTTTCTTGTTGTGTCATTCTTCATTTCTCTCAGATATCGAGCATCATTAAACATTATTCAAGGTGTATTTAAATTGGACAACATTATTTTTGAATGAGATAGTTGATATTATCCCATTTAAAAGGTAATTGTGATGACGAGATATCTTTAACAGATTCAAACCTGGCCAGGGTCAATGCATTTTTAGGGCTTAAAAGTATTGAGGCTTGGGTTCTTTCAGAAACTATATCCATGGGTCCTGTGTCGTATATTTGTGGCATGTAGAAGAACTTCAAGCCTAAAAGAGAAAATAATAATAATAATTTTATTTATATACAGATTTTTAATTAATGTTCACACATCTTTCTGTGCCTAAAGTTTTATTTTCTTCTTCTCCACTCATCTCTATCTATCCACTCCATGTCTTCCAGTCCTCTTGTTCTCAATCCAGTTATTTCTTGCATCCACGAGTTTTGAATCTTCCTTTCCTCCTTCTTCCAGGTGGACACAATTCCAATGTTTTTCTGGGTAACCTTTCTTCTTGCATTCGTCGAACATGCCCATACCAATATAATTGCTTATATCTTAGATAAAATAATAATAATAATGTTTTATTTGCTCTGGCAGAGTTAATACCATAAGGTCATCTCTTCCACCTAACCAGTATAAATATACAAGTAGAGATATAAATTGAATTATTTATACACTATGTAAATTACAGTAAATTAAAATAAAAAATCATTAAAAATTGCAATGTAGAATTCATGTACATTTTTATATGCTAAGGATAATAGTAATAACAGTAATATAATAAATAAATTGGGAAACGCCATTAATACTTATACAATGCATGTGAAGACAGTATTCAAAACAGAGAGCAAATATTTCCTGTGGTAGGGAATTCCAGTTACGGGAAGTGGAGAGATAGTATATGATGTGGAGTGATGAGGTGTCCTACGTTGCGATATATTAGGTAAAAGTTTATGTGATTGTGTATTTAAATTATGGTTGGAGGATAGATACTGGAAACAAGAGGCTAGATAATTTGCCTGGAGTCAAAGTATGTAGAATCTTATATAAGAGATCTAAACAATGTAATTATTTTCTATCTTGGAGATGGAGCCTTGACAATTCCTATAAAAATGGAGAAATATTTTAATTTTTTTCGGTCATTAAATATCAATTTGATACACATATTATGAACACTTCTGCAGTGTTACAATAAATAGTCCATCACTAATGTTGGTTAATAGGATGTTGCAATAGTCAAAATGTGACAACACTAAAGTTTGGACTGAAATTCATTTAAGAATTGTAGGAAGAAAGTTTTAGAGATTCTTTAGGGAATACATTTTAGAGAAAATCATTTTAGATGATTATATTATTTGGGAGTTCTAATATAGATAGAATCAACATAAAATCCCAATTTTTTAATAACATTGGCACATCATTTTTTTGTCTAACATGTTGCTATTATTTATGAAGTGTAATAGTCTTCTATATCCAATAATTATTGCTTGTGATTTACATACATTAAATTTTAGTCTGAACTCTCTGGACCATGATGTCTGAGGTATGCCGAGCAAAATGTGTGGGTCCTTTCACACCCAAATATGAATTGCAATGGTAATGACCTTAGCTGTTAAATAACTAACTCACTAACACTATCGAACCTGTAGGATCATTGCCACGCGGACATAAGCTCCCCATATATCCCTATCCTGAATCAATGTTTTCCAATCATCCCCTGTATAATCTATTCCCTCAAATCATAGTTAATGTTATTCTCCCACCTCATTCTTGGTCTACCAACTGGGCGTTTTCCTTCTGGTTTTCCTACAAGAAGCTTCTATGCACAAATGGGGAATGAGAGACGTGCATGGAAGCTTCTTGTAGGTAAACCAAAGGGAAAACGCCCACAGCTATTAATAAGCATTAATAGCTGTTAAATACTTACTTACTCACTGGCACTATCGAACCCGAAGGTTCATGGCCGCGCTGACATAAGCTCTCCATACATCCCTATCCTGAGCTAATGCCTTCCAATCATTCCCTGTACAATCTACTTCCCTCAAATCATAGTTAATGTTGTTCTCCCACCTCATTCTTGGCCTACCAACTGGGCGTTTTCCCTCTGGCTTTCCTACAAGAAGCTTCCATGCACGTCTTTCATTCCCCATACGTGCAACATGTCCTGCCCATCGCAGTCTACGAGACTTAACTGTTCTTATTATATCTGGCTTCCTATAAAGACCATGTAGTTCATTGTTATGTAGTCTTCTCCATTCACCTGTCTGTTTATCTCTCTTTGGTCCAAAAATTTTCCTAAGAACTTTATTCTCAAATACTCGTAATCTCCTTTCCTCCCTTAAAGTAAGAGTCCATGTTTCGCACCCATATAATATAACTGGTAGAATAATAGTTTTATATATTTTCAGCTTAACGTTTTTTGAAAGGAGTTGGGACATCAAAAGTCTCTGCAATGCATAATAGCATGCATTTCCAGAATTGAGCCTATGTTTAATTTCTTTGTGCATCTCATTCCTATTTGTGATTATTGTTCCTAGGTATTTGAATTCAGCCACTTCCTCAAAATTTCCCTCATTTGTCATTAGCTGTCCATTTCCATTATATACTGAATTTCTACGTGTGACCATATATTTAGTTTTACTGATATTTACTTCCAGTCCCAATTTCTTAGTGTTACTCAATAGTGTGTGCGTGTTGGCCTTTAGTATCTCCTCGCTATCGGCCAGTAGTACTACATCATCAGCATAAACTAACAGCTTATTAATACCATTGAGTTGTAAGCCTTCCTCATTCTCTAAAGATTTAATGGCATGCTCTAGTACAAAATTAAATAGTAGAGGAGATAGTGCATCTCCTTGCTTCAACCCATTCTGGATTTCAAAAGTGTCTGAAAACTGTTTGCCTACACGCACCCTACTCTTTGAGCCATTTAGACACATTCGTATAAGTCTAACCAACTTTTTAGGAATTCCGAACTCCAGCAGGATACTATATAACTTCTCCCTCTTAATTGAATCATATGCTTTTTTGAAGTCTACATATAGTTGATGTACAGTACCATTATATTCCCATTTCTTCTCTAAAATCTGTCTTATACTGAAAATCTGATCTGTTGTAGACCTGTTTCTTCTAAATGCACATTGATGATCTCCTAGAATGTCATCAATATAGGGAGTAAGTCTGCTTACTAATATATTTGTTAGAATTTTGTACGAAGTTGAAAGTAATGAGATGCCCCTGTAGTTGTTGCAATCAGTTTTATCTCCTTTCTTATAAATTGGTACGATAATTGATTCCTTCCATTCATCTGGAAGAGCTTCTTTTTCCAAATCATACTAAGCAACCGGCGTATCTTGTCCATCAATTTTTCTCCCCCTGATTTTATCAGTTCTGCTGGGATCTCATCTGAACCTGATGCTTTATACATCTTCAATTTTTCAATCGCCATTTCAACCTCTAATGCACTTGGCTCTGCGACTAGCATTTCTGCTGTCTGTAACTTATCCTCCTCAATGTCCTGTTCTGTATGTACATTTAATAGCTGATTAAAGTAACCTTTCCATCTATTTAATATACTCCTAGAATCTGCAATCATATCCCCATTTTCATTCCGAATTATGTTTGTTCTAGCCTGAAACCCTTCTTCTCTATACTAATTCCCTGATATAATTCTCTAATGTTCCTATTTTTTGCATTCATTTCAAGATCATTAATCTTCTCTCTCAAATATTCCCTCTTTTTACTCTTTAGTAACTTGGTGGTTTCACGTCTAACACTACCCAATTTCTCTAAATTTACCTCATTTGGCTCGTGTAACCATTTCATTTTTGCTAGCTTTCTTTTCTTTACAATGTCGGCACATTCCTCATCAAACCATTTCTTGTTTTGCCTCTTTTTTTAAACAACCAATGCTTTCTGATGCTGACAATTTAATAGTATCTCTTATAGCCTCCCATTCTTTATTTATATCAGTTTTCTTCTTCGTTTGCCACATTGTCATCTGAAGATTCCAGTACTTCAAATCTATTAGCTATTTTGATTTGGTATTCTTGCCGCATTTCATCATTTTTCATGTTTTTTAATTCATATTTTACAGAATCATCTTTAGCGTTCGTTCCTCTCATAAGCGATAGCCGTTGTCTGATTTCACTCTGACCAGATGATGATCCGAATTGCAGTCTGTCCCTCTAACTGATCTAACATCAATGATGCTACTGTGCCAGCGTTTATCCACTAATACATGATCTATCTGGTTCCGAGTTTCTCCATCTGGGACGTCCAGGTGTATTTATGAATATCCTTATGCTGAAATGTTGTGCTCTTAAGAATGAGATTCTTTGATGTGGCAAATGTGACTAATCTAACCCCGTTGTCGTTACTATCTTCATGAAGACTGAATTTGCCTATTGTTGGTTTGAATATATCTTCCCGCCCCACTTTTGCATTAAAATCTCCTAAGACTATTTTCATATGATATCGTGAAAGGCTATCAAATAAGCATTCTAATTCTTCATAGAACTCATCCTTGATCTTGTCATCTTTATCTTCTGTGGGGGCATGTACATTTACAATTATAAAATCATGTCGTTTACCCTTTAGAATTATGTATGATATCCTATCACTAACAAATTTAATATCTCGGATAGCGGATAGGATCCTCCTCCTGACTAAAAAACCCGTCCAAATGCAGGTCTTTCTGCACCCCCATAGTGTAATGCAAAGCTTCCTGATTCCTGACTACCTTCTCCTGGCCACCTAACTTCCTGTAAAGCGACTATATCCAAGGGCGATTTATCCAATTCCCGCGTTAATATCTCTAGTGCCCCGCTATTGTATAAAGTCCTAACATTCCATGTTCCTAGGAACATGTCCTTGTGTTTGAGCCTTTGGCATGGGTTCCCTGAAGTACCCCCCGCCCGGAGAACCGAATGGGGGACTATTTGACCTCCGGAAAATTTTACCCCAGATGAACCCATGTCCGCATTTCTTGACGGTTGTATTTTTACGGTGAAAGATCGTCACTCTTTCGCCCAAGGTACTTTTTTCGTCTGGCTTATCACCTTCGACCAGTCCGGCATGGGTAACCCTTTCGGCAGCAATGCTACCGCCGGCATAGCTCTCAGGATCATTTAAGCACGCAAGCCACTCCACCACGACAAGGTAAAGATACCATGGAAATAGCTGTTAAATAGCTTTATTAAATAAAATAATATTATTATGGAAAGATATCAGACTGCAACTAGAGATCCTTTGTTCAACCACGGATATGTGATGAGTGATAAGCATTAATAGTGTTAAATACCTTTATTAAATAAAATAATATTATTATGGAAAGATATCAGACTGCAACTAGAGATCCTTTGTTCAGCCACAGATATGCGATAAGTGATAAGCATTAATAGCTGTCAAATAGCTTTATTAAATAAAGTAATATTATTATGCGATGAGTGATAAGCATTAATAGTGTTAAATAGCTTTATTAAATAAAATAATATTATTATGGAAAGATATGCAACTAGAGATCCTTTGTTCAGCCACAGATATGCGATGAGTGATAAGCATTAATAGTGTTAAATAGCTTTATTAAATAAAATAATATTATTATGGAAAGATATCAGACTGCAACTAGAGATCCTTTGTTCAACCACGGATATGTGATGAGTGATAAGCATTAATAGTGTTAAATACCTTTATTAAATAAAATAATATTATTATGGAAAGATATCAGACTGCAACTAGAGATCCTTTGTTCAGCCACAGATATGCGATGAATGATAAGCATTAATAGCTGTCAAATAGCTTTATTAAATAAAGTAATATTATTATTATGTGATGAGTGATAAGCATTAATAGTGTTAAATAGCTTTATTAAATAAAATAATATTATTATGGAAAGATATCAGACTGCAACTAGAGGTCCTTTGTTCAACCACAGATATGCGATGAGTGATAAGCATTAATAGCTGTCAAATAGCTTTATTAAATAAAGTAATATTATTATGTGATGAGTGATAAGCATTAATAGTGTTAAATAGCTTTATTAAATAAAATAATTTGTTCAGCCACAGATATGTGATGAGTGATAAGCATTAATAGCTGTCAAATAGCTTTATTAAATAAAATAATATTATTATGGAAAGATATCAGACTGCAACTAGAGATCCTTTGTTCAGCCATGGATATGTGATGAGTGATAAGCATTAATAGTGTTAAATAGCTTTATTAAATAAAATAATATTATTATGTGATGAGTGATAAGTAGAGCGAGGATTTTTATGAAATTTCATGTTTTAAACTATTGGTCAGAGAGCGCTGAGACAAAGTATCTTTACATTGTATATGTAGAATCAAATAAGACCTTCATATTTTTTCATATTTCATAATATTTTGGCAAAATGTTCATATTTCAGTAAAAATTTAATATTCCTTCGTATTTTTCAACTTTCAATTTTTTAAAATAAATTTTCTACTAATTCGTTAGAAACATTTTTGGAGTGACTGTAGTTTTGAAATTTTTTGACAATGTAATATGGTAGACAGTAAAAATTCCTAAGTATCCCATCTGGAACAAGATAAATAGATTTGATAAAAGGAAATAATTTAAAAAAAGGAGAGATGGAAAGACCAAGTGGAGGCTTTTGTCTGAAACTACAGAAAAAGAAGAGGGATTTCCTAATCTGTGACAAGAACATGAATAATTAGAATAACAATGTTAGAATAATAACCACCCAATCTTTTTTTCTCAGGTAGAAACCTATTCCTTTTTGTTACCTAAGGACAGTCCTTATTTTATGAATGGATTAGAGTATTTAAATGTAGGTAAGAAGCTGTGCTGTGAAATAAGGTCTTGCTCCACAGTTTATGAAATTTGTAAAATTCTTGTAGAAGGCCAATATTATTCTCACTTACATCAAACTATCATATATATAGTGCAGTGCATGATTGCTCCCATAACATCATACTTTTTGATCGTACAAAATAATTCTGACAGACTGGCGTTAAATATATACATAAAAAGCTCCTAACTGTGTATTACGAACAGAATTGATAATTTGATTATTCAAAGCACATGCATGCATACTGTGCTCGGACAAATTTCATGGAAAACCTAATGTTAAAATAATTCTAACTACCATATTTGGTTTGTCTTCACGGCTTATAGGCCGTGGTCTGGTTGTCTTCTTACTCGACGTTTCGTCTACTGCTGCGGTAAGCCCGGAAGACAAACCAAATATGGATCAAGACGCCGGCCGTGAAAGCCTACAATTATATATAATTCTAACTACATTTCACTATGTTCATACGTGTAATGTATAGGATTAAACATAATTATAAGTGCAAAGAGAGTTTTGAAATACCCCCTAGAATTATTTGTGGATTAATTTATTTTAACATCTTGTTTCTCCAAATATGACATATAGTACTTGGTCTACTGTGATGGGCAGGACATATGGCATGAATGGGGGAATTAAAGACGTGCACGGAAGCTTCTTGTAGTAAAACCAGAGGGAAGATAAAGAATGAAGTGGGAGAATAACATTAACCATGATTTGAGGGAAAGATTATAGAGGGGATGATTGGAAAACATTGGCTGAGGATAGGGATGTATGGAGAGCTTAGTCCGTGCGGCCATGAACCTACGGGTTCGATTGTGTCAGTAAGTTAGTTAGTTATGACTTGGTCTACGTATGTTCTGATTCATCCAATTTAATGTTATTGTAATATTTATATATACTGGAATTCATTATCTTTATGCAAAGTAAATAGAAGTCATTCAAACTGTACCTACTCTAAATTTTGTCAGTGGTATATTCGATGGAAGGAAGTTACAACGGTTACTATGTTTTTTTTTATTTATGTTCGGATTTCATAATTAAATATCATTAGATAAATTAATTGATCGCGTTTTATATAAACCCAGTATTCATTTATTGAAGTAAAGTGTCAAACCTCAGTCTTGGGAGGCCCTTGTGGGTAGATGGATGTTGAGACTTCAACATTTCTAGACAATCTCCAAGGGATGTCCACTGGATTCTCAGTCCTGCGTAACGGCCCCTTTGCCCCAGAACATGCGTCTGGTACGTACTCATTTAAATTAAGAGCTGAGTAGACTCTAAGGCTATGATGCCGCCAGAAGGTTTGGTCCAGCTAAAAACCTGACCCCTTTGAGACTCAAACCCACGTCCTTCCGGCTTGTTAGCATGTTTCCTCACATAATATACTTCAATGTGAACCATTAAAATTGCTTCAAATCACAAACATGATATTTTATTGTTAAGAATCAATAAAACCTCATAATGTTAAAAATTCCAAAATTTATTATATTAAATGATATTTTATATTGAGTCAGATGTAATGAAAAATTAATTAAGGTGGAAATGCAGTGAAACTCTTGATTTCTTGAGCTACAAAAAGGTCTTCTTGTCTCATTTGTGTGCTTATATGTATACCCATAAATTATACAGGTCTTATGTATATAAATATGTGTAAAAAATTGAAAAAATAGTAGCTTCATAATATTTTTGTGTCCTAATTTTCATATTTTGCTATTATGATTTCATATTTTAGTATAATTTTCATCATATAATTCCTCGCTCTAGTGATAAGCATTAATAGTGTTAAATAGCTTTATTAAATAAAATAATATTATTATGGAAAGATATCAGACTGCAACTAGAGATCCTTTGTTCAGCCACAGATATGTGATGAGTGATAAGCATTAATAGCTGTCAAATAGCTTTATTAAATAAAATAATATTATTATGGAAAGATATCAGACTGCAACTAGAGATCCTTTGTTCAGCCATGGATAAATAGCTTTACTAAATAAAATAATATTATTATGGAAAATGAGTGATAAGCATTAATAGTGTTAAAAAGCTTTACTGAATAAAATAATATTATTATCTTATTATGGAAAGATATCATACTGCAACTAGAGATCCTTTGTTCAACCATGGATATGTGATGAGTGATAATATTATTATGGAAAGATATCAGACTGCAACTAGAGATCCTTTGTTTGGCCATGGATATGTGATGAGTGATAAGCATTAATAGCTGTTAAATAGCTTTATTAAATAAAATAATATTATTATGGAAAGATATCAGACTGCAACTAGAGATCCTTTGTTCAACCATGGATATGTGATGAGTGATAAGCATTAACAGCCGTTAAATAGCTTTATTAACTAAAATAACATTATTATGGAAATATATCAAACTGCAACTAGAGATCCTTTGTTCAGCCATGGATATGTGATGAGTGATAAGCGTTAATATTGTTAAATAGCTTTATTAAATAAAATAATATTATTATGGAAAGATATCAGACAACATTATTATGGAGAGATATCAGACTGCAACTAGAGATCCTTTGTTCAACCATGGATATGTGATGAGTGATAAGCGTTAATATTGTTAAATAGCTTTATTAAATAAAATAATATTATTATGGAAAGATATCAGACAACATTATTATGGAAAGATATCAGACTGCAACTAGAGATCCTTTGTTCAACCGAACTGATGAGTGATAAGCATTAATAACTGTTAAATAGCTTTATTAAATAAAATAATATTATTATGGAAAGATATCAGACTGCAACTAGAGATCCTTTGTTCAATCATGGATATGTGATGAGTGATAAGCATTAATAGTGTTAAATAGCTTTATTAAATGAGATCAGACTGCAACTAGAGATCCTTTGTTCAACCATGGATATGTGATGAGTGATAAGCATTAATAGTGTTAAATACCTTTATTAAATAAAATAATATTATTATGTGATGAGTGATAAGCATTAATAGTGTTAAATAGCTTTATTAAATAAAATTAATAGTGTTAAATACCTTTATTAAATAAAATAATATTATTATGTGATGAGTGATAAGCATTAATAGTGTTAAAAGCTTTATTAAATGAGATCAGACTGCAACTAGAGATCCTTTGTTCAACCACGGATATGTGATGAGTGATAAGCATTAATAGTGTTAAATAGCTTTATTAAATGAGATCAGACTGCAACTAGAGATCCTTTGTTCAACCACGGATATGTGATGAGTGATAAGCATTAATAGTGTTAAATACCTTTATTAAATAAAATAATATTATTATGTGATGAGTGATAAGCATTAATAGTGTTAAATAGCTTTATTAAATAAAATTAATAGTGTTAAATACCTTTATTAAATAAAATAATATTATTATGTGATGAGTGATAAGCATTAATAGTGTTAAATAGCTTTATTAAATAAAATAATATTATTATGGAAAGATATCAGACTGCAACTAGAGGTCCTTTGTTCAGCCACAGATATGTGATGAGTGATAAGCATTAATAGCTGTCAAATAGCTTTATTAAATAAAATAATATTATTATGGAAAGATATCAGACTGCAACTAGAGATCCTTTGTTCAGCCATGGATAAATAGCTTTATTAAATAAAATAATATTATTATGGAAAGATATCAGACTGCAACTAGAGATCCTTTGTTCAGCCATGGATATGTGATGAGTGATAAGCATTAATAGTGTTAAAAAGCTTTATTAAATAAAATAATATTATTATGGAAAGATATCAGACTGCAACTAGAGATCCTTTGTTCAGCCATGGATATGTGATGAGTGATAAGCATTAATAGCTTTTAAATAGCTTTATTAAATAAAATAATATTATTATGGAAAGATATCAGACAACATTATTATGGGAAGATATCAGACTGCAACTAGAGATCCTTTGTTCAACTGAACTGATGAGTGATAAGCATTAATAGCTGTTAAATAGCTTTATTAAATAAAATAATATTATTATGGAAAGATATCAGATTGCAACTAGAGATCCTTTGTTCAATCATGGATATGTGATGAGTGATAAGCATTAATAGTGTTAAATAGCTTTATTAAATGAGATCAGACTGCAACTAGAGATCCTTTGTTCAACCATGGATATGTGATGAGTGATAAGCATTAATAGTGTTAAATAGCTTTATTAAATAAAATAATATTATTATGGAAAGATATCAGACTGCAACTAGAGATCCATTGTTCAGCCATGTATGTGTGATGAGTGATTTTTTTTTACTGTTCTATATTCAGATGATAATGTGGTTTTCTCACTCTTCAGTCTGGAAGTTTCAGCAGGAATAAACACAATTGGAAATAAACTTGCATCACCCTTTCATCTCATTGACTGAAAATGAATAGTTACTTTGCTACCATGTTCTCCATGGTCATTAATTGTTTAATAATAGAGTACTTTTATGTGAAGTATCATTGGATAGCTTGATAAAAATTAATTTATTTATTGTTAGCCAATAATAGGAGTAGGTGGTGAATTTGTCAGTCGTATATTTTGATCAGAAAACTCAATCCCAGTGAAGTAGCAAATACCATGCTTGTTGCTTGTACCAACATTTGTGAGTTAAACCTAACCAAGGTCATTGGAAGACATAAAGATTTGATTTTCTTCTTCTTCTTCTTCATCCATAAAAGTCTTAGGCCTGATGAATTTCATATCCAGTGCTTCTTTGGATGGTCCAGAGATCTCTTCCCAGTTGGACAGCAACGAAGCATGGTTTTGGGAACTCTGAACTTATTCGTTACAAATGATTCATCCAGTTTTCTGGTATTCATGTATGTTTTTCAAGCTGTAAATATCCTGAGTATAAGTTCCTTTGGAAGGGATGTAAACAATAGGTCCTCTATTGAAGATGTACAATACATTAATGAATCTGCAGCCTGAAATAGAGGCGTTTTTACACCATTTCTCTTTTGACTTTAAATTGATAATAGCCTGAGATAATGAGAGTTTTGTTAAATAAAATTCTTCAACTCTTTCAAAAATCATAAAACTTATTTATAAATGAGGATAATCGGATTGTAAGCAAAGGAGTGAAAAAAAAAATGTCCTTCCCTCCATTTGTACATTAAACACAGTAAACAAAGATGTGTATAGAATATTGCAAATGATTCTGAGAAGGTTTTAAAGATTCTTAGTTTAGTACAAAAAATCAATTGTTTGTAAAATCTATTACATTAAAAATAAATATCTAAGGATGTTAATCAGTTATTTTTTCTCAATTAGTCAAATGTTATATGCGTGAATTTTTGTTACAACTTTTTTTTTTCTTGTTTACAGATTGACAAAAATGGGGATGGATACATTGATGTATCAGAACTTAAAGAAGCGTTGGATGTGTGTGGTTTTAAATTGCCTGGGTGGAAAGTACGGCAGATGATCGAGGAATATGATGACCAGAGAAAAATAGAACATAGAGGTCGCCTATCTTTTGATGAATTTGAAAAGGTATTTATTTGATCTGAAGTTGATCTTTTATTATAAAATTTGTCTACTTAAACAGTAATCCCACTGTATATAACAGACTTTATCTATAAAACTGTCGTAATATCAGTTTATTGATGTTGCAATTGTTATGAAAGAATAAAGATAACATCTAAAACTATCTATTTAAGTTATTTTCGACTGCATGAAAATAAATGTGGTGGAATTTAAATTTTCAGTACAATATTTTAAAAAATCATTTCATATTTTCAGATCTTTTTTTTCACACCACTTATATTCAATCTTGAAAATGACATTCTCTCTAAATGAAGGGAAAAAAAAACATTTCCTTAGGACAATTTTCATTAGCTTGTTATAGTCTCTCTGGTTTAATGTTAGGAGAAATTTGTAGAATGAGACAACTGTACTCACCTCTCTAACTCGCACCAGTGTTGTTGGTATTTCTTCACCAGATGTTAATAGGGAAAGGGGGAAGAGGAAAACTGACAACAAGGTGGGTTCTTTCTATTGTATCCGAACTAAAGTGGTCAAGGATGTACCCTTGTATCTCCATCTCTCTCTCTGCCAAGTTAAGCCAGATATACAATAGTAAGCTTTACCTGTCATCTGACCTGCATGCTGTTGCTTCTGATTTCATATCTCAAGTTGATTTTTCAGACTGGCATCTCCTTTCTTTCAACATTAACAATTCACATGTGATCTCTGTAGGATTTAATTGTTGAAATGTTATAATGTTGGAAACCATTAGAGTGCAATGCAGTGGTTTCAGGATGACAGGGTGAGCAAGTCGATAGCTGAATGTGTAATAATAAACAACAGGAGGAACATATAAATTAATTGTTGATCACAGCTACACACAGTTTTGAACACCAGACAGTGTTGAGATTACGTGGATAAAGAGATTATCAGCATGTATACCCTAATATTCCAGTACCTATTCACACAACCAACAATCTCATTGACCTTGTTGTTCTCCTGCCACGAGCTCATAGTCAAGTTATTTTACTGTACTAGAAGCATATATTTTTATTTTGTCCCAACATTAAAAAATTTGTCATAATTACATGATCATTTTGGGAATTAATAATTATTGCTTTCAGACTAGCTCTCTGTTGGCTATAGTTACCTTATCTTAAGAAATATCAGTGCCTGCACTTGGATTTAAATCAAAAATCTCCAGATGTATATATTGGATTTTCAAGTTGAGTCGCTCTCTTTGACTAGACTTAGATTATTATTTGATTTGCCTTTTTAGCGTAATTCTAGAGTACTGGAGTTTAAAGATGGAGATTCATGGTTCCTATATTGGCTTAGGTACAAATTTTTAACTTGAAATATGTTAATTTCAGGGAACTGTTAGAACTTTCAGTATTGTTCAGAATAAATTAATTTGTGAGGCAAATAATATATTTGATTAGTGGGTGGAGGGTACATATTGGAATGTTGGTACACTTGGAACTTTCATATTTGAGACCAAGTCAATTTCCATTATCTTATATTCTGAATTTATAATTTTGGCCCAGAATATGAGAAATTTAATGTAAATTTTTTAAAAAGATTTCCCTAAAAAAATATTGAATATTTCAAGTGAAAAACTTGTATATGTCTGGGATGAATCATAGATTTTCCAACATTAAATCTGGAGCTCTAAACAACCTACAAACCTCTGAGATAC
The DNA here is from genome assembly GCA_030220185.1 of Diploptera punctata. Lineage (NCBI taxonomy): Eukaryota > Metazoa > Arthropoda > Insecta > Blattodea > Blaberidae > Diploptera > Diploptera punctata. The sequence continues at coordinate 309,667 of JASPKZ010007372.1, read as the reverse complement.
CCGGTAAGTTAGAAGAACAGTTTGTAAAACTTAAAAGTTAGATCCTAGTTACTTGCAAATTTTTCTATATATATTAAGTAGTATCTGTGAAGTTAGTAGTGCCATTTTGAGGACATATCCTTGTACAAAATTTCTTGAAATAAACAAATTTGCATAATGTGAAATGAGATCCATTAGGAAGGGCTGGGAAAGACCAAGTTTGACCATAAGGGATTAAGGATGTCTTGAAGCAACTGAAGATTATTTTATTCTAATAAAGGATTACATCTGATAATGTCAAGGGAATTGCATGAATAAGATGAGCAGTAGCTTATATCCAAAGACAATTTTGAAATATAATCTTGCAGGAAGATGTTTATCTATAACATACCTTGTCCTAATATGTGTTATTATGGTACATTTTTTCTCAATGTTCAGAAGTTTATTGGCAGTTTTCTAATGGTTGCAATTGTGGGAGTGGCAATTAATTTTTTTATTTCTTTTTGTTAACCTCCCCAGTCTGAAAAAAAAAAAATTGTATGTTTGATGATAATATTAATTTACTGTTTAATGATACGTAACCAATTTCATTTTTGGGTTTTTGAAGATTTTCTTTTTTGTATATACTAAAATGTTAGGAACAATTTTACACAGTATAACCAGCAATTCAATTGGCTGGACAATTGGTTCCAAAACATATCCAGGGTGGAAAATAACTACCAAATATTTTCACAAATTTTTGGTTTAGTGTTTTGATTTAAGAACCCATAGCCTCCAGTGACATGATACAGAGTAATGTGTTGGCGATGTGTTAGATACATACATGCTGTCATCAATTTTTTTTTTGTCCAAGGCTATGCATGATAAAATAGATTCTGAGAGAACACAATTTTTACAGTAATTATTTCAGGTGAGGTTTAATTGCTTAATTTTTCATTACTTTTTGTAATCTATTGGAACCCATTTTATCAAGGTTCGAAGAACTTGGTATACATCTAAACACATTAACAGCATATTACTCACAAGGGAACTGTCAACCATTGTATGCCAATACCTACCTTGAAATTTCTCTCAGAGAAGCATTGTGAAATACCAAGGCCATGTCAAAAAATTATCTGTCATTTTTAACTGCAAGGCACAGAAATTGAAGGCAGAATCCAGCAGTGGCAACACACTGTACAGAGCAGATGTACATCCCTACATGAGTTAAGAGTGTTGGTCAAGTGAGGTGGGACGCGGCATGGATGGCAGTAGTGAGGGTTATCCAGTCTGCCAATTCAAGAGTAGTTTTACTTCCCTGTAATTTAAATGAGAGATTTGGCACTGAATTTTAGTGCCTTGCAGTTAAAAAGGCAGATTTTTTTTTGGACTTGGCTTTTGTACATCACAATGCTTCTCTGAAAGAAATTTGAAGGTAGGTTTCAGCATGCAATGGTTGACAGCACCCTAGTCAGTAATAAATATCCAGAGATCAATTCAGAACACTCTTGGATAACATCCCTGAGCAACGTGTGAAGGATTATCATAAGTAATGCCACGAGTGATTTCCAAATTATCGATAAATTCACGACTCACGAAGTGAGGAGTGAATTTATCTAGAGAATTTGGAAATCAAGAGTGGCATTTGTTAGGACTATTTAACGAATAAAATTAAGCTGTTTACTCACAAATCATTATTTAACTGTAGTTATTTCAAAATATTTATATATTTAATGCAAACGGCGATGTTTGAAAACAAATGAGAAACGATAGGTACGCTTCTACTGCTTCTTTTGTTTATCACTACAACCAGATCATACTATTTATTGCCAAAGGAACGCAATATTGTAAGAATGCTCTCTAGTGGAGAAAAAATGAAACATCAATCTGTATATTAATTCATTTCTGATGTCGTATGATGTAAATATTACAATTATATTTTTCTGGATTATTACCTGGGAAAAAATACATTTAAGAAAGTCAAACAGTGGTTTCTTTTTTTGGTGGTATAATAAATTGCTACAAATGTTGACATGTATGCACTATATATACAATCTGGTAGCCGTATTTCTTATAGGCTCAGTCACTGCAAAATAACGGTCAGACCTGTTCAGAATATTAAAAAGGAGGAGCTTTGTTTAATATATGGTAATTATAACACTGATAAATATTTCGTGAAACACGACTCTGATTGGTTGTAAAACAGAAATCATTGAAACGTGATTGGTCATTGACTCCCATTTGGGGCATGAGTTAAATAGTCAACAGTAATCTAACAAGAGGTTGTATTTTTCTGAAAAAATCACGAGCAACAAAGTCATGAGTAATTTTGTCTAATGAAAAACTCAACCTCACGTTGGATTTGGAGTGACTATTTAGCAAATAATACAACATCAGAAGCTAAAAATAATTATGATGTTTAATTTTCACCAAATGTGAGGTTATGTATTCCGATCTTACTCCGGGCAATTTCTAAGCCAGCTGTATAGTTATAAATAGCATATCTTTACTGTTAAATCTTTTTGGGCTTGGGAAAAATCATTAACAGATGATTGTATGAGTAATAACTATTAACAATAATGCAGATTCTTTATACAACATTTAATATATTTTTTTAGAGCAACAGCACTAACTTTTTTTTGTAATTTTTTAAGTTGTTTTCTTTTAGCATTTCTTGTTGTACCGCATTGATCGTACATTATTGAATCAATATCCTTGTCGAAGAAATTAATTTGCAGAGATATCCCTCATTGTGAACAGGAAGAAGCAAAATTATCGGTCTATGAGTTAAATAGTCAGTAAAGTTTTGTTTTTCAATATTTATAAATGTACCCTTGGTATAGTGTATTAGTTTATAAAATTTATAGCAGATCCATAATTTTCGTTGATATTTGTTAAAATGTAATTAATCAATAGTAATATTCACATACATATATGAATTATTAACAAATTTAATATGTATTAATTAATATTTTCTTACGTGTATGTGCATATATATATATATATATATATATATATATATACACACTCTACATGTACACTAGAGATTGCCTACAAGCCTTTTTTATCAGGCTGCAAAGTTTGTGCGTGGATTATCATTAAATGAGATGTTGTTGAGTAGTTAGTACAACTTCTTTCCATTGGCTGTCTATCTTTCGAGCCTGCAGGCCTGACTTGCTTTTCGAGCCTAGCGAGAGGTTTGAAGCTAGAGAAGTGCTTTGAGAGTCATATATAGCTTGCCTCACTCTCTCATTCTCTTTTATGAAACAAATGTTGATTGAATTTATGTGAATATAATGAATGGACTTGATAAAAAATTAACCAATATTTTGTAGGTATTAGAATAATTCTATTACTAACTTTCTTCATATACTGATTCAGTTTGTTTACCTAAAATAATTACAATAATATATCCTATAAAAAATATATTAAAGTAGTATTTAATGGTAATAAAAAGACTAAAAAACATGTATAATACTTGGCAGGAAAATGGTGATTTTTAAAAGAGATATTTCATATTGTGCAGTGTTTCCTACAGTTTTATTTTATTTACTTATTGGTATCTTGCATACTATACCAGATGTGAGCTCTCTTAAGATTTTTGGATGCTAATTTAGGACTTAACAATATCATCTCACAGACTTTAATGTACAACTAAAACTAGAATTTTTGCAGGCTTGCTGTATGTTATGTCACAAATGTGACTGTACACAGGAGGTAAAGGACATGACACATGTCACAAATCCATCCATAGTAATTCTGCCCAAAGGCAGGTCCTTCACTGCAATCGTAGCATTTTCATGCTATGCTTGCAGCTTTACTAGGGAATTGTAGGTGTGGTAGCTTCCTGTTGCTTTCCACACCGGTGAAGGATGATGATGATGGCCATATGATTTTGGGGACCGTTTAGGCCTTAAAGTTTTCTTGACATTTGTCTTACAGGTGAGGAAATACCTCACCCAGAAAAAATGCCCTGACCGGGGATCGAACCCGGGCCCGCTGTGTGACAAGGCAGCATGCTATCTCGTGACCACAGCAGTGGACATGTCACAAATATGAAACTTTAAATGAATTTTTAATGGTATCGTTTAGTTTATACCCAGATTTATTTATGAAAGTATTCTTAAATATCTTACACATAACAGAATAATTAATATTTTACCTTAATTATCTTCAATAAAAGTATGTGATTGGTATTTCTGATTAAAACAACTGAAATTGGTATTGAAGAAAGTTGATGTATTGGTATTCAACACAATTGCTGAAGGAAGTGACTTGACCTCAAAATGTTACTAGATACCAAAGTGGAATAAATTGGGTCTGTACTTTTTAACTCTGAGGTTTATGTCAGTAGATTCTTTGACAAAGATATTGACATAAAATGTAGTATAAATCATTTAGTATTAAAAGATACTCTGATGAGTAGAATAGAAATTAATGAGTATTCCATCTTTTTATTAGCTTCTAACTTTCTTTGATTTTCTTTTTATTTCTTAAGAATTTTGTATTATCAGTTTCTAATACTAAAATGAGCACTTTTTACTTTCAAATAAGATACTAAGCATTAGGAAATCCATAATAATAATATGTTATTATTGTTATTATCATTATTATTTTAACTTGTTATTCATATTTTTATAGTAAAGTATACAGGTATCCCACTACAGGCCTCAGGAGGCCCTTGGGGTAGTAGGAGGTTAAGCATCCCACTTTTCTGGACAATCGGCACTTGATGTCAGCCCTGCGTGACGGTCACCTTTACCCCCAGAACAAGCATCTGGTACTCGTTTCCGTTAGAGGCTGAGTCGACCCCAGGGCCATAGTGCCATACAGTCAGGCAGATGGAGAGGAATACATAACAGTGAGCTACATGATCTTTGTGAGAAACCAGATATAATAAGAACACTTAAGCCTTGTAGACTGCGATGGGCTAGACATGTGGCATGAATGGGAAATGAAAGATGGGCATGGAAACTCCTTATAGGAAAACCAGAGGGAAAGTGCCCAGTAGGCAGGCTAAGAATGAGTTGGGAGAATGATATTTGAGGGAAGTAGATTATACAGGGGATTATTGGACAACATTAGCTCAGGATAGGAATGCATGAAGAGCTTTTATCTGCAAAACTATGAAACTACATGTTGAATAATGCCAGTTAGTTAGTATGCAGGCAGCTAAAGAGTATTCAAACATTTTGAAATTCACAGCAGGTTAAAACAAGGAGATACTCTCCTGTTATTCCATTTTGTAATATAATCTTTAGAGGAAAAGAGTGCATAACTCAATGACATTCAATCAAAGGAATGAAGAATTAGTTTTGTGTATTTCTTGTGTTTGACGGTACATTTATCAATGAACCCTCGAAAGGGGACCCTGAAACTCCAGACTCCCTCAACTCAATGATATTAATCAGCTGTTGGTATATGCTGATGATGTAGAATAATTAGGCGATAGTGAGGAAATACTAAAAGCCAACACACATATTCCACTAAATAACACTAAAAAACTGGGGCTGGAAGTAAATATCAATAAAACTAAATATATGTTTTCAGATGGGGCACACCGTAGCGTAGTGGTTAAGGCACTGCACTACAAGCCGGAAGGTCGAGGGTTCGAGTCCCAGTGGGTCAGGATTTTTAAACTGACCCAAACCTTCTGGTGGCACTATGGCCCTGGGGTCGACTCAGCCTCTAACAGAAATAAGTACCAGACACTTGTTCTGGGGTAAAGGCGGCCGTCACGCAGGGCTGACAACCCAGCTGACATCAAGTGCTGATTGTCCACAAAAAGTGGGAGCCCAAACCTCCTACTACCCTGAGGCCTGTAGTGGGATAAAAAAAAAATGTTTTCAGATAGATAATGTGGAAACTCCAGAGGTTAAGCATTGTTCACATGCAGCTGCATTAACCCTAAAGTGTTTTATACTTCCCATTGATAACTGTGGAGGATGTCATTTACCAATGGCATGTTTAACATACACTTTGTCTTAAATTATACATGGATACTCCACACAAGCTCTTGGAAAGTGTCCAACAGACTGAATAGTAGGACTGAAAAGGAAATGTTTTTCTTAAAATTATATTAATAATATTAGTAGCTGCAGGAGTAGAATTATATTTAGCAATGATATTCAATAACCTAGTTATTTTGCATTGTAATTCAAAATTGGGCATAAAATTGACAAATTTTACATAGAAGCCTTTTATTTCTGACTCGAGATTATTTTCCATTAAATACATTTATGAACCAAGTCCTGCTATTTTATAGGAAACTATACTCAGAGTTTTTACATCCTGAAAAATCCAGCAACCTCAGCTTGATTTGCACCCATGAACTTCAGAACCAGAGCTAAGTGTGGTCACTAGTCCACCTGAAGCAACAAATATTATTTTATTTTGAGTTACAGTTGGTTTAGGTTAATACATTATAATTTTATATGTGGTCGAATATATTAACCCGTCAGCGTAGGAGGACCTGCAGGAGGATTCCTTGGAATGGCATTTAAATTTGTAAGTTAGAAAACAAAGTTACACAATTGAAAATGAGTTACGTTCTTAATAAAAGGGTAATCTTTCCTCTACAAAATGATATTATTTAATCATTTATTTAGTGAATCTTTTCCGAAAAATAAGAACTAGTTCCAGTAAAGAAATCATGCGGGCGGTGCATGTCACTCCTCGCTGATGGGTTAAGTATCCATCCATCCATAGTAATTCTGCCCAAAGGCAGGTCCTTCACTGCAATCATAGCATTTTCATGCTGCTTGCAGCTTTACTAGGGAATTGTAGGTGTGGTAGCTTCCCGTTGCTTTCTACACCGGTGAAGGATGATGATGATGGCCATATGATTTCGGGACCGTTTGGGCCTTAAAGTTTTCCTGACGTTTGTCTTACTGGTGAGGAAAAACCCTGATAAAAACCTCACCCAGAAAAAACTGCCCCACCCGGGGATCGAACCCGGGTCCACTGCATGACAAGGCAGCATGCTACCTCGAGACCACAGCGGTGGACACATATTAAGTATAGACAAAGGAAATTCTCCTCTGCATGCTTGCTTATTTTCAAGGGTTATCATCACATAGCCTTTATTAAATATAGTAACAATAATGATAAGGTGACAATAACTGATATAAAGTAATGAACTATCATTGCTTATGTTACATAATCATAGATATGTAACACAATTCATAATTTGTTAACATGTCTGAAGAAGGTACAGTGTACCGAAACAGCTGTCACTGTATTATATCTTAATAAATATGAAAATCAAATAAAACTAGGTTTTATTTTTATTTAATTCATGGATAAGTTGTTAATATTGAGTGATAATGTATATCATTGTCATCATATATTGTAACTTTTATATTTTTCGTCACATCCACATACCCCACTTTTTGTATTTTTTTTTTAATACTCATGAAGACTTGTAAGGATTTGATATCATGGCCTTCTTGCATATGATGTTATTCATTATATTTACATCTGGCTTGCAATTCATAAATTTAAGGACAACAGTCTGGCATTCAAGGTATTGCTTTCTACACAATAACTACTTTGTATGTATGTTCCAGAGCTTCTCATATTGACATGCAAACACTGTTCTATAGACTGTACAATCAACATAAATACTCACCAAAGACTAAGTTTTATTCACGTGGTATGTTGTTGGAATGTCAACATGTATCTGAAAGTGAGGTCTGATATTTTTTGCATGATTTGAAGTGAAGTGTGTAATTACATGCTGGTTATCACTATCCTTTAGAGACAAAATTATGCAGATGATAGGATGTCAACCGAGAATTTTGATATGATGATGATGATGATAATAATAATAATAATAATAATTTATTTTGTCTGATGAAATCAAGACTATAAGATCTTCTCTTCTACTTCACCTAGGTTGAAATGCTTACAAATGATCAAAAATTACTTTTTCAGGTACTAAAAGATCTTGGACTTAAATAAAAATGTTAATAATGACCAAATGTAGATATTAAGAACTATCCAGAAAAATAATATTTTTTTATAGAGTATACAATGCAGAAATTAAAAAAATGCAGCATTCAAGAATTCTCTGAATTTATTGATATATAAGAAAATATTGTATGTAGCACAGGATATTGATGGAAAGGGAGAGGAGAGATTTGATCTGGAATGGGGTTATTCAATAAGATGGATAGACTGTGGATGCCTGTAATTTAAAGAGGAGACATATAACTTATCTATGATTAATTATTTTCAAAATAGATATAGAAAAAATTAAATTGAGTAATATGTTATCTGGTGGAAAACTGCTTTAGAACAACAGATCTGGAAAATTGTAGTGTATGTTGAAAAGGATATTTACATAATACTTCACAAAAGTGCTAAGAGAGAGATTTCTTGAATTACATTTTTATTTTGCAGATGTACTCATTGATAAAATCTAGCTGTAAGAAGGTCAAGAAAAGACAGCATATTTTTATGTAATCATGTCCTATTTTCAGTTAGAATTTGTGTGGGAATAATTAAATGCAGTTGGTAAAGTACTACACTTGGCTAGATCTTGCTGAATTCACATTATCTAGTGAGATATAGCTTTCATAAACCTTTGGCAACTTTTACACATCCTGTTTGTGTAAAATGTTATCAGATGTTAACAAACATCAGGTTGAAGATGCTCATGTAATCAGAAGAGCTGATTTTGTCATCTTTTTTTTGTTAGGACACATTATTATTATTATTATTATTTATTATTATTATTATTATTATTATAGCGGATGAGCCCATGTAGGACTACGCAAAGTACTTAGACGCATTTCCTTTGAGCTCAAATTTCTTTCATTCTTTTGCTATGAGCTTGTTTTCTCTCCTCTGTCCAAGTTGTTCCAGTTTTTTTTCTTCGGTTTGTCCTCTTGGTCAACTTACCACTTATTCACCTTAATTCTAAATATATCTCTGTTTGGGATATCTTCTTTAGTAATTCCTGCCAATTTTAAGTCCTTTTTGACTTCATCAATCCACTTCATAGTATCCACTGGAGCTTTACTTCTGTTTTCGTAGAATTCCATTATCTGTTTTGTAAGCCTATTTGAGTTCATTCGTTTAATATGGCCATAACATTTTAACCTTCGTTTTCTAATACCACTATGAATGTCTGTATATATTTTTATTTCCTTTGTACTTCTGAGTCTAAATGCTTCACCTATGACTTGTGGACCTAAAACTTTTCTTATAATAATGCATTCTTTTTTCACTATATTTTCTATATTTTTTTTTTCTGTTCAAAATTAATGTTTCTGCTCCATAGAGGCACTCTGGTTTAATTATAGTGTTATAGTGTCGTAATTTTGTATGTAAAGATATGCATTTTTATTATAAGTGTTGTGAGTAAGCCAAAATGCTGTTTCCATTTTTTGGCATCTACTTTTATTGGCTTTAGTTTCAATTCCATTTTCCTGAATTAATTCACCAAGATATTTAAATTGTGAAACTCGTTTAATTTTTCCATATTTGGTATTATCATTATTATTATTATTATTATTATTATTATTATTATTATAATAGCCTGACAACTTCAAGTAAAACCGTGACTCGAACGCACTGGCACTATGTGTAGCGAATGCTAGAGAAAGAGGGAAATATACTAATGTGGTATTGCCATATCTGCTTACTGCTGTATTACTCACAGAGAGTTACTGCAGACAGTTACTGAGTGAGCTTGAACAATTTCGGCAACATAGATTTTCCTTACATATTTACGAGGAGTTCCACTGACAGTTTGTCAAACCTAATAAAAATAAAAAAAATGGGCAGTCAACAAGTCTGCTCCAATGCTATTGTTATGGACCTTCTCTCGAATGCATTCTAGGAAAATGTGAAGAAACTGTTCCTGTGGCAATACTGTGTAGGGGTTTGCTCTATTCACCTAAAAGGGATTGGTATCTCACAGATTGAAAGAGAGAGAAGATCAGTAGTTCACATATTTTATGGAGTTTTACTTGAAGTTGTCAGGCTATACACAACGTATAAACATACACTCATTCTACGCTCCTCGCTATACATAATACAAGAATACATTTTCTATATAAAGCAGTCTGCTGAAACAGTGCATAAATTGGAAATAGACCACATTAATGACATCTATCTGCCCAGCACTGATCCCAATTCACGAAAAGTGTATAGAATGTACATAATTATATTATCATCATTATTATTATTATTTCATTTATATTTTGAATATACCAAAATGATTTGTATATAATATAACAAGGACACCATCTACAATTCTTATACACTAAATTCTCCTTCCTCCTATTATGTATTATTAATTTAACTATAGGTATTTCATAATGTTTAATATCCGTTTAATTTAACTCTGGTGAAGAGTAAGAGAGGGGCACGCCATAGTGTAGTGGTTAAGGCACTATGCTACAAGCCGGAAGGTTGAGAGTTCGAGTCCCAGTGGCAGCACTGTGACCCTGGGGTCGACTCAGCCTCTAACTGAAATGAGTACCAGACGCTTTTTTTGGGGGTAAAAGCGGCCGTCACGCAGGGCTGACAACCTGGAAAAGTGGGAGTCTTAACCTCCTACTACCCCAAGGGCCTCCTGAGGCCTGTAGTGGGATACCTTTAAGATTAAGAGAAGACCTTATGATCTTAACCCCATCAGGTAAAAAAAATATTATTATTATTATTATTATTATTATTATTATTATTACTATTTATTCTTCCAATTATATTATATGGATACAAATTGTGGGCTCTTACTTCAAGAGAGGAGAAAACATTTGAGTATTTGAGTGTAAAGTTAAGAAAATATTTGTACCAAAGAGAGAAGAGCTATAGGTGAATGGAGAAGACTGTGTAACAGTGAGGTGCATGATATTTATGGGAAACCAGATGTTAAATCTCACAGACTGCAATGGGCAGGACCTGAAGCACAAAAGGGGTAGGGGGGAATGAAGGAAGAGCATGAAAACTTCTTGAGGGAAAGCGCCTGGGTGACACAAATGAGGAATGAAAGAGTGTCATGGAAAATTTATTATAGGAAAATGAGAGGGAAACTGCCCGGTGGGTATGCCAAGAATAAGTTGTGAGAATAACATCAACTATGATTTGTAGGAGCTGATTATACAGGGAATGATTGGAAAACATCAGCTCAGGATAGGGATGTATGGTGAGCTTATGTCCACCTGGCCATAAACCTCTGGGTTTGATAGTGCCAGTGAGCTTATTATTATTGTTATTATTATTATTATTATTATTATTATTATTATTATTATTATTGTTTAGTCCACTGCTGTGGTCTCGAGGTAGCATGCTGCCTTGTCATGCAGCGGGCTCGGGTTCGATCCCTGGTCGGGACAAGCTTCCTGGGTGAGGTATTTTCAGGGTTTTTCCTCACCTGTAAGACAAATGTCAGGAAGCTTAGGGCCCAACGGTCCCCGAAAATCATCCGGCCATCATTATCATAATCATCCTTCACCAGTGTGGAAAGCAACGGGAAGCTACCACACCTATAATTCCCTAGTAAAGCTGCAATGCATTGCATGAAAATGCTATGATTACAGTGAAAGACCTGTCCTCGGGCAGAATTACTATGGATGGATTATTGTTTATTACTATTACTACTGTTACTATCTAACTGTACCTTGGCAGTTAACAAAATGGAGTGATAATACATTCTTTGCCTTAACTGTACATCTCTCACAAGCCAGATCAATGTTCTCCTCTGTCCCTCTTTTTCAAACCATTCATCATAAAACCTGTATCACTTTAATTGGAACATCACCATAAAAAATGCTACATAACCAAAAACAACAATGCTGATGTAGTTGAATGCCTCCCAAAGGGTACAAGTAAATCACGTGATCACTGGGAATACCAGCACAAACTGACTGGAAGGTAAGCAGTACATCATAGAATTGTAGCGCATGATCAGTACAACTGCATATTGTTTGTTGCCAAGCAATAACTAATTAACTCGGCACTATCAAACCCTAAAGTTCATGGCCATGTGGACATAAGTTCTTCGTGCATCTCTATTGAGAACTAATATTTTCCAATCATTCCCTGTACAATTCTTCTTCTTCTTCCTTCCAAGTATTAGGCCAAGGCCTGTTACGATCCTATAGAAATTTTTCCCTCCAGTGTTTCAAAGGACGGCCCAGTGATCTTCGTCCTCTTGGTATATAATTATAAACAGCTTTGGGGATCCGATTTGAACTCATTCTTTCTACATGGTGTTTCCAATTTAGTTGGTACTGTTTAATATATTCCAAAATTGGCACAGTCTTCAATTCTTTTGAAATATCGGTGTTCCTTTTCCGATCCCATCTGGTGTAACCTGCTGTTCTCAGCATGAATCTCATTTCACAAGCCATTATTTTGCTTTCATGTTGTCTTTTTAGTGTCCATGCTTCACTACCATAGTTCAACACTGGTCTAGCCAAAGTGTTATATAAACGTAATCTGGTGTTTTTTTGTACAAGGGATGGTTTCATAACTTGATTAATAATTCCCAAACTTTTGTTACTAGTAATTTTTTCAGGGATATCCTTTTCATCCCAGATAGGGAGATAATATCCAAGATATTTAAATTGATTAGATCTCTCTAAAATTTTATTCTGGAGACAGATTTTACTTTATATGGGGTCCTTCTCATGAAATGCCATAATTTTAGTTTTGTTAATTGATATTTCCATATTAAATTTGGCACCTATTTTTTGTAAGTTTCCCTGTACAATTCGACTCTCAAATCATGGTTAAGGTTATTCTCCCACATCACTCTTGGTCTACCTATTGGGTGCTTTCCCCACCGTTTTTCCTACAAGACATTTTCATGTTCCTTTTTCATTCCTTATATATAGCCATATGTCCTGACAATTACAGTCTGAGGCTTAACTGTTCTTATTAAATCTGGTTCCCCATAAAGACCATGTAGCTCACTGGTATGTAGTTTTTCCATTGCCTGTTAGTTCACCTCTCTGTGGTTCAAAAATTTTCCTAAGCGTTTTATTGTTAAATACTCAGTCACAATCTTTTCTCCTCTCTTAAAATAAGATAATGTTTTGCTTCCATATAGTACAACTGATAGAATCACAAATTTGTGTGTTTTTAGTTAAACATTTTTTTGAGAGAATTTGGGATGACCATTTAAGTCATGCCCCAAATGGGAGTCAATGACCAATCACATTTCAATGATTTTTTATTTACAACCAGTCACAGTCGTGTTTTGCCTAGAATTTACCAACTAAAGTTTATCATAATAAAGACAGCACCTCCTTTTTAACATTCTGAATAGGTCATAGCATTATTTTGCAGTGACGGACCCTCTAAGAAATACGGCTACCAGATTGTATATATAGTGTATGAATGTCAACACATAGCGCATGAGAGAGTTAATATAAAAACATTTGTAGCAATTGATTATACCACCAAAAAAAAAGAAACCACTCTTTGCACTTTCTTAAATGTATTTTTTCCCAGGTAATAACATTCCAGAAAAATATAATTGTCATAGGACATCAGAAATGAATTAATATAGAGTTTGATGTGTTTCATTTTTTCTCCACTAGAGTGCATTCTTACAATATTGCATTCCTTTGGCAATAAATAATATGATCTGGTTGAAGTGATGAACAAAAGAAGTAAATGAAGCATACCAAATCGTTTCTCATTTGTTTTCAAACATCGCCATTTACGTTAAATGTATAAATATTTTAAAATAACTATATTTAAATAATGATTTGTGAGTAAACAGCTTAATTTTATTTATTAAATAGTCCTAACAAATGCCACTCTTGATTTCCAAATTATCTAGATAAATTGGAAATCATTCGTGGCATTACTTATGATAACAGCACCTGTAATGCATACTAACATGTGTTTCCAGAGATTTAAAAAAAAACTAAACAAGCTCACTGACACTGTCGAACCCATAGCCTCATGATTACATGGACATAAGATCTCCATACATCCCTGTCCTAAGCTAAGGTTTTCCAATCATCCCCTGAATAATCTACGTCCCTCAAATTGTGGTTAATATTATTTCCCTGCCTCATTCTCGGCATACCTACTGGTCATTTTCCCACTGGTTTTCTTACATAAGTTCCCATGCCCATCTTTCAAGAATAAGAATAAATTTTATCCATGATACATTTTTGAATACAGTATTTGATATCTAAATGAGCAAGTGCTCAGGAACCTATGATTAATCTTTCTGCACTTAATTCCTGTTTGTAATTATTGTTCCCAGGTATTTGAATTTTCTGTCACTTAAAAATTTTCATTTGTTGTTTAGTGTCCATTCCCATTTAATAATGTATTTCTAGGCATGTCCATAATTAGATTTATTAATATTGAATTACAGCCCCAGTTCCTTAGTGTTATTTAATAGACTATTTAACTCATGTCGCAAATGGTAGTCAAATGACCAATCACGTTTCAATGAATTCTGTTTTACACCAATGACAGTCGTGTTTCACCTCACTCTTTATCGATTTCTCTTTATCAGCTCCTGCTTTGTGATAAAGAAAGCTCCTCCTTTTTTAATATTCTGAACAGGTTAGACCATTATTTTTCTCCAACAAATACAGAATATAGCAAATAATGAATATAATGAATAGATTCAGTGAATTTACTGTGTTGTTTATTCAAAATATGAATGATTAACCTATAATGTTGATTATAATTGTTTGATGTGTTTCATTATTTCTCCACTAGAGTGCATTCTTACAATATTGCGATCCTATTTGGCAATAAATAATATGATTGAGTTGCAGTGAATATACATAACCTCACATTTCTAATTTGTTTTCAAACATCACCAGTAACTATATTCAAATAATTATTTTTTAGTAAAGAGCTTAATTTTATTTGTTAAATAGTCCTAACAAATGCCACTCTTGATTTCCAAATTCTCTAGATAAATTCACTCCTCACTTTGTGAGTTGTGAATTTATCAAATAATTTGGAAATCACTCGTGGCATTACTTATGAAAATGTGTGTATTGGGTTTTAGAATTTCCTCACTATTATCTAATAATCTCTATTATCAGCATGCACTAACAGCTGATTAATACGATAGAATTGTACACCCTCATTATGGTCTAAAGATTTGATTGAATGCCAAGTATAAAATTGAATAGCAGAGGAGAGAGTGCATCTATTTGCTTTAACCCATTGTGAATTTGAAAAAAAAAATATATATATATATTTATACACAGGATGATTCAAAAGTTGCAAACACATTTCAGGAGCTTATAGAGGGATCGAAATATAGCAACTTTTGAATACTAACTTATGGTCTGGGAAAGTAATCCTGGGTCAGTACAAGCCCTCGAATGTCTGTATTGACAAAAATTATTTTGTGCACACACTTAAGCAAATGTAAATTTATTCAGCAATTTGGTTTTACAACATTAGTGTTCAAATTGCCTGCCACCACATTGAATACAGGTATGTTCTTCCACATGAGCAAGAACTTCCTCTTCCATAGTGACTGTTCGAATCGTATGTAGCTTGCCTACATGATGCCATGAACACAAGGAACCTGTCTCCCCGAGTCAGTGGTGAACGTTTTGAAACGTTCGAGGATGTGGTTGACGTCTGTTCAGATATTGTGTGCTGTACAGGCATTGAGCTTTGCATACATTACCATTTGATTTACCATACATGAAATGCATGTCTCAAAGTTCTGACGTGTGTTTCATTTCACAAAAATCACACAAATGCAGCTACCTTCAAATTAATGCTGTAGTGAAACTTTACAATACACTGCATATATCATACTGAAATGAAAACAACCTACAGAGCGCACGAATGACTATCAGATGTGAACAAATGAGTACACAAGTACTGTACTGCACTGAACGGTATGACAACAGATGGAGCAACTTCATAAATTCATAAAGTAGTGTATCGAACCCAGTGCCTCTCTGAAAAGTAAGCTTAGACCCCCATTGAAGTTCCTGACTTTTCCAGGCTTGTACTGACCCAGGATTACTTTCCAGACTATAAGTTATTAATCAAAAGTTGTTGTATTTCAACCCCTCTACAAACTCCTGAAATCTGTGTGCAACCTTTTGAATCACACTGTATATCTGAATGCTCTTCAAATAAATCTAACTTTTCAGAAATTCTGAATTCTAATAGAATATTTTCAATTTCTCACTCTTAATCAAATCTTATCCTTTTCTGAAATCTACATATAGTTGGTGTACAGTGCCATCATATTCCTGTTTATTTTGTAGAATCTGTCTTATACTAAAAGTCTGTTACTTCTTCTACTAATACTACTACTACTACTACTACTACTACTACTACTACTACTACTACTACTATACTACTAGTTGTTCTGTTTTCTTCTTTATACAATAGAATACTAGCAACTGTTATTTAGTGCCCCATGTATCTATATCTGTTTTGGATCGTTTCTCTGATCGCTGCTTATATGGATTCCATCATTAACTAACAAACTCACTGGCACTATCAAATCTGTAGGTTTATGGCCACATGGACATAAGCTCTCCAGATATCTCTATCCTAAGCTAATGTTTTCCAGTCATCCCCTGTATAATCTACTTTTCTCAAATCATGGTTAATATTATTCTCCCACCTCATCCTTGGTATACCAACTGGACGTTTTCCTTCTGATTTTCATTCCATGCCCCTCTTTCATTCCCCATTCATGCCACATGTCCTGCTTATCATGGTCAATTAGACTTAACTGTTCTTATTATATCTGGTTTCCAATAAAGATCACATTGCCCACTATTATGCAATCTTCCCCATTCAGTTGTCTATTCATCTCTCTTTGTTCCAAAAAAAATTCTGTTTCATTGACATAATCTGCTATATCTTGATTTTCAGATGTGTGTAGAATTAAAGTCAAATGAAGTTGCCAGCAAGTTCAAACAGTTAGTAACAAAAAAGGAAAATCTGGAAACACTTGGTGGCATGTCTGAAGCATCTAGTGAAGGTACCACACATTCAGTTAGATTGGAAGAACAATTAGCTTTTTCAGATTGGATTAATAGTAATCTGCGCCATGATCCTGACCTCAAACATCTTCTACCAATTGATGCTGAAGGCAAAGCTTTGTATGACAAGGTTAAGGATGGAATACTTCTCTGGTAAGAAACTTGTAAAATTCTCATTTATAGATATTGGGTGGATTTCTCAACCAAAGTCTAAACCACTGCCATGGTTTTCCTATTTTTTATTGTTTCCATAACAACCATAAAAACTGAAAATTGTATGCTGTTAATTCCTAAAACAAATGTCTGAATCATGTCTATGGTTTCATAACAATTTCTATGAATTCTCAGTCATTTTTATAGGTTCTATAGAAACAATAAATAATCGGAAAACCGCCATCGTGGTTTAGACTTCAGTTGAGAAATCCACCCAATTATTTACCTGATTTAGTCTCCCTATTTTTTATTGTTTCCATAACAACCATAAAAACTGAAAATTGTATGCTGTTAATTCCTAAAACAAATGTCTGAATCATGTCTATGGTTTCATAACAATTTCTGTGAATTCTCAGTCATTTTTATAGGTTCTATAGAAACAATAAATAATCGGAAAACCGCCATCATGGTTTAGACTTCAGTTGAGAAATCCACCCATTTATTTACCTGATTTAGTCTACCTATTTTTTATTGTTTCCATAACAACCATAAGAATTGAAAATGTATGGCTGTTAATTCTTAAAACAATTGTCTGAATCATGTCTATGGTTTCATAACAATTTCCATGAATTCTCAGTCATTTTTATAGGTGCTATGGAAACAATAAATAATCAGAAAACCGCTGTCATGGTTTAGACTTCGGTTGAGAAATCCACCCATTTATTTACCTGATTTAGTCTCCCTCATACCATAAGTAAACAATCTTGAAGAATGAAATGAAATTGAATGAAACATTTTTAATTAACTTGTGTTTTACAAGAGGAAATAATAACTGGCATAACGGTATATATTTCGAAGGGCATGCTGTAGTGTAATTCTTTAAGGCAATCTGCTACAAACTGGAAGGTCAGGGTTCGAGTCCTGATTGGGACCCAGGACTTAGGATTTTTAAACTGGCAAAATCCTTCTGGCGGCACTATGGCCCTGGAATCGATTCAGCCTCTAATGTAAATGAATGCCAGATACCTGTTCAGGGGGTAAAGGCGGCCATCATGCAGGTATGACAACCCAAAATCATCTCATGCTGATACTCTAGAGAGGAGGGAGCCTTAACCTCCTACTACCTTACGGGCCTCCAAGGGTCTGTAATAGGATAACTTTACCTTTTACATTTATTTGGAGTTACATAAATATGAACAAACAATAATGGGTGTTTGTACAAAATATGAATCAATATCTTAATCATCTTAGTCTTGTTTTCCATCACCTTTATATTTTCCAATAGCTTGATTGGTTAATCTCTGGACACATACAGTGTGATTCTAAATTCTTATTAAAGATTTCTGGGAGTTGCAGAGGAAATTTAGAAGATGACAGTTTTGATGAAGAATCAATGTCCAGAAATTCACAACTTGGTGGTATGTTTATGGCAAGAGTAAGGATTGCAAATCTTGTATTTCACATTAGTGGAGATCCGTGAAAGTGCTCTTATTTTTAGGGAAAATTCGTTTTAAAATTTCAAGATTGCAATGTTATTGGGAATTTGGCGGTGTTATTTTAAAAAAATGTAAATTTTAGTTTTTTTTTTTAATCCTAGTTTTGTATATTAAACCCAATAAGAATAATATATCCAGTAGTTTCAGGTCAACTTTTAGCTTGTACAATTGATATTGATTTTTATACACTAAAATGCATAAAATTTTAATTGTCACTAATTTGTAAGCAAAATTTACAATGCATGTTATAGATATGTAATTCAATAGAAAAAATGTGTTTATGAAATTAAATTCTGTTTTAATTAAATTGGGAATAATAATATTTTATAAACATCTACACAGAATTGGCATAACAGATTCACCAAAATGCCCTTTTTGCAATTTAAATGAAGATATTGAAAGAAACCATCTCCTCCATTGTCCAGCTTTTGTAGAAGAGACCAGCCTTTCTGCTAAATATTGGAGTGCAAGAGAGCGAATGATTTCATTATCAAGTGCTCGACATTAGATACCAACCAACCATATTTACCAATATGATATAATTACTCATGGTCCATTGTTGGCTTATTCAAATTTGGCAGTGCTTGCATTATTGTCAGGTTACTGCTTATACTTAAAGAAATGTTTTCTTCAGATATGAACATGTCATTACTTAATAATGATTGATATAAAATTGATAATTATGTCTACAAAACTTTAGGGGGGGAAAAAACTTATCTTACACATTAATATAATTCCTATTTCTTGGTATTCATATTGGCCATAGAAATTAAAATCTATGGAGAGACCATATTTTAGCATGAGAAGGACAGAAAATATTTCCTTCATGTTGTGAACTGTGTTGCAACCATTTCCCTTTGCAAGAATGCATGGAGGAAGCAGATATGGCAGTTAAAAAGAAGATGGAATCCGAAAACAATGTTTAAAAATGCATTATGAAAATTTCACGAATAGAACAAAAAATCTCTGGAATTCGTTGTAAATTTTAAATTTCAGTGTTATTTTGCATTATCGTAGGATTTTGCAATTCATAAATGTTTTTTTTTTTGGGGGGGTTATGGGAAGTGAAGTTAAGAAATGGAACAAGAAAATGACGAAATTAGAGCATTTTGCATTTATGCGACTCGCAAATTTCATGGATCTCTACACATTAGTTAACCCACATTAAGGAGAGGGAACGTGTGAAGTCACCTGATGTTATGTGTGTTCAGATTACTCTTCAACATAAAACCTGATGCAGGGGTTGGTATCTGTGACTCTTTTTGAGTATGAGAATATGGCTCTCCTATTTACAAATACTGAAATGTCTGTCGTCTATACCTGTACATCCCCATGTGGTGCACATGTGCTCCCTTGCAGGAGTTACTTAATCAATCAAAATTTAGTTAAGCTTATTTCCTTACTGATATTAGTGAGTGACAAATGATTCACTCATCCCCTCAAATAGACACATAGTAGGTGAGTAAGGTATTACTTGGATGGGAAAGGCCAATTAAATTTCACTCAGAGGCTCTAATTTAGGTTCGAGTTTTTTTACAAGCCTGAAAACCTTTTAACTCAGGACCCATGGTTTAAAATCTCTCCTGGAGGAATTGTCCCTTGGATTTCTCATCCAAAAAAAATTCATCACACTGTCCGGGTTTGAACCTGTGACTCTCAGGACCAGAAGCAAGGAACTTAGCCTCTGGACCAACGAGGCCAATCATATACTCAAATAATATAAATTTATTGCTTGTCGAACTCTTCAAATGGTGAACGTTGTGTTACAAAATTTAGCATGGATTTGGGCTCAATTGTTAAAATAAAAGTTATACTGCATTTATGTTTTATTTGGCTCTTCCCTTAATTAAGGTTGCTGATCCCTGACCTAACAGATCCCAAGTACTTGACTTTCCTGCAGGAAGTACTGGAGGAGTTCTTGGAAGATATGCCACTGAACATTCTCAAATAAATTTGGTAACACCAATAAACTTGCTGCTTAACTAATTCTCGCCTAAATATTTGAGGAAAGATAAAATGGTGGAAGTAGATAACAGCTATAACTGCTAGCCTCATTGACATAGGTAAAACAGGATATTTGATTTGATCATGTCATCACTATAGCACTAAATTGGTACATTTCCAGACATGAGTTTTGAATTAAAACTTTATATACTGAATATCCTCATAGCTCCCAGAATCATGTAACTCTGGATTACCTCTATGATGAAGTTTTGGAATCATTTGTCCACTTCATTGAACTGTTTGCTAATTTTTCCCCATGGTATTTATGTAGAAGTGCAGTTGTTCATACAGCTAGAATTGCAATGACAATTTAAAATAAATATTCTTGTTACACAAAATCCCTAAGTGTGAGAGTAAGTTGGTATTTTGATCAAGTGTCAAATTTTACTGTCTATTGTGAATCATTATATGGAAGAAATTTTATCTTCAATACCATCAGAGTTATTTTGTGTTTATCTGCTCCATTGTTTAAATTTTAATTATGTGTGACTTTTTATATAAATTTTATTTATTGTTTGTTCTAAATTCTTCTTTCTTAAAGTATTGTTTTTCAAATATTTCCATTGAAAGCACTTACTAAAAATTAAAGTCGACAAAGTTTCCACCTTAGTAACACATGTGACCAAACAAGGTGCCTCAAATTACATCTGCCGGTTAAATTTAAGTGTAAATGGATTGGGGGTCATTGACTGTTGCAATTCTTCATGTTACCAGACTTTCACTGATTCAACAAAGTATAACATACAGCATGACCAAGTTAAATATTCTGAGTATGCAAGGAAGTGCGTTAGTGCTAGTATTGCCAGAGAAATTGATAGTACTGGAGTAATTTTAACCTGGTTGTTAAATTTTATCCATGTAGTCCTTAACCACTGACAGGAACAGGTTATTATGAAGCATAGTGATTGCTGTTCTCATCTCACATACAGATCAGCGCAATGCTTAGTTACAGAGATGACAATGTAACACTGTAGAAGAGGGGATGATTACTGTACTTCATTCATCTGTAACAGGGATATAATGTCATACATTATTAAACATAAACTGGAGAAATTTACCTGGCTATAGAGGAGTTGCGTCCCGCGCCGTAGCCAAGTGGTTAAGGCAGGAAGCCTTGGCGCAGAGCTACGGGACTTGCGCTGGTTCGAGTCCCCATGGGGGAAGAAATTTTCTCATGGTATTTTGGCCAGTACGGGACCGGTGCCCACCCAGCATCGTGATGCATTTGGGTATCTATAATAAGTAGCGGCTCCAGGTTGAGAAAACCAGCTATAACGGCTGGGGGACTCAATATGCTGACCACATGTCACCCCTACACTGGCTGATTATCATCTGCCTCTGTGATTGACACATGTGGATGTGAGGCCAGCAGCCGGCTGGTAGGCTAAGGGCCTTGTAGGCCTGTCGCGCCAGGAGTTTTTTTTATAGAGGAGTTGGAGAAATTAATTTAAGATAGGGAACCCACTGTCTCAGACAAAAAAGTACATGAGTTATCAGTTAAAAGCTATTTTTTTTATATTTGATACTCATAATCCAGTATAAAAATAAATTGGGATTTTGGAATGGTATGACATGGCTTCAAATAACTTAGTTGCCTGTTAGATGCCTCATTGGGTCGGTGTGTTAACCACATGCCATCCATGACATTTGTGAGCAAATAAGGTAACTAAAAATTAACTTGTTCTGGTAACTCCTTACAAAGGACAGGCTATGGCTCAACAATGAGCTATGCCGTTATAGATAGATAGATGACATGGTTTCAGACTTTCATTGGGGATTGTGTGAAGTGAAACTATTAAGAATTAAATTTGTTCCTTGAATGTAGCTTTTAAAGAATGTGTGAAAATGTTAGCAAATAATGGACAATTTTAAAGATTCTATAAAAGCAAATTTTGAAAATATATTTTTTTATATAATTGGACTTTTCTGATCCATATAAAGATCCAAAGCCATACCATACTTCTTTATTTCCAGGCTCCTTATCTAAAAATGCTTGTCTGCAACTCCTCTGTAACCAGATAAATTATTAATTCAGTATTTTTTGCATGCAGTCTTCACTTAGACAACCTGTGTATAGTTAATAATTAAATATAATATTATTGATTACAAAATCTCCCCATGTTTGTAATATATATTATTTCACATACATTAGTATTGCTATGACAAAAATATGTTAAATATATTTCAAAGTCAGTTTATATGAAAGCATAATCATATTAAAATAAGGAGTGTTTTGCTTAATGATTTCTTGATTACAGCAAAATTATCAACCATTCATGTCCAGATACAATTGACGAACGTGCAATTAACAAGAAGAATCTGACTGTATATACAAAACATGAAAATCTAACACTTGCTCTAGTTTCATCTCAAGCCATCGGATGTAACATAGTCAATATTGATGCTCATGACTTATCAAAAGGAAAACCACACCTCGTACTTGGTCTTCTGTGGCAGATCATTAGGGTAAGTAGTCTCTTTTACATTCAGAGAGTATAGTGCTATAAGAAAATCACTTCACTGATAACAAGTAGGTTTTTTATATTTAGCATTTATTAGTTTATTTGATTAGAATATATATATATTTTTTTTTTAAAAATAATCAAGTATTTTGGTAATAATCAATACTAGTAAAATTCATATCAAATTCCGTTGAGGTGAAGTCATATGATGAAAGTTAAAAATTAAATTGTACCTGTGCCGTCGTCCTCAACTTTGTTAATGTATTGTATATAAAGTTAACTGGAGCGCTTTCGGAAGTTATCTTCCATCTTCTGCAGGTTGAGTTTCCGTTACTTGTTGTTGTGTACAGTGATGTATATACGAGATCGTCAAAAACAAGTCAGTTGCTGCTACAAACAGTTGGAGTATACATCACCGTACACAACAACAAGTAACGGAAACTCAACCTGCAGAAGATGGAAGGTAACTTCCAAAAGCGCTCCAGTTAACTTTATATACAATACTTTAACAAAGTTGAGGATGACGGCACCTACCAACAGGTACAATTTAATTTTTAACTTTCATCATATTTTGGTAATAATATGCACTGTAAGAAAATATTTTGTTAAGAGTGTAGATAAATTTTAACTTACTATGTTGATGAAAAATATTACATTGTTACTACTACTGTTGGTGGATTATAAGAACATAGCTGTAATAAATTTACATCTAAAATCTAAAAATATACCATATTACTATGTCCACAACTACAATAACCGGAAATATATGTTTTGTTGTCGCTACCGTCGAGTTCTTCCAAGTACAAAAGTTTAAAGGCGAAAAAAAAAACAAATTCTGTGAACATGCCATGCTTATAGGTTACTTCCTTGCCGTTCCATGCATTTCGTTCTTTGGCTCCAAGGTAGAAGAGAAGACATGAAATGGCCTGTTGGTGGCTATTTCAAGTTAAAAAATGTCTATTGAAGAAAGAAAAATCATGATGAATTTGTATCAACAAGAGCAAAGTTATAAAATAGTCAAAATTAATAATGAAAACATCAATAGAAGCCCTACTGGCTTTATAAAGTAGTGTTAAATTCCCAATAAATGTCTTCTTAACTAAGAAGCCGCCATTTGCAAAGATAGAAGCAAAGGTTTCAAAGCATTTGGCATGAAGGAATTACAACGTATATTAGAGAAAAATTTGCGTCTAGATTGCAACTTGCCTCGGTAGCTCAGTTGGTAGAACATTTGGCCCAGAAAGCCAAAGGTCACGGGTTCGAGTCTCAGTCTAGGCGAAATTTTTTCTCTTCAAATATACGGTGAAGCACGAGTGCTCAACTGTCCTTGGAAAGATTGTTTAGGAAAGGTTACTGTCAGAGAAGCACTAAAAGTTTAAAAAAAAAAAAAAAAAAAAAAAAATAAAAAAAAAAAAAAAAAAAATAAATGTCGTGAAGAACGTCCTATGGTAAGTGCATCTTAAATAGCAGCACAGATATATGCAAATTTGGGGAAAGATATTCATCCAAAAACAGTGAAAACTTTTCGTCGGGATAGATATAATGGCTGAGTACCAAGAAGAATTTCTAAGGTAAATAAAAAGAAAAGACTTGTTTGCAAACAAATTTGTGGGAAAGGATTTGCAGTTCTGGAGCAAAGTCATCTTCTCAGACGAGAGTAAATTTCAGATATCCATAGTGGCAATATTATGGTACAGGGAGGTATATTGCAGCTTTGGGAGTTGGGCAACTTATTTTCAAGATGAGAAAATGAATGAGTAATCTAAAGCAAAGATTTGAAAAATGTGGTCTAGCCGGAGATTACTGTTTCCATCAAAACAATAACCAGAAGCATACCACCGAAATAGTCCAGAAATAGATCATCTGGGTCACATCTCACATTTTGCAAACTCCACCTGAATCTCCAGTTTTCATTCCTATAGAACATCTATGGGCTCCCTGCAAAGACAAATCCAGAATAATCAATTTTGTTTTGTCTTTTGCATATATTATAGAATATATATAATGAAATTTATGTTAATAAAATTGGTGAATTGTCTTTTTTAAATATCTATCAAAAGCTAATTTAAAATCATCCATTCATAGTAATTCTGCCCGAAGGTAGGTCCTTCACTGCAATCATAGCATTTTCATGCTATGCTTGCAGATTTACTAAGGAATTGTAGGTGCAGTAGCTTCCCATTGCTTTCCACACCGGTGAAGGATGATGATGTTGATGATGATAATGATAAGGATGATGATGATGGCCATATGATTTCGGGGAGCATTTGGCCTTAAAGTTTTTCTGACATTTGTCTGACAGGTGAGGAGAAACCCCAATAAAAACGTCACCCAGAAAAACTCCCCCAACCGGGGATTGAACCTGGGCCCGCTGTGCGACAAGGCAGCACACTACCTCGAGACCACAGCAGTGGACCCAATTTAAAATGATAAACTAAATTTTCCCAATATTTTTGCCCTGAGTTTATGTGCTGTCATAAAGATTATACTTTTAGCTAATTCAATATTAAGTTATGTAGGTAGGAAATATTCAATATATTGTCCAAAATGTCAAGATTTTCCTTTTTTAAAATGCCATATATTTCATGTCATGGTGCTTCATGAACTAATAATTCTTTCACAAAATTTACTGATCAAATATCGTACTGTATTCCAATTTGAACAGCGCAGATTAAGATAATATTTATGAAATTTCAGTTTCACCAAAATGTTCACCCTCATTAGAAATATGTATTCTTCTTTGTTCAATATTATTACCTCAAAATAACTTTAATAAATTCTTCTCCACTTTATTTTTCTATATAATAGATTATTCATTGTTCCCCATGTACAGTTACAGTTTCTTGTATTATTCTCCTATCTTGTAGCCTTAAAAGCTCATGGTAAATAACCTCAAATAATGGCTGCCAACTTAAATACTTTCATTACACTTATGCTGTTTAGTTTAATACATAGTTAACTCTTAAGATCTTTTGGTCTAACCATTAGTCTGCATATTTCAATTGTGTATTTGTAATGTATTTTTAAGCAAGGCAAATATGATATGGATTATTGGGATGGTGTTCAGGGACTATTTGGCCCTCAAAGTTAGCTGACATTTGTCTTACAGATGAGAAAAAATTTCGTTACACGTTAAATTTGTCCCAACCACAGATTAAAACCTGGGTGTGCTGCAATCAGATTACTCTAGACCACAGAGATGGACTAGAGTCTAATACTTAGGTATTTGTGTGGGTATTTCCATACCACTCTTGCTTATGGTAGAGAATTTTTTCTTTAATTTAATTTACTTAAAAATCTTATACATTTTCTGTTTTTTTATGTAGCTTTATAATTACAACCTTCTGTTTTTCTTACATGATTCATGTAACTACTTTACCTCCAATTAACTAGATTCTCATACAGTAGTGTAAAAAGAGCTATTGATTTATTTAATCATATTCAAGATTTTTTTCTCTAACACAATAGTAGTGAATCCATCATTATTTGAATTGACTTAACTTTCTAATGTAACAATATATGATATGACTTATAATTGTTAATATTTTAAAAATATAAATAGGAATTTTTACTGTGTGAATTGAATGTAATGGTATTCACTTCAGCAATGTATGCAATAAATGAGATAAGTAAAACCTTGACATTTTAACTTGTGTAGTTTAACTAATTCACAATATCTGTTCTTGTCTATATTTAATGGCCCTCAGAACAGAAGACGAGCTACACTCACTTAAGTCAGGCTCCAATTTGTTGTACTTTGTATATCCCCTAACATAATGTTCTTTTGTTCGACATTTACATTTAATAGTGAATTGAGGATTGCTTTACCCCATCACATTATCTGAAAATGAATGAATACAAGTTTGCTTAAGATTTAAAATAAAATTCTTTACAAGTCACCTCATATCCAGTCTTCTAATTAAACCGGTTTTAAAACCTATGCGGTTTCATCATCATTAATTCCATGATCAATGTCCTGTCATCCAGAAAGCAGTTTTCCTGGATGACAGAACATTGGTCATGAAATTACTGATGATGTCACCATATAGGTTTTGAAACCAAGACTGGATATGAGGTGAGGTGTAAACAATTTAATTTTAAATTAAACCTGAGTCCACTGCTGTGGTCTCGAGGTAGCGTGCTGCCTTGTCACGCAGCAGGCCCTTGTTCGATCCCTGGTTGGGGCAGTTTTTCTGGGTGAGGTTTTTATCGGGGTTTTTCATCACCTGTAAGACAAATATCAGGAAAACTTTAAGGCCCAAACGGTCCCCGAAATCATATGGCCATCATCATCATCATCCTTATCTTCATCATCATCATCATCATCCTTCACTGGTGTGGAAAGCAACGGGAAGCTACCCCACACCTACAATTCCCTAGTAAAGCTGCAAGCATAGCATGAAAATGCTATGATTGCAGTGAAAGACCTGCCCTTGGGCAGAATTACTATGGGTGGATGAAAATTAAACCTCATAGTGATATTTCCTTTAAGAGTTCAATACAAATTTCTTTTCTGGTTATTAAAAAACAATAGACATATTCTGAAGCTAAAGTTAATGGATGAAGTTTGACATTTTAAGGGGCCGTAGCAAGAAATTATTAACACGAATATTAACAAAATTCAGTTAATATGCTCAGACAACTTCTGTGCAATATAACTAAAAAATTCTCCATATCTGCTAGAACATATTTAAACTATTGTTTAAAATTTGTTAACGTATTTGTTCTCAAAACTATAAATCACTGAGTTAACATGTTCTTGCCATGACCTCTTCAATTGTCTGGGCTCCATTTGTCTCAGCTGTTACTTAAAAAGTAACATTAGTGCAGTGAATGTTTCCACAAACCTTCATGTATCACAATGTTAATTATTTATTACCAATCCTAATATTGCTTTTGGGTTTGAACTATCAAGGCTCATTTTTCTTCTTTCAGTTAATTGATAGTAAAATATTTTAGCTGTAAATGAAATATTAATTATTTTGAAACTATTTTAATTTATGTCCTAGATTACAAAGATAAATACCAACTAGATAGTATAACTGTCACAGGCTTGATGATCAGGGCAAGAGGTACTATACCAGGATTCCTAGTCAAATTTTGGAATTCCTTAGATTTGGACAGGGTGTATCTTTTTAAAATTGCCATCGCTGCCATTAGAGGATCAATTTAAATTTTTACAAAATTTTTACTTTGTAGTATGTATACTCCAATTAGGCCTACAATTTGAATTTTTTAAATGTATTTACAAAATGTATTTCATAAATTCAAAAAAAATAATTGTCTGTATCACTTTGTCCTTGAGGCAATCCTCTAATGAGGAAAGTTGTATATAATATAATATAATAAAATATATATATATATATATAGAAAATATAATTTTGTTTATATGTAAATAAATAGTACAAAATATCAATCTTAGGTAGCAA
The DNA here is from genome assembly GCA_030220185.1 of Diploptera punctata. Taxonomy (NCBI): domain Eukaryota; kingdom Metazoa; phylum Arthropoda; class Insecta; order Blattodea; family Blaberidae; genus Diploptera; species Diploptera punctata. The sequence goes on along the minus strand of JASPKZ010007372.1, from coordinate 281,204 downwards.
TTACTAAAACTGAATTAGAAAGTATACATCTCATCTCATAAGATGAATTTTCTTAGCTGCACCTGATTATGAGACCATTGTCCCTGGAGTCAGAATCTAATTTATTCCAGTATCTGAAATGAGTCACATTGGACACTGTTATGAAATTAGTAAATGCTGGGTTGTGTGAATGTAATTAGTTGAGTTGTCAGCCGTGATGATCTAGTTGTTATGTTCCTTGCCTCTAGTCCCAAGGGTCATGGGTTCAAACCTGGCTGGGGTCGATGGATTTTTTAGGATGGGAAAATCTAAGGAACAGGTCTTCCAGAAGGGACTTTAAGCCATGAACATTTTCTGGCTCATAAAAGAACCTTAAGCCTGAAAAAGAGGCCTCTTAGCACAATTTACCACCTTCATCGTGCAAGTAATTGCCTACTAGATGTCTCACTGGGTCGGTATGATGACCAAATGCCACTCATGACATTTATGGGTAGAAAAGCACAACTAAATTAACTTGGTCTAGAAACTCCTAACAAAGGAGATGCTATGGCTAGACTCAAAAGGCTGTCATTATCATCATCCATGCAAGTATTAGGCCATGTGGTCTGTTATGATCTCAAAGAGGAATTTTCCATCCAGCACTTTTTTGGACATCCCAGCGATCTTTTGCCTTGGGGCAGTAACAAAGCATGCCTTTTGGAATTCTATGAGATGGCATTCGTTGAAGATCATCTTTCCAGTTGTTCTTGTAGTTTTGTATATGGTGGAAAATGGGTTCTGCATCCAACTCTTCCATAATTTCCTCATTTCTTTTATGGTCCCACTTTATATAGCCTGCCATACGGCGCATAAATCACATCTCATTTGCTGTTATTTGGCTTTCATCTCTTCTTCGTATTGTCCATGCTTCACTACCATATCTTAATACTGGTCTTGTGAGAACCTTATAAAGCCGTAATCTTGTGTTCTTTTGTTCAAAAGGCTGTAAAGTCAATAAATAGTGAGTAATTAATAGAGTCATAAATCATTCAGCAGATGCTGGAGACTTAAATGCTTAATACAAACTTGTACCTGCAGCACGAAAATGGTATGTTTCTGGACAGAGGTGCCTATTCAAAATGTTATCTACCCAGTCCCCTCTACATGCCCTAGAAGTTTGTAATAGAAATTTCCAAATGCCATATATATATCCATAGTAATTCTGCCTGAGAGCAGGTCCTTCACTGCAATCATAGCATTTTCATGCTATGCTTGCAGCTTTACTAGGGAATTATAGGTGTGGTAGCTTCCCGTTGCTTTCCACACCGGTGAAGCATGATGATGATGACCATATGATTTCGGGGACCGTTTGGGCCTTACCCAAGTTTTCCTGACATTTGTCTTACAGGTGAGGAAAAACCCTGATAAAAACCTCACCCAGAAAAACTGCCCCAACTGGGGATCGAACCCAGCCCCACCGCATGACAAGGCAGCATGCTACCTCGAGACCACAGCGGTGGACACATATATATATAAACTAAATTGATACAGTATATAAAACAAATGCTAGTACTTGCAAAACATGAGTATTTTTACTGTTGAACTAAATCTGAAGTATTAAACAGGACTTAACCAATGAACATTTAGGAACTATAGATCATATTTTATTGATTCTGATTCCTTTTTATGGCATTAAATAAACCTCATAGTGTTACTTCCTAAAAATATCAATAATGTTTTCTATGAGTTCTGAGATGAACAGACAGGTGAATGGAGAAGACTGCATAACAGTGAATTACATGGTCTTTATAGGAAGCCAGATATAATGAGAACAGTTAAGTCTCATAGACTGTGATGGGCAGGACATGTGGCATGAATGGGGAATGAAAGACTTGCATGGAAGATTCTTGTAGGAAAACCAGAGGGAAAACGCCCAGTTGGTAGACCAAGATTGAGATGGGAGAATAACATTAACTATGATTTGAGAGAAGTAGATTATACAGGGAATGATTGGAAAGCATTAGCTCAGGATAGGGATGTATGGAGAGCTTATGTCTGCATGGCCATGAACCTACGGGTTCAATACTGCCAGTGAGTAAGTAAGTATGAGTTCTGAAAATTGTTCAAGGTGTATGCTACATCATGTAACTAAGTCCTAGTTGGTTATTTTGTGCCATATGCATTCACTCTGCCTTACCAGCACTTGAGTATGTTATTATGAGTGTATTGTAAACATGGGCTGTGTGTTCTTTGAACAGACTATCATGATGTGTTAAGGTGAGGTTAGGGGAAATGGAAAAGGGGCTCATCACATCTACCAGCATTCATACCCTAACAGGAGACATTCACAATATGATACTTTTGCTGGCTTTGAGAAATGGGAAAACTTGATTCTTAGCATGGTGGAAGGATGATGTGAGGACACCAGAGTTCAAGGATGATGTAGTCAAGAGATTTAGTTAGACACCTTAAATCTTCTGGCAGCATCACGACCCTGGGTTTGACTCAGCCTGTAATGGAAATGATACCAGGCTGTGTTCTGGGAGTAAATGCGAGCCTCATGCTGGTTGTCTAAAAAAGTGACATATCATTCATAAGAGTTTTATTGTTGAAGTCTCTTACATTCTGTATTGGTAGCAGAAGATTAAATTATGAATTATCTGTTTTTAAATTATAGATAGGCTTATTCAACCAAATTACACTAGAAAATTGTCCTGGTCTGACAACACTTCTTTTGGATGGAGAACGAATTGAAGACTTGATGAAGCTTTCTCCAGAAGCAATACTACTGAGATGGGTCAACCATCATTTGGAGAGGGCTGGAGTTTCTCGGTAAGTTACTAATTATTTTTGTATTATAAGCCCATGTTTTCACTTTACAGAGATTTAGGCGTTCTCCCCCTACAGGGAAGAATTTGAACCATACTAATTTAGTTACACTTGTTTTCATATAGATGTCATTTTGAGTGGTCTGTGGTCAGCGTTCCGCCTCATGCTGACATCTAGGAAACCAAGGTAGTACTAGGACGGGAAAATTTGGTAAATTTTGCTTAGAGGCCTTTTCATTCAGGCTTAAGGATTTTTACGAGCCTGAAAATCTTCAGACTCAGGACCCACGGCTTAAAGTCCCTCCCGGAGGACTTGCTCCTTGAATTTTTCTGTCCTAAAAAATCCATCGGCCCCGGCTGGGTTTGAACCCATGACCCTCGGAACCAGAGGCAAGGAGCATAACCACTAGTCCACCGCAGCCAATTACTAATTATTTTAAGAAGTAAAAATTGAATTATTACTGCAGAATAAAGTAACAGCATCAGATATGTAAAGAGAATTCAAGAAAGGAAAATATAGTAATTCTGATTATCAATTTTTTTCTTTTTTAAAAACATTGTTTTTTATATTCCATAGTGAGTGTCCAGCACATCAGCATGCCTTTCTCTTTGACTACAGAATATGGGTTTAATGTCTGGCAGGGTTGTAAATTGTAATTGTAATTGTTTTATCTATAGGCTCTCACGATTGGTGTGTACTAATTTTAATTGCTATATTGTGCACTGGATGCCTGGATTAAATTCTAGTCCCTTCTGTAGTAATATGTTAAGAAGGCATGTGGTACTGTTGATAGTCATTTGTCTGTTGGATGGAGATGTTAAAGCCTGTCTCTTCCTTGGTGCTTTTTGAGAGCAGTAGTCTATGTGCCGGAATCAGGTTTCAACTTCTCCCTCTTCATCATCATTCTTCACACAACATAATTACACTACAGAAACACTTAAGTGTATGCTCCTCTTCACATATAATACAGAGCACATCATATGTGTAACATGGTTTGCCGATGAGGTACTGAAATAGAATATACCCCATATGTTGCATGTGAGGATGCAGGTGCTCCCTAGCAGGAGTTTCTTAACCAGGCATAATTTAGTTATGCTTTTTTTTTAATGTAATAAATTTGGGAATTTTAACATTATGAGGTTTTCTTAATAAGAATCAAATGAATTGTGAATTCATCATCAGATGGCAGTTTGGATAATTACCAGCAAAAGAAAAAAATTGACAGTCGTGAAAACAGCTGTGGATGGAAAAGATGTTTTTACGATACCATGGTGCTGTATTTTAAAAAATATAGATATATGAGGTAAGAAGAATTCAGGATTCATTTGATTCTTATTATAATTATGCTTTATTAAATATGAGTAGGAAATAACACTATGAGGTTTATTTTAATTATATTTGAGTTGTGTATTTTAACTCATAAGTGAGTCAAAATACACACTCAAATATAATTAGTTATGCTTATTTAACTTCAGATGTCAATGAGTGATATGACAATAGCACATTGCCTCAATAAGACGTGTAGTAGGCAACCAAGATATTGTAATCAAATGGTAAAGAGAAAAATTTATCCCTGAACCGGGAATGGAACCCCGAACCTTCAGCTTTCCGTGCTGATGCTCTTAACCATTGAGCTAATTCAGGCTTCCTTCCCATCCAAGCATAAAGAGCATCAGCACGGAAAGCTGAAGGTTCGGGGTTCCATTCCCGGTTCAGGCATAAATTTTTCTCTTTACCATTTGTTTACAATAATTTAATTGTGTACTTTAATATACTTATTTCAATCATAGTAACAGCTTTAGCATCTTAATATTAATTTAACCAAGATATTACTTGGGTGGGTGAAGATTGGTTAAATTTTGAACCAAAGCCTTTTTATTCAGACTCGTGTTTCTTTTATGAGCCTGAAAAGTTTCAGGCTCGAGACCCATGGCTTAAAGTCCCTCCCAGACTTGGAATTTTCCTTCCTAAAAATCCATTGAGCCTGGCCAGATTTGAACCTACGACCCTCTGGACTAGAGGCAAGAAATATAGCCACCATGTATTTGCCCAGTATAGAACCCAAAGAACAAAAAGTGCTGTTGGATGTTATTTCTTGCAAGATGGCAAGATTCAATCTTTAAATTTTCAACTGTTTAAATATTAAAAACAAGAGCACAAAATCTTCAAAGTGCCATGGCAGACTGAAGTGGTTGATGTCTCTGGTTAGCAGATGACAGTATGAGAAGTCATATGGCCTAGTTATCGTGATACAGATCCTTAGCCTTAATTTCAACTATCCTCATGAGACTAAATGCGACCCATTGCAGACCCTATATTTGAAGAACAATTACCATTATATAGCCAGGGAACAAAGTAAGACTTCTGCGATGCCAGCCAGACATATTAATTTTTAAACCAGGGAATGGATCAATGTTTTCCTTTTCTTTTAAAATCCTTGAAAAAGCACTCAATAAACCTTCGCAATCTCCATTATTGAAATATTCAGGGATTCAAGACTTTTTTGGTAAACTAGATCTTGATTTCCTACTATTGTTGCTACTTGGTTTCCATTTGAAATATTTTTTCAGAAGTTTTATTACAGCTACTAAAATGTTCGTCACATTAGTCCCATAACTGTCCAAAAATCATCCACATGCCCATAACAGAAATGTCTAGACATTGTAGCATTACATGATTGTCTTTAATAAAGTATGGTGAATAATAAAAAATATATATATTTCAGGCGCTGTAACAATTTCCAAGGTGACATTTCCATTATTGAAATATTCAGGGATTCAAGACTTTTTTGGTAAACTAGATCTTGATTTCCTACTATTGTTGCTACTTGGTTTCCATTTGAAATATTTTTTCAGAAGTTTTATTACAGCTACTAAAATGTTCGTCACATTAGTCCCATAACTGTCCAAAAATCATCCACATGCCCATAACAGAAATGTCTAGACATTGTAGCATTACATGATTGTCTTTAATAAAGTATGGTGAATAATAAAAAATATATATATTTCAGGCGCTGTAACAATTTCCAAGGTGACATTTCAGATTCTGAAATTTACTCACATCTTCTGAAGCAAATAGCACCTCCAGAAAGCAATGTTACATTGGAAGCATTACTGGTAAGTTTTATGATGCTCTAAACAATGGAATTGAAAGTTAGTTTTCTTATGAAATGATGTATTTTGTTTGCTAATCAAAACCATTTCAATTTTCATTGAATTATGTTTTCTAATGAAATTATTCCTTACCTTTCTAAGAAGTGTTCATCTCCCCATCTTGAAGTAAGCTAATCTATATTCCTAAAAAAATTAAAATTACTATTCAGAGGGTAGAACATTTAGAACAAATTCTGAGAAAAAAAGATGTATTTTGAATTTTATGGTGCTAATTATTCAGTAAATGTTTTCTTTTGAATATATGTGTTCATATTAAGACTAAATTCAAGAGATATTCACAAAACTTGGTTTTGTAATAATCGGTTCTTGGCTACACTGTTTACACATAATTATTTACCGTTGAGCAAAATTAGATATTATTGCTCCAGGCATTTTTTATCAAAATGCTCTCATTAGTTGGATTATTCCATGTTAAATACAGCATAAAATTTTAATGTAGTATTTTTCTTAATAAATACCAACAAATTACCTTAATAAAAATAGAGTAAAAATGCTACTGATATCTTAGAATAGTGGATAATTTTCAAAAATTTCTAGAAATCTTGTAGTCTATCTAACTATAACTCCATTGTGCAACAGGCCTAAAAGGCCCTTGCCTTACCAGTCAACTGCTGGCCTCACATTCACGTGTTAATCACAGAGGTAGACTATCTTCCAGCCAGTGTAGAGGTGTTATGTGGTCAACATATCAGGTGCCCCAGATGTTATAGCTGGTTTTTTCAACCTGGAGCCACTATTTATTGTAGCTACCCAAATTCCTTATGATGCTGGATGGGCTTCATTCCCATACTGGCTAAAAATCCATGAGAAAATTTCTTCCCCCATGGAGGTGTGCAAGTCCCTTAGCTCTGTGCCAAGGCATCTTGCCTTAACCATACAGCTATGGCACGGGACTATAACCTATCTAACTTACGTAGAATGGGAACCATCAAGTGGAGAAACTCTAGCTCACTTTTACTCCATATTCTTATTTAAAAATTATCCTTTGTAGAAATTTAACATTTAAGCAGATTTGGGTAGGTAATGGGTGTCTTCCACAAAAGACTATATTCTTACATTTTCAGAAGATATTTCCATGGAAAATTACTAATATATGCTTTATGTAATTAATGCTTTCAATTATTATTTAGCTTTTGTTGACTGTAATTAATTATTCCTGTATTGGGATTTTTTAGGAAAAGAATCAGTTGAACAGAGCAGAAATCATGCTTCAGCAAGCTGCAAAACTGGGATGTCGTAGTTTTGTTACTCCGAGTGATGTTGTTAATGGAATATACAAGTTGAACCTGGCGTTTGTTGCTAATTTATTCAACAATCATCCCGGTCTAGATAGGCCTGAAGGTGATATTGAAGGATTGGAAAACCTTGAAGAAACACGAGAAGAAAAAAGTAAGTAATATTACTAATGCAGTTGTATTTTTTATACGTAACTTGGTTCTGCATATTTGGTTTTATACATAAATGTTTGTAAGTGTAATTGAAAAGTTTAAACCTTATTTGTACGTAATGCATTTATACATAATTCGAAGGATGTATATGTACCAAAGTACATAAAATATTCAAAGTTAAAATTGGGAAACACATTATGAGGTTCTTAATTAATAAATTAATGAGTCATTTTAACATCTTATCTCATATTTCATGTTTTTACCGTGTTTGAAAAACATGAAATATGAGGTAAGATGTTAAAATGACTCATTAATTTATTACATAAAATATATTAATATTATTCGTTTTTAAACATCTTAATGATGGACAAATTATATTTGAAAAGAAAAATATACACCTAGACCGGGGTTTGAACCCAAGACCTTTAACTCTCTATGTCAATGCTCTTCTATCTGAGCTACCTAGGCCTCCATTCTAAACACATATTTTTCTCTTATACATAGTTAATTCCCTAACCCCAAATGCTACGAGCCCTTGCTACGATTTTTGCAAATGGCGGCTTCTTTATTTAGAAGACTTTTTATTGGGACTTTAAACATTACTTATGAAGCCAATAGTGCTTCTTTCAATGTTAATATTATTCGTTTTTAAACATCGTAATGATGGACAAATTACATTAATTTATATAGGCGTATATTTTTCTTTTCAAATATAATTTGTCATCATTAAGATGTTTAAAAACGAATAATATTAACATTGAAAGAAGCACCACTGGCTTTATAAGTAATGTTTAAATTCCCAATAAAGTCTTCTTAATAAAGAAGCCACCATTTGCAAAAATCGTAGCAACGGCTCGTAGCATTTGGGGTTAGGGAATTACTATGTATAAGAGAAAAATACACGTTTAGATTGGAGGCCTAGGTAGCTCAGATGGAAGAGCATTGACATAGAGAGTCAAAGGTCCTGGGTTCAAACCCCGGTCTAGGCATTTTTTTTTTCAAATATAACATAAAATATATCTGACTGGTAAGTAACAAAAGATTACAAACATTGTATTTTTAAAATGGATGTCAGTACCAACATGTGGTGAGTATGATAAACACGAGATAACATATGTGACATGGCAACAAAAGCTGGTAGCCAAACTACAATTTCAAAGACAGTGGTGGCAATGTGTTGTTAACAGAGTGTGTGGTTTAATGCAGAAGATAAAAACAGTTAAGAACAGATACATTTGTTTGTAATATGATACCCACTTTTGTGGGAACAAATGGGTAAATAAGAATATGCGCATAAAAAAGGTTCTGATATATGCAAGTGTTTCGAACATGAAACACACTTTCGTGGAAACAATTGGGAAATTAAGAGTACAAAATAAAAATGTGCTGGCAGCCATGTTCTATAATGAGAATAAAACAGTAGTTCCTTCAGTTGGTTTTGATCTGCTATAGAAAATAGAAAAAAGAAAAAATTTCTCAATAGACCAAAAAGTAATATTTATGTGAGAGGCAATAATGATCCAGATGACGACCTGACTCTTGAAACACTTTAAGTAAGGGAAATGTTAAGTGTAATTGATCTGTTTAGGCATTACATTAATACAAATAAGTTGCAATAAAAAATATGTGATGTGTTAATAAATTTGTGAAATGAGGTGTGCACCTAATGCAAGGAAAGTACAAGAAACCAAAATGTCTGTTTCTTTAAACCAGGGCCATGTTTAAAATTATAGTATCTTTTTAATATTCTTTTTCTTATGTGAAGTTCTTAGATTATAGGCCTACTGTATTAATATGAGTTTTTTATTATAAGACAATTTGTGATTCTATATTGCAATTGCCATAACTTTATGTGTGTTCTTTAGTGGAATTTTAATTCAGTTTGAAAAGCTCCAATTTGTGCAAAACTATAAGTATAGGCCTAGTGCCTACTGTACTACATATTTTAGCACTGTTTCTAATTAAAAGAATTTTCACCCTTAGAAAAATATTTATGTGAATCTAATAAATTTATATCATTAGTTATATTATGACTTTCACCTGTATTCTTTCAGAAGAGCTAAAATACACCTTATTACCTAAATCTTTTTTGTAAGTAATTCTGAGTTATTAGTATTCTTTCTTCTTCACCTTGACATATGTATAACTGGAGGTTCAACTGTGTGTATGTGTATATATATATATATATATATATATATATATATATATGTTGAAACTTACTACTGTACAGAATAATTTGTTGTTAATGTATCAAATATTTAATCTATGCATCAGTTATAAATATTGTGAAATACGAGGGTCACTCAGAAAATTTCTGGATAGTGGCAAAATTTTAGAGATAATATAAAACTTATCATTACATCTTCTCATAGTACTCTCCCTGAGCATCTATGCATCGTTGCATCCTCCTGAACAACAACTGGAAGCATTTGTGCTTCATCCAGTGCACAGAGCTCCCCTTAGTATGCTGCAACCACATCTTCTGGTATTGAAAATCTCTTCCCATGCAATCAAGCCTTCACTTAGGGAAGAAAAAGAAGTCTCACGGTGCCAGTTCCGGACTGTAAGGAGTATGGGTCAACAGCTGCACAGGAGTCCCCCTCAGAAAATCATGTCAGTTGGGCAGTGTAGGTAGAGGCATAGTTGTGGTGCAACAGGATGCCCCTCAGTTCAGCTCTTGGGCACTTTTGTCGCAATTTTTGGGACACCTGTGGGAAGGCAACTGTGGTGTACAACTTTGCAGTCACTGTCCTTTGATGTTCAAGTAGCATTGTTGCCATATGACCACCTGTAGCAAAGAAAGTGAGCACCATTTTCTTCCCAACACTTTTTGGTCTCTTCACTTTGACTGGTCGATCATCATCACGAAAGACCCATACCGACGACTGATGCTTTTTATCTGGATCATATTGGTAAATCCAGGTCTCGTCACCTGTAATGATCTCAGAAATGCGGCAAGAGTTCCCATTGTTGAAACTCCGAGGTATTTTGTGGCACTATTCCACTCGAGTGATCTTTTGACTTTGAGTGAGTCTGTGTGGCACCCAACGAGGTGACAAGTTGCTGACCCTAAGATAGATGTGCAGAATTTTTGCAACACTACCCGATTCAATCCTCAGGGATGCCTCAATATCTTTATAAGTCATATGGGCATCTTCTCGCACCATCTTCTCCACAACATCAATGTTTTTCACAAGTCACTACCATCGACGGGCCACAAACGCCTCACTTCATCTACAAGAGAGGTTCTATCCCTCTTAAACTCTGCAAACCAATTGAAAACTGTGGCACTGGAAGGGGCAATGTCCCCAAAAGCCTGTGTAAGCCATTCAAGCATTTGTGCCTGGTTTAAGCTACTTTTAAAATCATAAAAAATCATTGCTCGAAAATGTTCTCGCTGTGGTTCCATGTTGCAGTCTGATAGTACCTGTCACCCCCTACCATTTGACCCACAGCTGCTAAGTGATGAGGGGTGCGGGCGGGCGGAAAATATGTCAGCTGACCAACAAAGGACCTCCCAATGAACTAAGCATGGTGTCAAATATTTTAAATAATAATGAGTTACTGATATATGTTTAATATTTGCTTTCCAGCTTACAGAAATTGGATGAATTCCATGGGTGTACTTCCATATGTCAATTGGCTGTATTCAGATCTAGCTGATGGGCTAGTAATTTTCCAGTTGTATGACATCATTAAACCTGGCATTGTAAACTGGAACAGAGTTCACAAGTAAGCAAATTAATATCATAGTGATTTACTAATAACTATGTTTCAAAATAATACTAAAATCTACATCCAATATTAGAATATTCACAAAAAATTAATGAAAAGTTGCAGATTAAATGATATGAATAATGAATTCTTCTTACCTCATACATCTATGTTTTTTTAACACAGAACTACAGTTTTGGAAAATATGTTTTTTTTTTTTTTTTCGATACTGCAGTTCTGTGTTAAAAATTCATAGATTTATGAGGTAAGAAGAATTCATGATTCATTTGATTTTTATTAAGAAAACTTCATAATGTAAAAATTCCCAAATAGATTATATTAATAAGAATCAAATGAATAGTGAATTCTTCTTACCTCATACATCTATGTTTTTTAAACACAGCACCGCAGTATCAGAGAACAATCTTCTCCATCGCCAGTTGTTTTCACGAAATATCTTCAGTGAATTATATTGGTGCTTTGTAGTAGGCTACACGCTTGTACTGAGTTTTACCTTCTCCCGTCTTTTCATCGTAATCCCTCATGCAACTTTCTTACGCATATGATCTTACTTTTCTCTCTAGACACAAGTACACATCACCTACAGTACCAGAACTTGAAGAAAATATGCTCTTACAACTTTCAGATTATAATCATTAAAGAATCAGAAATTGACACCTTACCTCATAATTTGTTGATTCTTGAGAAAATGTCTCAGAAGAGAACCCTTCTGAAATATGTTCTCAAAAATCAACAAATTATGAGGTGAAGTGTTAATTTCCAATACTTTAATGATTATTAAATAAAACCTTGTAGTGTTGCTTCCCAAAATATTAATTATAACTTTTAGGTTACTTACAAGTTATGATTTTCTCTACAAGCATCAGTGTGTAAATATAGCTGAACCTCCTAATTCCTCTTTCTGTTAATCTTAATGAGGATTTGAATTGAAATTTCAATTGTACATCCTTCACTTTTTAAACCTCCCTTCTAAATATTGGAGGGCAAAATATCAAATGATATTGTTACTTCCTCAACCTTAGATACCAAACAACATTTATAGCTTCAAATCGAGAAACAATCTGTAATCAATATTTAATTTTAGGAAGTTATATTTTGAGGTTATTTTAATTATATTATTTTTGGTCTGGACATCTTACCTCAATATTAATGTTGATTTGTTCTTGGACATGTTTCAAAACAATTCTGTTTTATCTTCAGCTTTCGTGAAGATAAAACAGAATTGTTTTGAAACATGTCCAAGAACAAATCAACATTAATATTGAGGTAAGATGTCCAGACCAAAAATAATATAATCTGTAATCATTCTCTTATTGCTATACATCAATCCATTTAAATAGAAATGTGGTTTTATTTTATGCATACAATGGTGGGTTTAGTCTGAATGTTGAAAATTAGGAATCTTTTCTATTGAAAAATGGTAACAAATCTAAAATTCTTAATGATGAACGAATTCATAAAACTCTTCCATTTTCCTTTTTTGTGTGGGAAGAATAAGTGATAACATATACTGAAATATTTCTCACAGGAGGAGGATGTTCGTGCTGCAGGAAATATCCTAAGCTGTCAGTGACTGATAAGTTTCCTCTGCTTCCATAATAATCACAATCTTGCATTCAATTTTTATTTGCTTTCACTTTCCTCATTAGATTTCACAGTAACATTTTTTTATTACCCCAATGCTAACATTTTATATAATAAGCGTTAAATTAATAATAAAAACATTTTATATTATGTTTACGATACACCATAATGAATGTATTTTTTTCAGGAAATTCTCTAAACTTAGAAAATTCATGGAAAAACTGGAGAACTGCAATTATGCTGTTGAGCTTGGAAAGCAATTGAAATTTTCATTGGTTGGTATTGCAGGTCAAGATATCAATGATGGAAATGCTACATTGACTTTAGGTAACTGATTTTTACCTGTAAATACTTTGAAATTAGAAGAAATAAAAGATTCTCTGCACCAGAAAACATAAATTTTAAATAAATGATGGGTGTGGGTAAAACCAAACAACTCATATATTTTTTCAAAAATTGTTCTTCTGCATTATCAAACTTTTCATTAAGTTCTATAGCATATTATTGTTTGTATAATAAAAAATAACACCGAGAGACAAATTTAAACACTCTTTTTCTACTTTGATCAAAAATAGATGTTTATTTATAATTCCACCCATCTGAATCTGAATCTGGAATTCGAAATCCTGTATCATTTCTTGTTTTTTCTGGATTTTAATTTTTTATAAGTAAATTAATTTCCTTTTGTAATACTACATTGAAATTTAAAATCATTTTTGTTAGCTTAGAAAATAAAATTTAAATTTTGAAGTGAGTAAATATGTAAGAAAAAAATCTTGGAACACCGTAAAAAGAAATTTCATCTTACATATTAAATTTATCACTTCTCACCAAAAGACAAATTTTATATGATGAGAAATGTCATAAAAAACTCAGGTTTTCGAATGCATTTATTTATTTATTTATTTGCTAACATGTTCTGTAACAATTTTCCTGCATACCTTCTCTCCATGACAGAAATTTCCTGGTGAAATCTCTTGCTGCATTCGTCGCTAACTGCGCCCATGTTAGGGGAAGAAAACTCCAAATGCAAGTGTAAAAAGTGAATTTTGAAGGACATATTGCACTCCATATGCTGATAAGACTTCAATAAGTTCCTTGTAGTTATCAGCTTTCTCATTTCCCAGAAAATTAGAACATACTTGTCTGAAAGCTATCCATGCACATTTCTCTTTTTTTTTGTTAACAATTCCAAGTTGTCATCGCGAAAGAGTGGCCCATTAAATATAATATTTGTATGAAATAACACTATTAGGTTTCTTTTAATTATTATGAGTCAGTTATTTTGACTCGCCTCATATTTTTTATATATTCTGCAGACTATAGTTTTGTCGAATTTATGTGACATTGTCAATGCATTCTAACAGTTGTATTTGTGGTTGTCAGTCCTGCAGAATAAAAAAAATATGAGATGAGTCAAAATAACTAACTCGTAATAATACCTTCTTTACTATCACTGAGTATAAGAAATTTCTTACAAGTACCCAAAACCCTGACCATGTTTATTCAAAGCCTGAACTGAATTTTTCATCAACCCTAATTTTATATAAAACAGTGGTAACTAAAGACTGATTCTTAACACTCTCTTCTCCAGAAATTGAGTTTTTTTTTTTTTTTCACATGGGTTAATACTCAAGATTATAATATTTATCCTTTCCTCGATTGACCATTCACAAAGAAAACAACATTTTGTAAACTCAGACTGCATCCCTAAAATTATACGAGTCATTTTTTTGGTTTCTGCCACCCTTTTTGCATAATTTATTACTTTTAATATTGCATCCATATTTTCACATGTTTCCTTCATGCCAGAAGAATAGACAAGGGGTACTGATGGTTACATATTATCATTATGCAACAATATTGCTTTTAAAACTAAAAGATGAATCTAAAAATAGTCTCTACTCATTAAGTTTGTGACCGCTTCCAAGTTCTTGCAGAGCAGCTTGTACATCATTAGAGTAAGTTAACTCATTACTAAGAGAAATTCAAAGTGTCAGTGATTGCTGGCATTTCTGATATGATACCTTAACACCTTCTTGTAACAAATTTGACTCTTCGAGAACCTAATTATTCTGCTTGAACTTTAGAAAGATTGAGGTTCTGGGCTAGATGTTTAGTTCACATTGGGAAACAAAGTGAGGTATTTAGGTACAATTTAATCATTCACCTCATATTTTTCTTCTTATTGCAATTAAAACTAGTTTTGGAACTTTACATTTCAGTTCCATCATCAGTATCCCCACATCTGTCATCTTGAAGAGCCATCTTTCGCTCCTGCTATTGGCAGACTGAAATAGTATTAAATGAATCATGATTTCTTCTTACCTCATACTTCTATGTTTTTTAAACACAGCACTGAAGTATCAGCGACCATTGTCACCATCCTCAGCTGTTTTCATGACTCAATTTTTTTTTTGTCGGTAATTATCCAAACTTCCAGCTGGTGTTCTTTTGAAGGAAATATTTTCTAAACTGCCATCTGGTGTTCTATTGAAGGAATCGTTTTCTAAACTGCCATCTGTTGTATTTTTGAAGAACTTTGTAATCAAGCTCGGTTCATCTGAAATCTCGAAGTTCATGGTTCTCGTATGGTTTTTTTGAATATATATTTTTTCCCAAACTGTTAAATCCAAAGGTTTGGATAGATGTTTCAAAAGTTTTGCTTCTTTTTCAATTCTATGATGCTCTAATAAACTATGTGCTGCTCTAGCTGATTTTTCAATTTCTCCATTCTTTATGTTTCTGAAGTGTTCTTTTTTTATGAGTTTCCAAGTTCCTTTTTGTTTTTCCTATATATATCCTGTTGCAATCTTTGCAATCAATTTGATAAATTCCAGATTTTTTGTTGTCTGTGGTGTTAACTTTATTATTAGTTAACAGAAGATTACCCAGGCTGAATTTGTTAATTGGAGCCAATGTTATATTAAATTTTCTGAAATTTTTTTGAAAATATACTCCAGTGGCTTCTTTAATAAGAAGACTTTAATGGGAATCACACTACATGTATAGCCAGTAAAGCTTATTTTCGATCTTAAATATTAAATTTATCACTTCTTACCAAATTAAAAATTTTTATTTAAAGATAAAATTATACACTAGAGACATCTGGTCGAAATCCCAATTCAGGCATATATTTGAAAATACAATAGGAAGTAACATTATGAAATTTTACGTAATATATAGGTTTGTTTTGTATTATTTTTACCTCATATAGTTTTTTTTCTGTTAGGCATACTTTTCAAGGCATGTTTGCCTCATTTTCAGTTAGTACAAACTGCCTGAAGATGGGGCAAACATGCCTTGAAACATATGTCTAACAGAAACAACTATTTGAGGTAAGAATAATACAATACAAATTTATTTATTCAGGCATATATTTTTCTCTTCTAATGAAAATAAGTACAGCTGTTTGCGTGGTGATCAGAAAGAAAATTAGTGATTTACTAAGAAGGCAATTCACAAAAGAAAATTTTAACAGAGAAACAAGACATTAATCTACTGTAAGTTGTTTCCTTCACCAAATATTAAGTGCCATTCATAAATGTACAAAATTGGTAAAACCTTCTTATCCATTTTTATTTGGAATTAACATTGAGCTGAATGTGGAGACAAAAACCATGAAATTATAAAATGTGGATGTTTTGTAAAAGGTTTAGGTGATGCAGCAAAACAGATGTCATATTTGTTATCAGCATTTCTCAATACATAAATATCACTTAGTTTTATTTAAAGGAGTATTTCATTGTTTTTCAGTGTAATCAAATTATTTCCTGATAAGTAGTGAAAGATAAAACTTGAAACGGATGTATGACACACATTATCAGACTTACATCTCAGTAATCTAGGTAAAAACATTTTGTGGAATTTCAATTGTTTTGCTCACACCCTTCAAATATGTGGATATGTCTTATCTGTGTAGAGATTCACTCAGCCTTGTGAAAATATCTGAGTAGCTTCTTGATATGAGAAGAGGCAAAATCTAGTTAAGAAAAATTAAATTCAGATTCAGGGATTGTGTCATCTAACGACCCTCAGGGGTCCTCATCTAGGGGATATGTGGATGGCGACCACAAGGTGCCCAAGCTGAGCAAAACATTTCTTCCACTTACTTGTGTTTTGCACTCTTTTAACTTTACTATCTAACCTCTCTTGGTTAACTCTTGTTTTTTTCGACCCTGACACTATTAGGGCATCCGAGGGCTAGGGAGTCTTTCCTTTCTTCCATTTCTTCTTTCCTTTATTTTCTTTTCTTCTCCAGAAAAGCCTGACCAGAGGCTATAAGATGGCAGCCCCATCACTGGTCTTGCCTTCCTTTGGCCAGCAACCAATCAAAGGGACTATTATTATGCTTTAAAGTCTTATACGAGAATTTCCCGGAAGGGCCGTCCTATGAAACGCTGGAGGGAAAATTTTCTATAGGATCGTAACAGGCCTTGGCCTAATACTTGGAAGGAAGAAGAAGAAGAACTACATCTAACTCCTTGTGTACAGTCTTCTACTTGCAATGGAAGTATCCAGCTCAGATGGCCTTAGCTCTTTGAAGTAGTTTTGCCACAGATATTTTATTTATTTAATTCTGGGTCATTTATATAAAATAAATTGTATTAATGGGCATTTTTTCGAAACCATATACAAGGAGAAAATATATTTTACAAGTTCAATTCCAGTTCAGTTGTTATAATTGTTACTTCATGGTGTTATTAAGTATTTATTTATACATATTAGGAAAACTACAATTTTATATTTTGTTACTTTAAATCTACACTCTCATAACCAAATATTTTGCATTAGGTAATGAAAGTAATTTATTTTGAAGAAAATAATGATGACCTTTAATCTAAAGCTAGTATACCTCAAATTTCTCATCCTGTCTCATTATTAAAATGTTATAAATATTAATATATTACCTTTTATTTTATTTGTCTTCCTCAATTAGAATTGATTTTTTATTTTAAAAAAAACTTTGTTGAATCATTAAATCATGAAGGCTTTTCAAAAACATGCTTCATCTTCAGCATGCTAATTGATACTGATGTCGGTATATAATTTATATAATGGGTTCAGGTCTGTGGGTGTGTTCTCGACACAGTACCTATTAGCATGCCGAAGATGAAACATGTTTTTGAAAGGCCTTCATGATTTAATTATATAACAAAGTTTTTTTAAATAAAAATTAATTGTAATTGAGGAAGGCGGATAAAATAAAAGGTACTATATTATTACTTATAATATTTTAATGCATAACTTCAGTTATGATAACAATGAATATTAAAAATACTGTCTTATTATGAAATGAAAAGAAAAAAGTATATATATTTTATACACTCTGCTGCAATTTATTAGATGCTATTTAAGATTTCAACCCAACTGCACTGGTTTGTTGGTGTCTGATTTTATTGCTTTATGCCAAGCTAAATCGAGATCATTGTAAATCCTTGTTCATCATCCGTTATGAATTAGACTTTGTAGTCCCATCTAGCAGTCTTTTAAGAGGTCTTCCCTGGTCATCTATGTTATTTGGGTTTAATCCTTATTATAGGATAATATTGTGACACATTGCTTTACTAGCATTTGAAATTTTGCGGGCGGCAGCAAGAGTAGGAATCTCACATTATATAGTGGAGCTGTTGACTTGCGAGTTGAAAGTTCTGTACCCATCTACCCTCCATGTCTGGAGGCTTCCAATATGGAAAAGTCTCGGCTAAATGCCAATAACATTTCTATCCTCACTACTGTTGAATGATCAGAAGTTAGTTGTGCACAAGCTGCAAGACAGTGTAGTGAGCTCAAAAGATAAGACTTTTAGTGACTGGAAATAATTGCATGGCAACTGAAAGTGTAAAGCAAGAATAATTATTGCAGCAGTGAAGCGTCACTGAAATTGTGTGACGCTAATAAAGTGTATTGTAAAATTTTACGTGAACATTTGTAGTGTTTATTGGAAGAAAGTCACTTGGGGCCGACACCCCAGTAGAGCATGACAATATCCATTTTCATTCATAGTGTTCTGCCCAAGAGCATGTCTTTCACTGCAAACTCAACATTCTCCACTCTTTCCTTAACTGAGCCTTCGTTTTTGTATCTGCGTACAAACCATTTATTTTATTATTGCCTATCATCTGATGTCTTTTTCTGCCTCTAACTTTCTTTCCATTGACCATTCCTTCTAGGCCATCCGTCAGCAGGCAGTTTCTTCTTAGCCACTGGCCAATCCAATTTCTTTTCCTCTTCTTTATGAGTTCCAGTGTTGTTCTTCCTTCACCCACTCTGTCTAGCACATCTTTATTTCTAATTTTGTCTGTCCATTTTATACATTCCATCCTTCTTCACATCCACATCTCAAAAGCTTCCAGTCGCTTTTCCTCATTCTGTCGTAATGTCCCAGTCTCTGCACCATACAATGCTGCACTCCATACAAAGCACTTCACTAACATCTTCTGTAATTCTTTTGCCAAAGGTCTGCAGAACATGTTTCTCTTCTTGTTAAAAGCTTCTTTTGCCATTGCTATCCTATTCTTTACTTCTTGACTGCAGTTCATGTTACTACTGATAGTAAAACCCAAGTATTTGAAGCTCACAATTTGCTCAATGGCCCCATCTTTAATCCTCATGTTTATCTTCCTTGGTTTCCTTCCTATAATCATGGCCTTCGTCTTATTTATATTTATCTTAATTCCATAATCCTCACACTTGTCATTTAGCTCCATCAGCATATTTCTCAGTGTCATTGCATCTTCTGTTAGCAAAACCATATCATCAGCAAATCTTATGCACTTAATTCTTCTTCCTCCCATGTTTATGTCTCCCGTATTCCTGAAGTGGTTCTTCATTAGATCATCTAGGTAGATGCAAACAATATCCATATTAAAGGATAAATCCTGATCTAAATTTAACAAAGTATTTTGTATTAGTGGCAAGAACTCTTAACAATAAATCAGTCATTTTCATATTGTACGAAATGAAATGTGGCATTGTTGCTTCATTTTAATATGTCCCTTTATTCCTTGATATTTTCATATGATTAAGATTTAAATTCTTAAACTGAAATGTTGAATGTTGATTTCTGTCATGTTCTTCATCCTACCACAATGCAATATCTTGCAGTGTCATCTGCTTTTTTTTAAAGTTATATAAAATTTAAAATGTGATATACATAAATCTTAATGCATAATTGTATTATTTATTTTTAAATATCTATTTGATTTGTCATTTCAGCTTTGATCTGGCAACTTATGCGTGCATACACACTTTCAATTTTGACGCAGTTAGCAAATACAGGTAGTCCCATAGTCGAAAAGGAGATTGTGACATGGGTTAATACTAAACTCGCTTCTGCCAACAAGAAAAGTTCCATTAAGAATTTTCAGGTAATTTATAATTTATGTTTATAATACAAACATTAGTGGAGAACTATCTGTAGCATTGTATTTAGGAGTGCTGCAACCAGTAAATTCTAAGTCATGATAAATATTGCATTTGTATACAAAAAATAAAAGTGTCATATAAATTATTTACAGTTGTCAAAAAACATAAATGCCTTGGGCAATAAATCTTGACCTTTTCCTTTCATAGATCAACTGTATATAATAAACATGATAATTAATTAAACTCATTACTATAGTTCGATATTCTCACTCACCTAAACATTCATATTACAATTCATTCAGAGTTCATAAATGTTTTGTCAGATATGTAGTTGGATCTCACAGCCAAATACATTTATAGTTCATAGCATCCATCCATCCATAGTAATTCTGCCCGAAGGCAGGTCCTTCACTGCAATCATAATATTTTGATGCTATACTTGTAGCTTTACTAGGAAATTGTAGATGTGGTAGCTTCCCATTGCTTTCCACACTGGTGAAGGATGATGATGATGGCCATATGATTTCGGGGACCGTTTGGGCCATAAAGTTTTTCTGACATTTGTCTTACAGGTGAGGAAAACCCCTGATAAAAACCTCACCCAGAAAAACTGCCCCGACCGGAGATCGAACCCAGGTCTGCTGCATGATAAGGCAGCACGCTACCTCGATACCACAGCGGTGGACGTTCATAGCATATATGTGCTTAAATTAATGTAACTTATCGTTCAAATATTCATGATTTTATTCATCACAATAATAATAATAATAATAATAATAATAATAACAGGGATTTTTCGTAATTATGATACTTAACATATTAATTATTTCATTATTCCACTTTGTCCCACAGCATGGTTGAATTTACATCTTACCTTGGTGGTGCAGAGCTAAAGGATGCACACTGATTCAAGTTCCTTTTGGGGAAGAGATTTTAGGGATTCGTAGGGAAATGATGCATTACCATAATTTAAAAAAAAACACCTAAAAAAGAAAAACAGACAAATAATTTTATAAATTAATTATGGGAAATATCATGAGGTTTTCAAGTTAATAACTAATAAATAGTGAGTCATGAAATCTCATCTCATACTCCATGATCTTCGAGCACAGAACTGCTGTTTTGATAGGCATGTCTCTTTGAAGATGAGGGTGTAGACCGAAATTCAACAGTTGTAAAGATGGCTGAAGATGAGAGGGATATCGTTCGAAAATGTGATTCCATGCTTGAAGATCACACAGTATGAGGTGAGACACTATTTATTGGTTATTAAGACAAATTGCTGTTGGAGAATGTAATTAGCAACCTGAGTATATACAGTATGTATAATTCTTGGAGAGGAGAGAGAATTAAAAATGGAGAAAAAATTAATTAGAATTTGACATAAAAATAATCTAAAAATTATGATAAAAACAATATGGATCCTGCATAGCAAAGATAGCTATGAATCTGTAGCAGGTAGAATGGGACTAGGGTCTTATCTCTCAGGGTAATGGATTTCCGTCGTGGGAATAAGGCGAGGAGCGAACCAAGGACACTAAGTACAATTAAGGAGGCTTTGCAAGACATACACTGATGTCAATATAATATATATATTAATAAAGTGAAGCACATGGGCAATCAATTGTTACCCTGTTCACATACACTATCTGTCGTATGGATATATCCTCAACTAATGGTATTCCGGTACTTTTTCACTCCGGCAATTACAGTTGCTAATAGTGGTCAACACTGGACCGATTTCACTAATTCACTGGCGAACGTATCGCGTTCTGAAATTATTAATTAATAACTGGTCTTCACTCGACCTATTGAAATATATTCTGTGGATATAACACACAAATATTACAGGATCACCTGTAATGCGATCAGCACACTGATGCTTTTAAATTAACTTCAATTTGCCATTACTTTCCTAAGCAGCTAATAGGTCGTTCGCCTGCGACCAGCGATATATATGCTCACACTGCTGCAGGACTCACGCAACAATGCTCCACTCCGCTCGGGAGTCCTACCCAGAGTACTCTCTCATTACTTGGAATATATCCATACTCCTTCTTAAGAACACAATTTCCAAAACCAATATTCTGATTGGCTGGAACATACAATCAACATATAAAAAAAGCCTTACTCACAGAATAACACCCTTAATATTTTTACTAGAGATAATTATGAACTCTAATTGGATATTAGAGTCCCCACTCTACTTAAACGGGGCACGCCTTAGCGTAGTGGTTAAGGCACTGAGCTACAAGCCGGAGGGTCGAGGGTTCAAGTCCCATTGGGGTCAGGATTTTTAAACTGACCCAAACCCTCTGACGGCACTATGGCCCTGGGGTCGACTCAGCCTCTAACTGAAATGAGTACCAGACGCTTGTTCTGGGGTAAAGGCGGCCGTTACGCAGGGCTGACAACCCGGCTGATATAAAGTGCCAATTGTCTAGAAAAAGTGGGAGCCTTAACCTCCTACTACCCCAAGGGCCCCCTGAGGCCTGTTGTGGGATCACTTTACTTTTCTTTACTCTACTTAAACATGAATCTCGGGGAAATCATTGGTCCCATACTTCCAGAGTGTGTTTTTCACGTGGCTCATGAGTAGTTAGGCCAAACTAACAATAGTCAGCTAATGAGGCCGGTAGTCATTCATTAATTTAAACAAAACAGATGGACATCGATTTTGCTACTGTCTCCATCCCAATAGGGGGTGGTGATCCTCAGCACCAAAGACTGTTATCTTAAGGGAAGGATAATTTCTACAGTCGGTCAAGGTACATTTCAGAGTTTCTAGCAGTCAGACCTTTTTTACAAAATGACCAATTCACTCCGGCTGTAAAACAATTTAAGTCTACACATGTGTTGGTTTTAAACATGAGATACAAAGACAGAAATGTCTTCTTTGATATTACAAATTAAGTAAAAGGTTCTCACCAGACCTCTTGGACAGTGTAACTAACTTTTAGTTGAGGCCGTTTATATGTGTCAATTAAAAAAAGCTAATTACCACAGATAATTTGGCTACAAATCATAGGAAATATAGAATTATTGGCATATCAGAATATTCATATTACAGACCAATCACTTTGTCTCACTTGGTATCACTGTCCCCAATTTCACTGGATGTGGTCTGTTGGCATAATGTCTATCCAAACTGTCTGAAGAAGAAGAAGAAGAAGAAAATCTATACAACTTAAGATAATTTTCATAATGTAAATTCATATAACTAATCTACCCAATACCTAACCTCACTACACAAATGTATCTAAGCATAAGGAAATGTAACTTGTCATAATGTAAGGTTTACCTCTTCACGCTTCTTGAAGAGAAGAAAATCAATCAGTGATGGTGTTGTTTGAGAGTTTATCTTCATCTAGATATTCCTGTTTGGCACCCTAGTTAACAATGTAATGCTGATAACTACTTTTCATATTATAAAAAAAATAATTGCAGTAATATAAAAAATTAATGATTATGACACAGCAATGGATGATGTTGCAATACAGGAAAAAAATATATTGGTGTCATGAATGTAGTCAGTCATATAATTGATAGGGTTCGATATAGTTTACAACCTGTGGCCATATAATTCATAACACTGTAGTCCGTTCTAACATGCATAAGTGCATCATTTCCCTTGCTACATTGTGGCTTACAATCTGACAGGACTAACAGTATCTTAAGTATTTTGGTGGAAAGCCATGAATAATCTAAAAGAAGTGGATAACAAATTTTAAGAATTAAATGAGTCATGATTTTTTCTTACCTCATACTTCTATGTTTTTTTAAACACAGCACTGCAGTATCGGCGACCCATTGTCACCATCGTCAGCTGTTTTCACAACTATCAATTTTTTTCTTTTGCCGGTAATTATCCAAACTGCCATCAGGTGTTCTTTTGAAGGAATCATTTTCTAAACTGCCATCTGGTGTTCTTTTGAATGAATCATTTTCTAAACTGTTGTATTTTTGAAGAACTTTGTAATCAAGCTCGGTTCGTCTGGAATCTCGAAGTTCATGGTTCTAGTATGGTTTTTTTTAATATATATTTTAGAACCATGAACTTTGAGATTCCAGACAAACCGAGCTCGATTACAAAGTTCTTCAAAAATACAACAGATGGCAGTTTAGAAAATAATTCCTTCAAAAGAACACCAGATGGCATTTTGGATAATTACCGGCAAAAGAAAAATTTACAGTCGTGAAAACAGCTGCGATGGTGACAATGGGTCGCCGATGCTGCAGTGCTGTGTTTAAAAAAACATAGAAGTATGAGGTAAGAAAAAAGCATGACTCAATTAATTCTTATGAATTGAACCTCATAATGTTAAAAATTCCCAGGTCTAATATATAAACAAATTTTAATTTAAAAAAATCTTCAATTTTGGGATAATCTGCCTTCTTTCATTTTTTTTTTTTACAGAAACAGGATTGAAATGCAGGAAATATTGCTGCCCTTAGGTGTCTAGAAAAAGGAAGGGTAAAAAAAAGGAAACTAACAATTTAGAATGAGAAGTTTCTAATGGGGTCATTTCCATTTGATGGTAGCTTCAAACATGTAAAAATTTCATTTCTGACAGAATTGTTTGTCCTCTTTCTTTTATGAATAAATATCTCCTTCAAATTTCATGTCTCTTACGTGTTTTGCTTATTCATAATGTAATATCAAATTTAATATTTTTCCAGGATTCTTCAATAGCAGATGCTAAGGTTGTAATTGATCTTATTGATGCAATTAAACCAGGAGCAATTAATTATGAATTGGTGAAAGAAGGTGGTCCAGAAGAGGTAAGTGTTTTCCTCTTTTAATTTTGCATTTCAAAGCCCAGAAAAAAATACATACATTGTAAAAATAAGTCCTTATCCTCCATCAAGGGCAGACACAAGGATCCAGAAAACATATATTATGTTTATGGTAAAGAAGAAAGTTCAAACAAGCAATGTAGATAGAGTTTGAAAGTAAATGTGTGTGTGTGATCGTTAGACCATAAGTGATACTGTATAATCTTCAGTTCAAACTTTTATTATTCTAAACATTATTGCTTGGATTTTCTGCATCATTATGATCTGTTAATAGAAAATACCACACATTAATTTGAGTAAAAATCTTGTGTGTCAAGAAGAAACCCATAAACTTATAGTTTTTCTCGAGGAATCTGTAAATTTTTTGTAAATTGATTCTTTTCCTTGACATTTATGGCTTGTGGTGCATTTCTCTTAATACTTGTAATTCTTGTATATTTATCCTATTTAATTGTTATTTGCCACAGACTAACATTTCTCCCTTTCATGCTTTTCTCTATCTTAGTATTCCATATATTTAATCTTTTTTTATATATATATTTCCTCTGGCAGCAGGTGAATGGTATTCTTAATCCTTTAACTGCTATTTGTCTTGCACATCTTTACTAGCTAATTTGAATTTTTTCAATTTGCTGTGATATGTTCTTCTAAAATTTCGTATGTTCCCTGATACTGTCATCTCTTACTTGGTCCTTAAAAATCCTGGCTGTTTTTCTCCAGAATTTAATTCAGTTTCCTAGTTATTCTCTTCTAAACTTCTAATTTAGTTTAATCACATTAGGTTGGAATTTGACTGATGATGAAGGTAAAGGCCTTTGAAACAGGTATTGTGAAAGCACGGAACTTTATGAGGTGAGATGTAAAAACATTTTACTTACTTACTTACTCACTGGCACTATCGAACCCGTAGGTTCATGGCCACAAGGACATAAGCTCTCCATACATCCCTATCCTGAGCTAATGCTTTTCAATCATTCCCTGTATAATCTACTTCCTTCAAATCATAGTTAATGTTATTCTCCCACCTCATACTTGGTCTGCCAACTGGGCATTTTCTCTCTGGCTTTCCTACAAGAAGCTTCCATGCAAGTCTTTCATTCCCCATATGTGCAACGTGTCCTGTCCATCACAGTCTACGAGACTTAACTGTTCTTATTATATCTGGCTTCCTATAAAGACCATGTAGTTCATAGTTATGTAGTCTTCTCCATTCACCTGTTTGTTCATCTCTCTTTAGTCCAAAAATTTTTCCTAAGTACTTTATTCTCAAATACTTGTAATCAATCTCCATTCCTCCCTTAAAATAAGAGTCCATGTTTCGCACCCATATAATATAACTGGTAGAATAATAGTTTTATATATTTTCAGCTTAACGTTTTTTGAAAGGAGTTTGGACATCAAGAGTCTCTGCAATGCATATTAGCACACATTTCCAGAATTGAGCCTATGTTTAATTTCTTTGAGCATCTCATTCCTTTTTGTGATTATCGTTCCTAGGTATTTGAATTCAGCCACTTCCTCAAAATTTCCCTCATTTGTCATTAGCTATCCATTTCTATTATATAATGTATTTCTATGGGTGACCACATATTTAGTTTTATTGATATTTACTTCCAGTCCTAATTTCTTAGTGTTAGTTAAAACATTTTATCCAACTTAATTATAAATTCTAATTTAGTACCCATGTTTTTGCACATTATATGTTTTTGCAACTGTTAGTCTGGTGGATAGTGGTTCCATGCGCACATCTGATTCCGAGGCTTGCAGGTTGAATCTCAGCTGAGGTCGATGGATTTTTAATGATATAACATACCTGAATATGACTTCCACAGAAGGAAGTAAACCTGTGGGTCCTGTGTAAAAGATTTGTGGCACATAAAACAACTTCAAGCCTAAAATAAGTGGCCTCTGAGCAAAATTTATTGGCCTTATCATGTCCACTTTTTAATTGAGATGCAAATGATCTGAGCTATTAAAGAATATAATTAAATATATTACTAACTACTATAGTGTATTGACTTTTAAGTCACAGTAAACAACAATAGAATGTCTGAAGTCCATAATATGATTAGTTATTAATATAAGTTAATTATCTATGGATTCAATAAGTAATCCATACATTAATATAATACAAATGATAATTTAATAATCATTTAAAACAAAATGTGTGATTGAATGGAAATTATTCAATTTAATTTACTTTTAATGAAAAAATTGCTTTAGAAAGAGGTGAGGAAATACTAATATTTTACAAATGATTATGAATCAGAGTGTTAAAATCTTTATATAAGTACCTGATACATCAGTCGTCCTCAACTAATGAACTTCAGTTTAAAAAACTTCATCAGATAATTAAAACATGTAGGTCTTTCAGAATCATATTCCATCTTTGGCGTGTAATGTGGTACTGAGGTTTTTTGTGTAGGTTGGACTGCAGATTCAGGTCATTGTGTGTGTTTTCATTCAACATGTCTATATTCTTTGCTTCTTTTAAAATTTCAATGTCTTCTAGGATGTTAATTTTGTAGTAGTTATTCTCTCTGTCCTGCGCCATAGCAGAGTGGTTAAGGCAAAAAGCATTGGCACAGAGGTACGGGACTTGTGCTGGTTCGAGTCCCCATGGGGGAAGAAATTTTCTCATGGGATTTTGGTCGGTATGGGACTGGTGCGCACCCAGCATCGTGTAGCATTTGGGTAGCTATACTAAATAGCGACTCCAGGTTGAGAAGACCAGATGTAAGAGCTTGGAGACCTGACGTGATGACCACATGTCACCCCTACACTGGCTATATGATCATCTACCTCTGAGATTAACACATGTGGATGTGAGGCCAGCAGCCGGCTGGTAGGCCAAGGGCCTTCTAGGCCTGTTGTGCTTGGAGTAAAAAAAAATATTCTCTCTGTATAATATTGAAAATATATTCATTTCTTCTCCTTTGTTTGCTATGATGTTGTTTAGTTTATTGTTAGTTTTGAAGGTGACTTTTATATTTTTATCATATTATTCTTCTTCTCCCTTTCAAGTATTAGGCCAAGGCCTGTTACAATCCTATAGAAAATTTTCCCTCCAGCGTTTCATAGGACGGTCCAGAGATCTTCGTCCTCTTGATATATAATTATAAACAGCTTTGGGGATCCGATTTGAACTCATTCTTTGAAGATGGTGTTTCCAGTTTAGTTGGTACTGTTTAATACATTCCAAAATTGGCATAGTCTTCAATTATTTTAAGATATCGATGTTCCTTTTCCGATCCCATCTGGTGTAACCCACTGTTCTGCGCATGAATCTCATTTCACAAGCCGTTATTGTGCTTTCATGTTGTCTTTTTTATCACATTTCTTGATTGAATTAGCCAATTTTACTGTTTCATTTCCTGTAAAGTGAAATCCAATCATTTGTATTTATATTATCTTCTCTTTCTAGTTTTGTTATATACAGTGTATTAAATTGTCTTTCTTAATTTTATTTTCAGTTTTGTTTTTTGGCTCGCCTCATAAATTGTTGATTTTTAAGCAGACTAGTTTCGTCACTACCTATGCAATATTTTTGATGCTTCACAACGGTTACCTGGTGGTAGTCCATCCTGTAAATTGATTTCTGCCCTCTCTATTTGTTGTTTGATTTGAAAGTTCATCAGTCAACCAACAAATTCCCGGTGAAAAGGAAAAAGGTTTGATTTGGAAGTTCATCGGTCAACCAACAGAGAGCACAGAAATCAATTTACAGGATGGGCAACCACCAGACAACAGTTGTGAAGCTTCAAAAATATCGCATAGATAGCAACGAAACTAGTCTCCATAAAAATCAAGAATTATGAGGTGAGTTAAAAAACACAACTCAAAATATAATTAAACTAAACCTCATAGTGTTTTTTCCCACATATATTCAAATTGTCTTTTCTTTTTCTGTTTTCTGACTAATTTGTTAATTACTTCTTTGTATCCATTTTTTTACTGCCAGAATTTTTTATAATTAATTCTTTACTGTAATTTGTTTCATTTAATGGTAGCTTTAACATTCTGTTTATTAGGCTGATAAAGGTGCTCATTTTCTATTGTATGGGATGTCTTGAATTTTGGTGTATTGCTATTTAGATTTTTAGAAATTGTTAGATCTAGATAGTTTATAGAAATATTAATTGCAGTTTCTTCTGTGAATTGTATTTTACTATGCATTTTCTTTAATTCATACAAAATATCTTTTTCTATTTAATTATCATTTTCATATATTATTAATAGGTCATGATGACATATCTTACCAGTAGTTTTATTTTGAATTTTTCTTTGAGTTTTTCAAAATTCTTTTCTTCTAGGTCTTGTAGAAATATTTAAGATAAAATGCCTGATATCGGACTGTCTATTGGCATTTTGTCATCCTGGATGTAAATTTTGTTGATAAACTTAAAATAGTTTTTGTTTTAATAAGCAGCTCCATGGCACAAGTGGTTAGATGCTCGCCTCTCACCACAGGGGTCCCGAGATCGAGTCTCGGTCACTTCATGTGGGATTTGTGGTGGATGAAACAGAGCTTGGGCAGGTATTTCTCAGGGTTTGTTCCTTTTCCCCAGCCACAAATTTCATTCCATCATTTCTCAATACCTATCCATCTCATCCATTTTGTTTCATTTCGTTCATCTGACCCTGTGACAGTGCATCAGGAATGGTCGGCCAGCACCCATGTCATTCTCAGACCTCTATAAATATAGGGGCTTCAGCTCATCTCATTCCATGATCCATTCTTGAGTTGGTCACAAGTTGAGAATTTTAATTCATTTTATTTGTTTTAATACTGTTTTAATCAAAGCTGCAAGCATAGCATGAAAATGCTATGATTGCAGTGAAGGACCTGCCTCTGGGCAGAATTACTATGGATGGATGGATGGATGGATGGATGGATGGATGGATGGATGGATGGATATTGTTTCAGTAAAATTGAAATGTTAGTATATAGATTTTTAATGTCAATTGATGCCATTTTATTATTACTATTGATTTTTAGATTTAGTATTTGGTTGGCTAGATCATACAAGTTTTTTGTTATTGTGTAATTGTTTCATAATATTACTTCTTTGAGTTTAGACAGCTTATAATTTGGTGAATTTATACAGTTACTAACTGGTTTTATGGGAATGTGTTTTTATTAACTTTTGGTAAAGCTTTCATTATGGTTGTGGTGGGGTTGTTGTTGGTCCATATGTAGTTAATAATTCAATTCATGAATTAATAAGACATTTTTTACATTTAACTATAAATTATTCTATTGTTTAACACTAGAAGGACTGAGTAAAGCATTCTGCCTATTAGGATGGGCAGGTCATTTTGATCCGTTGCTTTATCTTTTTTATATTATGTGTTGCACCTTTGTTTAACAAGACTAAGATGTCAGTTAGCTATTTGTAAATAATTATATACTAAATAAATCACTAATTTTGATATATTTAGAATATTTAAAGAAACGTAACAAACTAAGAATTTGCTTCAAACTTGAAAACTTTATAAATGTTTTTAGAGAAACAGAACAAAATATTTCTTTCAAGTTGACTGTGTACAGTACAGTGAATAAATAGTTATGTAGGTTGAGTTTCAACACATATTGAACACCACACTTTTGTGCATGCCGTGCATTTCCCACACACGGATTTCTGGTATCCCATACAGACATCAGGAGTTTTATTTCCTTTACATTTACCAACTTTGCATCTCACTAGGGATTCCATTTTTTTTTTTTTTTGGTTCTTCTCTTCATTTATCATAAGAAGTCTTTATGGATTTCAAGGTATATGATTTCTCATTGCCATATACGAAGCACCAAGTCAGTTTAGGATGAAATTTTGATGGCTCATTCTTCTTCCTGTTGTGCGTTTATAAAGAACCCATGCATTTGCTGCTACCAAATCAAGTGTGTTATACAGTACATGTACTGGCCATCTCCGAGAAGCACTTTTCATTGTGTAGAGACGTGTCATTTGGTCCACAATATCCACTCCATATTTGTTAGAGTTGTACAAGCTTACTGTCTCAGGAGTCTCTTTTCATTGTTGCAAATGTCTATGGTTGAGTTGATGGAGCTAAGAATTGGTACATTTTTTCTTGGCTTACATTGGTATGCAGTCAATTTTGAATCAGAAGCATCATTCTGGAACAACACCATTGTGTGATGTGGTTCTCGACCTTCCTTTACTGATGGAGGCTTCTCCTGCCTTATACGATTCAAAGTGCCAACTGAAGATGTTGATTTAGTCTTCAGTTTATCTGCAAGCTTTGTTGTTGTAAAAAAGTTGTCTGTTGTTGCGTTCAGGCTTTTTTCCTGTGAATGGAGTCAGCAAATGAAGAACTACATTCTCACCAAGTGATTCATCAGCTGGTCGAGCATCATCTTTGCCAGTGTAGGGGAAACCATTGCAGACATATTTGGTATCCACATCGACATCAAACCAAAATGTTATTCCAATTTTATCAGGTTTACTGGCAATTTACTGTAAAAATGGTCACCTACATTTGGATAAGAACAGCTGTTTGGGCCTGGTTGAAAACTGACAATGCAATTTTGTATGAAAGGTTTCCATATTTCAGAAGCAAGGGTAAATTTATCTGTAATCAAATGCTGCCTGTGTGTCGCTCTGATGTTCTTCATAGATTTCTGAAAAATCTATCCCTCGCCATAGTTTCTGCAAAAAAGAGTGGAGACTCTTTCTTGTCATTGATCTAGTACCATATGCTCCATGTGCATACAATATAGCAAAGAAGGCATCTAGTTCTTCCAGTGTGGTAGACCATGTTGGATCTCCTGTTTTCAAGTGAGCATCCTCTTCTGTACATCTTTTGATATGCCTCAGAATATTCTGGCTTATCGTTTGACGCCAGGTGCTAAGAACATGATCCTGAGAGATATTCTGCTATGCATAAGGAGTTGGACCACTGCTCTGCCAAAGAATATTCTGATTGCTGCATTAACCAAGTGCATGTGTACCTGTACCATGTGGGATGACTCTCCAAAGTGTTCCATCAGCAGCACACTCCTCATAACCTATAGGAAATTTTTCAACTTGAAGTTGCCTCTGTCAATGTTTTTGGCTAGGATTAGGCCTTGTATGATTTACGAGTCTCCCGTGACCTCAACCACGACCGTGAGTGGAAACTACATTATCAGGAATTTTACATTTGAAATCACTGATTCTGAATCACTTGTTTCTTCTCCGGTTGATTCAGTATTACCATCCCTAAGCCTCTTTTCATTCAGTATGTAATCTTCATCATCTTCTGAATCATCATTACCATTACAACCGTATTCATCACTAACAATATCACACAATTGCTTGTAGGAACTCATCTTCAGTCCTCAAATTCTGTCTTTTAGCCATAATAAAACAATTAATTATTCTGTGGACTTTATAATAATGTAAGCTTTATAAGTTCAACTCGACACTGATATTATCAACTCAAAACTGAAATATAAAAACACTTTCTTGACGCTTGACAACACAAAATATGAACGCTAAATTGAAATGTAAAAACATTTCTTTGACACTTCACAACACAAAAAATATCAGAAAATTTACCTATTTTGCATTGTTGAGACAAAATTTAATTATCCAGTTCATGTTTCAACATGTCATGCATTGTTAACTATTGTTATAACATTTATATACTATTGAAAAATAATTTAGGGAAGTAATAAATAATTATACTGAAATAAATAAGAAAATAATAATGTTATGATGACTTGGGTCAAATTGACCCAGCCGTCTTTAAAGGCAGAAAGACAAAAATCTTGTATTGTGTTATTAGTACATTGTTAAAAATATATATTGAATCAGATGACTGGGAGTTATGAAAAGTCATAAATTAGCTTTTATAACTAAACATTATTACGGCCAACAGCAAAAATAGAAATGATGTGGGGTCAAAATGACCCATCAGTCCTTCTAGTGTTAATTTATGGTTGTCCATGTTATTTGTTTTGTGATGGTGTTGGAGTTTTTAAGATTTCTTTTATTTCCCTTAAAAATTTGTTCGTAAAGTCTATTTACTTTTTAAAATTTATTTTCTTCTATAAATTGCTTCATTTTGTCTATGTATTCTTCTTTATTTATTAATGCTATGGCTATATCTTTATCAGCTTTAGTACATATTGTTTTCTTTTTTAAATTTATCTTTAGGTTTTTTAAGATCTCTGAAGTTTTGTTATCATAATTAATAATTTGAGGTAATTTTATGACTCACCTCATAATTGTAGAATATCATGAGATGAATTGTAAATTCTAACTCATTATTATTCAAAATAAACCTCATAGTGTCATTTTCTTTTAATATTTTGTTTATCTTCTTTGTTAATAAAGGTAAATTATTGATTTCTTTAATAAACTTGGTGGTATCATATTTGGAATGTATTTTATTGGTTATGCTGAGTCAGTTTAAAGCTATTTTATTCCTCAACAATCTAATTTTGTACTATTTCCTCTTTGTTGCTTCGAGAGAAATTGAATTTATAACCAAGTTGAAACAATTTATTTTCTTGTTTAATGAAATTTGTTATGGTTACGTTAATAACTCTTTGATCATCATTATTAATATTTTGTGAAAATTTCTTATTGAAGAAGAATGTATAATTATAAACCAAAAGGGAGAAGATTGTTGGGAAGACCATTGAAGAGATGGAAGGACCAATTTGACCTATAATGAGATCGGAACAGGCCATTGGGCTTAATCCTTGTTGATGATGATGATTTTGAATCTAATTTTTTATATTATTTTATATTTGTTTTGAATTATCTTGGAAATTTTATTATGTATTTGAGTTTCAATTATTTGACAGCAAATAATACTTTTATAAGATTCATGATATGTTCCGTTGAGATATTATTCAAAATTAAAGTATAAAATTATGAAATATTTACCTAAATGGCCTGTCTCCTCAACTTTATTAGTTATTTACCTATAGCGCTTTCGGGACTAGTCCCATCATCAGCAGGATTCAAAATTGGTGTTTCACTGAAGATCTGGTAGAGGGGGTTTTCGTTTATCAGATGGTCGTTGTTGTTAACTGCTTTTAAACATACTCAAGGAGATGGAAATTTTGAAAGCAGTTAACAACGACCATCTGATAAATGAAAACGAACCCAGTACATGTAATCCCTTCTACCAGATCTTCAGTGAAATACCAGTTTTGAATCTTGCTGATGATGGGACTAGACCCGAAAGCGCTCCAGATAAATAACTAATAATGTTGAGGAGATGGACCATTTAGGTAAATATTTCATAATTTTATAATTTAATTTTAAATAATACAATACATAGAACATGACTCTGAAAGGATTATGTGTTTTAATTATTTGACAAAGTTTTTAAACTGAAGATCAATTTAGTTGAGGACGACTGATGTATCAGGTACTTATTTTAAGATGTTAACACTTTACTTCATACCCTCAATGGTGATTCACCATGAATTTTAAAAGTATTGATTATGACTCAAATGTTCTAGATGACAAAGTTGATAATACCTGTTCAAAAACACAAGTGCAGTGAACCATTACAATCAGGTCAAAAGTAAAGACACGCATTTCTCATTGGTAGATAAAATATGAGTCAGCACATTACTAGATAGCAATTAAATGGTTAGTGTACTGTTTACACACACACACACATATATATATAGCGTCACTGCTATAAGGTAAAAATATTCTCTTTAATTTGCTTACTTGATATAGTCAGCTGCTAGATGGCGGTGAAGACCGAGTTCTCGCGACATCTAGTAATAATGGAGAGTATAATACATGTATAAGAAAAATAAGTGTTTGAATTGGATTTGCCTGGTAGTGTAATGGATATCACGCTGAGGTACAGACTCAGAGATCCGGGTTCGAATCCCGTCCAGGCATTTATTTTTCTTATCATTCCATATATATATATATATGTTATATTGCAGATTTTCTCGGATATACTCTGACCAACGGATCTGTGCCCCTGTATCGCTGGCATCATTCTTCAAATAGTTCATGTCAGTTCTCACACCATTCCACCGCGCTCCCCTCCCACTATGTCAAATAGAAGCCGCTGTAACTGACCGAGTAGGGACGTTGCCAAACTTCTCCCGGTGTCAGGCTCTTGAATACTGAATAATTAAGGTTAATTATTACTTCTTCATATTTAATTTAAGTAGGTCTAATGACACTGATTGGTTTCTACGATTAATGGATATAATATTATAATAGTGGATATTTGTTGGTTAAATGGAAATTACGTGAAGGAAATCTACATATGTTGTTTTTAAAGACTATTTAACTCATGCCCCAAATGGGAGTCAATGACCAATCACGTTTCAATGATTTCTGTTTTACAACCAATCAGAGTCGTGTTTCACGAAATATTTATCAGTGTTATATTTACCATATTAAAGAAAACTCCTCCTTTTTAATATTCTGAACAGGTCTGACCATTATTTTGCAATGACTGAGCCTATAAGAAATACGGCTACCAGGTTGTATATATAGTGCATAGATGTCAACACATAGCGCTAGCAGGAGTTAATATAAAAACATTTGTAGCAATTTATTATACCACCAAAAAAAGAAACCACTGTTTGCACTTTCTTAAATGTATTTTTTCCCAGGTAATAATCCAGAAAAATATAATTGTTATATTTACATCATACGACATCAGAAATTAATTAATATACAGTTTGAAGTGTTTCATTTTTTCTCCACTAGAGAGCATTCTTACAATATAGCATTCCTTTGGCAATAAATAGTATGATCTGGTTGCAGTGATAAACAAAAGAAGCTGTAGAAGCGTACCTATCGTTTCTCATTTGTTTTCAAACATCGCTGTTTACATTAAACATAAATATTTTAAAATAACTATAGTTAAATAATGATTTGTGAGTAAACAGCTTAATTTTATTTGTTAAATAGTCCTAACAAATGCCACTCTTGATTTCCAAATTCTCTAGATAAATTCACTCCTCACTTTGTGAGTCGTGAATTTATCGATAATTTGGAAATCACTCGTGGCATTACTTATGATAAATGCTTCATCATAAATATTTCTCCTTCACCTCATTGTCTTATTTGGTTAGATTTGGAATCTAATCTTGAAGTCCTAACAAAATTATAAAATTTTAGGTATGAACACACAGTCATATACCCTCCTTCTTTGTCATCTGGGTTAGGGACCGGCTATGGGAAGTTACTACATGCTACAATCTTATTTACATGTTATATAACATACTGATACTATACAGGAATTCTAATTTATGCTTATGAATTAAGCTAATGATAATAATTTACAATTTACATACTATATAACACAACATACTGACACTGATTTCACAACACTGGACTGTGAGTGCAAATAATATCCCGCAAGAAAGCTCAAAACTGTGAGTTATGGGAGGGGAGAAAGAGAGAGATAGAAAATAGAGGCAGGCAAGAATGCAGGGATGGAAATGATTTACCAAGGCAGAAACGGAATTAGTGTTTAGTTCGCACTTCTTACGGGGGCACAGATTCGTTCATCCAAGAATATAAGTATGAATCAGTGGCCAGAGGCCGAACTTGAATCCAAGACGTGAAAAACCCAAGAAAACGTTCTTACTCATATATGTATATATATATATATATATATATATATATGTGTGTGTTTATGTCAAGGTCTATTTGTCAGCTGATAGAATGATTTTTATTTGTCAGCTGATAGAATGATTTTATTTGTGCTCTTCATTTTAGTATGTAGTAGTGGAATAATATATTACTGCAATCTTAAAGTAAATCCACTATAATTTACTTAAAACTTCAAAGAACAAATTGCATTGTTATTTAATGTTTTCAGGACAACTTGGCAAATGCAAAATATGCTATTTCAATGGCAAGAAAGACTGGAGCTCGAGTTTATGCATTACCTGAAGACATCACTGAAGTGAAGCCCAAGATGGTGATGACGGTGTTTGCATGTCTGATGGCCATGGATTACATTCCTAATATGGATGTGAAGCAAACATAAAGCCAGATCCCTTCTTCTCCACTCTCTTCCTTCTTTCGTACAGAGTTTCTTTAAATTTATTTTCTATTTTTATTATAATTATTAATATTATGTATTATTAAGAATATATATTTGGTTTGCTTATGTGATTATAATTTTAAAAAATATATATATTACTGCTTAAGCATTCCATATATTGATGTATTAACTGTAAAATTTATAAATTTCTTTAAGTGAAGTTATGCTCGGTTATGCAGTTCATTACAAAATATTTGATTGCTTTGAATCTATTAAGGCATTGTCTGAAAATAGTAAATTTACATGCATACATTTAAGTTTTATTGTTGATTTCATATAGTAGTGTATTAATTATTTTAATGGTAATTAGAAGATCCTAGAAAGTAAAATGCACTGTGAAGTTTGCATGAGTATCACAATGTAACATTACAGTATGACATATAATTATTTTGTGTATGCAATGCAGTTAAAATTTTGCCTTAATATACTGGCCATAATTTTGC
Organism: Diploptera punctata; assembly: GCA_030220185.1. Taxonomy (NCBI): domain Eukaryota; kingdom Metazoa; phylum Arthropoda; class Insecta; order Blattodea; family Blaberidae; genus Diploptera; species Diploptera punctata. The sequence goes on along the minus strand of JASPKZ010007372.1, from coordinate 243,875 downwards.
CTTAACATGCTGGCCATTGTGTATACTTTGATGTAATTGATACAGAATTGTGGTAATATAATATGCAGAGTCAATTATGTACTATACGTACTGAACTTCCTTTCAGTGACTAATTTCTTAATTGAAATTTTTTGCCGAATGATGAAATATTGTATACCAATAACTATGTACTGAAATCTGAACTTTACTTTTATATCCAAACATTTTTAAAATTGCAGGAAGTGTGAATATTTAATTTTGTAAACAAAGTAGCCAAATATATGAACTGTTTTCTAAAAGAGTGACAGTGAATTATGATTTAGATTTTGTAAGTAGTATATGTTAATAAATAAGGTGAGTTTGTTTTATCTTATCTCATAAAAAATTAAAGATGTAACAGACTCACCTGATTTATTATGAAGAACTTCATAATGTTACTTCCTATTGTAATTTAATAAATATATGTTGTAATAGCTATATGATAAAATCAGATTTTATTCTAAATATTGATCTTTATTCTCAGATATTCTTAACGTGAAAGCATTCCATTCAGTATTTGTAATGTAGTTTTTTTTTCATGACTAATGATTAGCTATGTAGGGGTATATTAATATTATTTATTTACATTTTCCAAGCTTTCAAATATTTTGTTGGACTGTAGTTTGAAGAAGAGTGGAATCATGAAAGTTTATAAAAGACAAAGTGTTAATGATAAAGAGCATTTATATTGTTCTGTTTGTTTTTCTAGACAAATGTGCAAGCTGATTCTGCACTAAAACAAAAGGTATAAATATCCCAGAAAATTAAAAGTAAACAAATAATTATGATAGTCTCATGAATTGTTGATAACACATTTGGAAATGTGTATCTGTGATTTTTGCAGATTAAATTTGCAGCTATATAACTTTTGATATTTATACAAACTCATAACAATAACATCTTGTCAACAATTCAAGGCTGTAAAATTTGCCTTGTTTTTCAGAATGAGAAGGCTCAAAAAATATGGTAAAACCTTAGTAGAAATGAAGATTTATCAATAATTAAGATATTTGGCCTGTGTATTCTTACCTCTTATGGTTGTTTATGTTAAACATATGTTTCAAGGCTTGTGAGGCCCATCATCAGTGATTACAGACTAATTTTTCTCAAGTTTTTGGCCCTGATTCTTGATTCCTGCTCCCTTTGCCTGTGGTCTAATGAACTTGCTAATGAGGTTCCATTCTCTGGGATTTTCAAAATTCATAATTTCCTGGAGAAAAGAACCTCATTAGCAAGTTCATTAGACCACAGGCAGAGGGAGCAGGAATCAAGAATCAGGGCCGACAACTTGAGAAAAATCAGTCTCTAATCTCTGAAGATGGGGCTCATAAGCCTTGAAACATATGTTCAACAAAAACAACCATAAGAGGTAAGAATACACAGAACAAATATCTTAATTATTAAATAAATCTCTTAATGTTACTTCCTATTGTATTTTTAAAATAAGATTTTTCAAGATAAATCTTCTTTCACTTATATCTCCCTTCATATAATATATACCAAAGGTCTTACATAAATCATTATTTCTATTCATTTCAAAATGAAGGTTTTCCTTATTTAATTACAAAATTAAAATTAAAATTGATTATTTCATTCCATGCTGAAGACTTGTTTGTTAAAACATTCCTTGCTCTATTCATTACGAAGCAAATGTTCTTTCATTTGATCGATACCGAGTTGTAGACTCTTGACTTGTCACATTAAGTCAATGTTTTATTCAGTTTTCCTACAATAAAGAATACTAACTTGTCATGAGTAAGATATAAAAAGTTCCAATATACTGGAGCATTTTGATTTCTTTTGTGTGTGTTTTGGTATTTTAGTTGCCTTCATTGTTTTATGAAAGCAAATTAAACCTCTCCTTGTTATTTCCTTTCATTATCCCTCATATTTTAAGATTTCCTCTTAAAGAAGTGTGTATCAAAATTTTCAAAAAAATGTTGCATATTGGTGCATTAACTCCTTTGTTATATCTAGAATAATATATGTACAGAAATGAAATAAGTATTTTTACACTTGGAGTTTAATGAGTTTTTTAATGATATTTCTCCTATAATTAATTTGATTGCATCATGTTTTATTTTTAATTGGTTGTTTAAATAGAATTTAATTTAGTTAAGAATGTGCCATAGAATAATCATTGTGTCATCATTAACTCGTCAGACTCAAGTTAACAATCACCCCCACCATAAACTTGGTTTGGGTAAAAGAATGTGTTCATATTACTAAATATTCATGTTTTATATTATCAAATAATCAGCAAAATATCCCCCCTCGCTTCTTTTTAAGTGAAATTACATTTCGCATATAACCCTTTACTTCTTTTATTTCAGTTTTCATATAGCAAAATGCCAAGTAAAAAAATTTTTTTCAAGTTCAGTAATATAAATGTGAAAAAATTATCAACTTGTTTGACAAAAATTGTACAACTGCCTAAGAATAGTGTCGTCTGATGGAAATTAGAAATTCTTAAGTTTTTCTTCTTCCTCTGATAAGAATGTTCCTATGTGAGTGATTGCTGTCTTTCAACATCTCCATAATCCATGAAAATATTTCATCATTAAGCATTTGGTATTTTTGTATACAATACTACATCCTGTCAGGTCATTAGTTTTATATCTTCTGCTATTTTGTAATAGTGTTACAATGAACCTATGTCACACTAAATTTACTTTGCATTTTTAATAAAAATAAAACATACAAGTTAGATGGTAGAAAGAATAGTGTTTATAAATACAGTATTCCAGAACGTTGAGTCTGCTATTGTATACTTAATACATACTTCTAATGAGCTCATTAAACAGTGAAATCTAATAACACTTCTGGTTATTAAAACTAAAATTTATACATATATCTATTGTTTTATGTGACATTTAAAAAATAAATTCAAGACTTACTTGTTAATTATATGGATTTGTTTTGTATCTGAAAGTGTTCTCCCTCATATTCTGTTTGCAATTGAGATATAAAGTATATTGGTTTATTACATACTATTTAATTGTGCATCATATTACACCAAAAGATAATGCGCTTCTTATTCTAAAACAGCTGCTTAAAAATATGATTAATGCTCTTAAAATCCCATGAATTTATTGGAAAACAAATACATTTCTATAAAATTATGGAATATTCACCTGAAAGGTCCGTCTCCTCAACTTAATTAATCATTTAACTGTAGCGCTTTCGGGATTTGTCCCCCCTCTACCAGATCTTCAGTGAAACACCAGTTTTGAATCCTGCCGACGATGTGACAAATCCCGAAAGCGCTACAGTTAAATGATTAATTAAGTTGAGGAGACGGACCTTTCAGGTGAATATTCCATAATTTTATATTAATTTTGAATAATACCTCAACGGAACACATCATGAATCTTATAAAAGTTGAAAATACATTTCTATAAATTGTATAATAATGTAAAGTAATTATAATGGATCTTAATATAAATATGTTTGATTAATTTGAATTAAAATATTAAGGACATAAAATAAGAAATGTTTAGTCAGTATAGGATTTTGTATGTAAGAGATTAAATACTTGTTCTTTATAAGTGAGTACACATTACTTATGCAGTTCATCACTGAAATCGCATACTTTATTAAAGTAGTTATAATATAAAAATAGAGTATCTGAGATCTCAGTCTTCCTCAACATTGGATGTAGATGTGGAGTACTTTCGAAGTATATGCTTCATCTTCAGCTTGTGAATTGGTACTGGTTGTTCGTGAGAATTCTGTAGAGTGGGTTGACATCACTGGATGAGTTCTCATTCAGCAGGTGAGTGTTTTTGGTTTCTTTTAGTATCTCAATTTCTTCGAGAATGTTGATTTTGAGTTTGTTGTTTTCTCTATGGATGAGGGATAAAGTGTTGTCGATGGTATTGAATTGGTGACCTGTATCTATGACATGTTTTGCAAAACTGGATTTGCCTTCATTAAATCTAAAGTCCTTGAGATGTTGGTTATATCGTATGTTGAAATTTCTAGGTGTTCTGCCAATGTAAAACATCTCGCAGCTGCTGCATTTTAGTTTATAAACTCTTTTGTTTTTGTAAGTGTCTATTTCTTCTATTTTGTTTGTGATTACGTTATTTAGTTTGTTGGTTGTTCTGAAGGCGATTCTTTTATTTTTGTCTTGGCTTTTTTACTTTTTTCAAGGACTTTAGATTTAATGAAGGCAAATCCAGCTTTGCAAAACATGTCATTGATACAGGTCACCAATTCAATACCATCAACAACACTTTATCCGTCATCCATAGAGAAAACAACAAACTCAAAGTCATAATGGCAGTTGAAAATGAATGACAAGATCATTTGAAAACTATAGTTACTGTGTTTAATAAAACATGAAATATGAAGTAAGATGTAAAAATGACTCATTAATTTATTAATTCTCAAAGAAATTGAGATACTAAAAGAAACCAAGAACGCTCACCTGCTGAATGAGAACTCACCCAGTGATGTCAACCCGCTCTACAGAATTCTCACGAGCAACCAGTACCAATTCACAAGCTGAAGATGAAGCATATGCTACATCCTATGTTGAGGAAGACTGAGATCTCAGGTACTCTATTTTTATATTATAAATATTACATAGTAACCTCAACAGTGTTTGTCATGAATTTTAAAAGTATTGATTTATTAAAATGTCACTCCACCTCTTAGTCATTCATATGTATATCTAATTGGTCTGAAATAATATAAAACTGATAGTATATAAAAATGTTTGGTGAACAAGTTGAGTAAAATAGCAAATCTAATAATTTTATGACACAAGGTAGTTATTTTGTCCTCCATTTTGACTTATGACTATTTCTTATATTGCTCCCAATCCATGCATTATTTATTCAATTCGCTGAAATTGAAAATTAAATTATAAGTGATTAATAAAATAAAAAGAACTAGGAAATTTATGTACTCATTATCTTGCAACTACTAACACACTAGTACTTTTGAAACTGAAGGTTCATGGCTGCGTGAGCATAAGCTCTCAGTACATCTGTGTCCTGAGCTAATGTTTTCTAATCATATCTTGTATAATTCACCTCCCTCAAATCAAGTTATTATTCTCCCACCACATTTTTGGCTATATGATTGGTTCTTTTCTTCTGGTTTTTTTGTAAGAAATTTCAGTACCTGTCTTTCATCCCCATTTGTGTCTCATATCTTGCCTATCACATTATATTGGACTTAACAATTCTTATTATGAGGGCTAGAATGTATATGTAATAAAAAAAATGGCTAAATACATACGTACATATTGACTAAATATTCTTATAATGCAGAGTAAAATATGGACTAACATTTTTTATAAAAGTAGTGCAAAAGTATTCTGGCTGGCGTTAGAAAAATTACTTTACAATTTGTTGATAGTACATAATTCGGAAAATCACTTACAAACAATTGTAATTTTACAGATAACGATTTACAATTAGATGTTATTTTAATTATTTAAGATACCGAAAAAATAAATATATGAGCCACACTGAATATGCACTCAAACCTCATGTAACTGTTGAGTTCGTGAGCTACTGAATAGAACATTAAGCTAAATCTTTGAATTCATAGTTAAATATGGGAATTAACATTATGAGGTTCTTAATTCAATGAATGAATGAGTCACTTCTTATCTTACCTCATACTTTGTTTTTTTAAGCACAGGAACTGCAGTTTTCTTATCTTCAGCTGACATTATGACATTATTCAGCCAGTCATAATGTCGGCTGAAGATATGAGGGACTCCTCTTAAAAACTGCAGTTTCCGTGTTTAAAAAAAACTTAAAATATGAGGTAAGATAAGAAGTGACTCATTCATTCATTAAATCTTCGAACCCTGTGACCCTGCTAATTGTTGCAACTAGATCTGCTGTGACCAGGTATAAGAAATTTTATTGTCACAGAGGTTTATTGATGAGGCTTAACAATGAAGAATAGAACAATAATAAAACACAACTTTTCTCAAAATTCCATAAATTAAAAAAAATCATCTTTGAAATACAGATAATAGTGAAATTAATTAAAAGTATTCATCTGACATGAATAACTTTGAAACTATAAATATGGAATATATTTAAAATTAAATGTTCACTTATGTAAAGATATGTAATGTTTTGTGAAATATGTAAGAATATGTACTGCACCCCTAAATATGGAAAAACAAATGCATCTTAAATCACTCCAAATACCCTAATTTGTAAACATATAATGAAATTTTAACTTTAATTAATGTAGAAACAAATATGTATTTACGTAGAAATACAAGCCCTGCTATTGTATCTGGTTTTCCACAAAGTACATTTAGCTCACTGTTATGTAATTATCTCAACTATGTTTGTCAATATCTGATCAAAAATTAATTTAGAATATTATTTCCATATACTGGCGAACACTTCTCCTAGTCTTGTAAGCACACTACTCTTTTCTATAAATTCAATTTATGGACCAAAAACAAAATATCACCTGCACCAACATCTGACAGATGTAAATGCATGCATCCATTTTAGTGGTATTTTTATTACAATGCATATATAACAAATACGTTTTTAGAATGAATTGGACAGTTTTGCCACTGCTCACAGCTTTAGAATTTGGTATAATAATAATAATAATTATCATTGAACCTAAGTAAATTTCTAAAAAAAATGGGTATACTGGTTTTTTCTTTTTCCCTTAAATACAGTACAGAAAACGAGTTTAAAGTTCCTTCGTGTTTGTATCTGTTAATAGTTATGATATTTTAGGTTTTACAAAATTACAATTGGAGACGGACCACATTTTAATGCCTTCTACATTTGCAAATATACACCTATAAAATATAAATGCATTAAATATGCTATGTTGTAAAAAAATATACATTACCTTTCAAACTTGTACAACTCAGTGTGAAACCATTTGTGTGTAGTTACTGAGAAATATAATAATCTGATTGTTTCCCTGTATAGATATATCATGATAGGCTACTAGCATGCATTAGATCATGTCGATAGCTAAATCCAATAGTTATAATAGGTATGATTCTTCTTCTTCTTCTTCCGTTCATGTGATAGACCTTAGTGGTCTGTTATGGTCTCAACCAAACGTGTTTTTGAAGGGACTGCCCAAAGATCTCTTGCCTGGGGCCTTGTGTAATTTAAGATCTGACATGGTTAACTTGTTCTGCTCCATCTTCGTTAAGTGACGATTTCCAGTGGTTTCTGTATTTTTTTACATATTCCATGACTGATTCTGTTTGGAATTCTATGAGAAATGTCAGAATTCCTTTTATGGTTCGTGTACTTGAATAGTATTTAGTATTCTATCTTTAATAAAAAACAAAACATATAATAATTATATTTAACAAATTTAATTAGTAATACATAAAAATTAAAAGCTTGAAATTTAAAAATTATTACCCATGAAACCAGATATTCTTTTTGCTCTTAAACATTTCACGTATTTTTAAATGAACAATAGTAAATAAAGAAGTAGAGTTTTTCTTTGATAAAACTGACAATTGATAGTTTAAAATATACACTAGTATCCAAAATTAAAGCAACAAACTGAAATGTGTACTTTCTATCTTAATTGTGCCACAAAATATTACTGGCTCATACTAGAACAAAAGGTCTAAACTCAGTAAACATTCTAACCATATTTTTCATTGCAATAAACAAAAATAAACATGATTTTCTTCTCGTTAAAGTGATCTTACGTTCAAACTCAGTATCGAGACATGTGGTTACAAGTGCTCAATATGGCGTGGCTATCAACCTCTGGCAGCAAAGCAGGCCTCACACACAAAAGTGAATGCTGCAAAAGAGGTCACTCAATCTGATTTTGAGGTATTGAACGTCAATTATTCCTGCAGAGCAAATCTCAAGTCCTCAAGAGTGATTTATGGATGATGACGTGATGAAAGCAACTAGTCTCTTTAGCATATCCCAATCATGTTCTATCGGATTTAAATCGGGAGACCTAGCAGGCCAATCCATTCCAGCAATGTCTTCAATTTACTGGAATTCATAAACCACCACTGCTCTGTGTGGACGAGCATTATCGTCCATCAGCAGGAAGTCTGGACCCAAAGTACCCCGAAACAAGCATACATGAGGTAACAAGATCTCGTCACGATACCTGGCAGTGGTTAAACCCTGTTGGTTTACCGTACAACTTCCTGTAGAGGTGTTCGAGCAGTTACCATAATGCCTGCCCACACCATTATTGATCTACCTCCATATGAATAACTTTCCAGAATGTTTGATGGCCGAAATCGTGTTCAGATTCTCTCCAAATGCGAATCCATCGAGAATCGCTCTGAAGACTGAATCTGGACTTATCTGTAAAGAGGGCATTAGCCCACTGTTCGTCCATCCAACTGACATGTTGTTGGCTCCATTCTCGACGTCTTTTTTTGTAATCACGTGTCAAGGGGTACACATACAGCGGATCTCTGACAGTAAAGACCTCTCTGTTGAAGCCTTCTGTACATTATTTGTCGCGATACAAATGTTCCAGTGGATGCTGTGAGGTCAGATGCCAGTTATTGTGCAGTACAACACTGTTCCGTCTTGCCCTTATTGTCAAGTAACGATCTTCTCTTTGTGTGGTGACTCTTGGTCGTCCTTGCCCTGGTTTTCTACCTCTACAAACTATTGCCACATCCAGGAAACAACAGAACGATACACATAGCCTAGTGGCCACATCAGCTAGAGACTGTCCAGCTTGTATTCTCCCTATCTTCCTACAATGCAGGGAGTCTGCCTGGCGTCTTCTCTGTGTCATACTACACCTGAATGTTTACACAGTGAATGCTGAAGTGGGACTAAAGAGAGTAAACATAAAGTACCCTGTGACAGGGTGCACTGACGATATCACTTCATTGATTCTACAAAGACAGGAATGCTATCTCACATAGAGGATATGTTTATACAGACATTTGCTTATGTTCTACTGCCACTTGGTACTATTCTATTGTATATTAGACACAGGAAGGCGAAATTTCAGTTTGTTGCTTTAATTTTGGACACTAGTGTTTATTACAATAAATTTGCCTAATATGTACTTATATTCATTAAAACTAACAACAAGCAAAATTTTGTATAAAATATTCATCCTTGAGAATTTAGTAATTACCTCACCTAGATAAAAAAAATTCATCTTTCCCTTCTGGGAAGCAAATTTGGTAACCATTTCCTCAAAGAACTGTTTCTTCTAAGTTCTTCTAATAGGTGTACTTCAATTGAAATAATTCTAAGTGTCTCTTTTCTTTACTAGAGCTTTGAGTGTAACTTATTGATTCTCTTTGGCACTGAAAATTATCTTTCCACTGAAGGCATACAGAAATTTTATACAAAATAACACTAACGTATTAAACTTCAGAAAATTTTTGTTCAGTTTTTTTCATTAGTGGTCAATGGTTTTGCAAGTTTACTTGCATTTTGTTAATACTTCCTATCTGATCTTAACATCCTATATAGTAGGGTAACATGCAAACGAGTTGAAACTAATCTGAAGGGAGCTTTGGTTGCAGCTAGAGAAAGGCATGTAGCACATGACAAATAGCAACTATCTGTCACAACACAATGCAAGTGGCAGTAAACATACTTCAGCTCGTATGAGAAAAGTAATGTGTTGAAACATGTATTCTGTATGTTTTGAAGAAATATGAGACTGTCATCAAGTTATTATTGAATAAATAATCATATGATCAGTATTATTACTGAAGTAGTGCTTCAGTTGCTTCAACAAAATGCACACCACTCTGAGAGACTAATAAACTACATCCAAATCTGAAACATAAAAAATGTGATTTGTTGCATGGCAACAATATTTTGTCTAATGATTAAAAATATTAACATAAAAAATAATAAAAGAAGAAAAATAAATAGATTAATACTATAATCTCCATGTATGTACATAATAAACACAAAACAAACAAAAAATATAATCTTCATTTCAGTAAATGTTGGTATTTTTGTTTTCTTCTACACTGCTCAAAACAATTAGAGGAACACTATGAAATATGCAAATATTTTTTCATTGGATAAAGGTACAAACATGAAATTAATAAAGTACATTATTTGTGGTTATTTATTTATTGCTCATGTCAGTAAAAACAAATGAATAACGCTGACAATTATCTTTTCAAATAATTCCGCTATGTAAGCAATTGAATCTTGTGCTTATTTTTCAAAGTTAAACACTCGTTATATAGAGTTAGTATCATGTATGGCCTCCACGACATTCGATGACAGTTTGGCACCTTCGTGGCATGCTCCCAATAAGGTTCTGGATTTCCTCTTGCGGGATATTCTCTCATTCCTCCTTCAGAGCATCTCCAAGTTGCTGCAGAGTTTGTGGAGCTTGATGTCGGTTCCTGACCTTCCTGTCTAGAAGATTCCACAAGTGTTCAATAGGGTTGAGGTCTGGGCTGACCGCTGGCCACTCCATTACCTCAATTTCATTCCTCCTCAGAAAATCCCTGGTGACAGCCGCAGAATGTGCCCTGGCATTATCCTGCATAAAGAGAAATCCAGGGCCTACTCCAATGGCAGCAGGTACTACATGCTCTTCCAGAACGTGCTCGATATACCGGACAGCATTCAGTCGCTGGGGAACAAGTACAAGGTCTGTACGATTGTTGTACATAACTCCGGCCCACACCATTATGGAACCTCCGAATCTATCAATTTCCTGTACAGCCACTGCAGAAAATCTTTCTCCTGGCCGTCCCCACACCCTCAATTGACTATCACAACGTGTAAGACGATACCTGGATTCGTCCGAGAAGAGCACAGACTCCCACTGGTTCAGGTTCCAATCACCATGGTTTTCAGCATACGTACGTCTTGCTGCCTTATGCCCATTTGTTAAGCGTGGTTTTTTAACGGGCCTTTTTGGACGAATATTCTCTTTCCTTAATCTGTTCCTTATGGTTTGGTCTGAAACCCGGATTCCGGAAGCCATATGAAGGTCATTCTGCAGGTCTTTTGCAGTTTTTGTACACTGTCGAAGAGCAGAAAGAACAACGTATCTGTCATCCTGGGGGCTTGTTTTAAATTTACGGCCCTGGCCACTTCTTCTACAATACTGACCTGTCTCTCTGTGCCTGTTGCGTAACCTGGACACCACGGAAGGAGAAACCCCCAAGCTCTCTAGCCACTTGTTGCAGAGATTGACCTTGTCGTAAAAGACATAGAGCATAATACACTTCAAACTCATTTAAATGCCTCATTTTGTCATAGACTTCAATAAACAAGGCAATAATCAACATTCATCACTATAGCAACATCAGGAAGCTTACCAATTAGAAGTGGCCAGTGCCTTCCAAAATAAAAAAAATTCTCTATATTTTGTTATTTGAGGTAATTTCTCTGTATTTAGGCCATGGATCTTTAAAATTTGTATCCAATGATAAAATTAATAATTTAATTTACATATTGTCCAACTTTCAGCATCACAGCTTTAAAAAAAATTACTTATTCAATTTATTACAAGTGTTCCTGTAATTGTTTTGAGCAGTGTATTATGATGCAAGTGATATTCCACAGCATAAAGGCAAGTATACTTCCGTTATTTATGTAATAAATGCTGCAGCTTCATTTCCCCTGTAGTCATTTTGACATAAATAAATGCTCCTCATTTATGTTAATCATTGTTACTTCTCATGCAACAAACTCTGAATTATTATTCATATTTTTCCACTTTTTTTTTTCCTCCTTCATGAGTTTTTACTCTAACTCAAGATGAATTACAGGAACATTTACCTAGGATAATCGCCCAAATCATTCTTGTCTGTATGTAGATGATATTATCTCTCTCTCTCTTACATTATATAACTGCAGTTCATTTTCTACATTGATGAGTAAACAAACTATAAAACAATGTAGGGAGTTACCTAAAACTGGTTAGAAAACCTGTAAGAGTAAACATGAAAAATACATTTAATAACTATACAGAAGATACAGCAAATAATATACTCTTAATATACTTTATTTCTCACTCATTATTATAAGCATGACTTGCAGTCAATCCTGTGTGTTGTGTTAGTGAGCTGTTAGCAAGATATGAGGTTACTATCTGGGTGGTCTGATACAGGACTATTAAAAAAATGTCACCGGGTTTTATAATGTCGCTATATTCAAACTACTAAACTAATAAGAACGGTACCTGTTAAAGTTTGGTTTGTCTTCTACATATGTTTAATGCATCCATCTTGGATCAGATCACACTCAACATAACACAGTACCAATGATGGTATCCATGTACCTTCAGTTCATTCAAGTTAACAGGTAAGGGATCTTGATGTACTCCTATAAAAATATATTGGGTCTGGCGACTGAAGAAGGCATGACATTAGCCTTGATCACATCCAGTTCAGCATTGTGGTATTTCTTGTTCAGGTAATTGCGAACCTCAAGGTGGAAGTGTGGAGATGTTCAATATTGTTGGAAAATTATATTTGTTTAAATAAGTAACAATTGCATTAATCTCGTTTCCAGCATATCAAGTTATGTTGAGTGAGGGATAAATCCCAGACATTTTTTAATTGCTCTGTTTGTAGTTCTGAGACTGCAGTGAGAGGTGGAATTTTTCTTCATCAGTTTGTGTAGACTAGACTATGAGACCCATTCAGCAACCTTAAAATGTGTACAGGTTATTCTTGAAGGTACATTTTTCCAGTATAAAGCTACTGTATAGGCCACACTTTTTTACCTAAATATAAGTTTCAAAATTAGGGTGTGGCTTATACATGAAATAACTAGCAAATGTGCTTTATTTTCAAACAATTTTATCTAATTAATTACAAGTTCGAAGGCCTTAAGGTAGTCAAGAATATGGAAATCCCATGCAATGAATTTAAGGCAAGATGTGGCTGGGCAAGGCGATTTATGACACGTCACGACCTTGTAATTCAGTGGCATACATCAATAGTGCAGAAACTTCCTTATATGTACCAGGAGAAACTGAATCATTCGATGGATACAGAAAATCCATCTGCCCTTGTTTTCCAAACATAATCCAGGAGAACTCTTTCTAACTGTGAATATTTTGCTTTCTTTCTGCAGAAAGATTGTCGATGTTGTGATGTGTTTTCAGGTGCATGTTTTGTTTGGATCTACCGTTGCACTTTTTTTTTTCGTCCACATCAAACTTTCTTCCTGCTGTCATATTTCTATGTTCTGTTGCATAGCTTGAATTTGGAGGTATAACTTGCCCTACATTGACCCATGTTTACACACAGTGAACAGGAATGACAATGAAAACCGTACCTACCAACAGACCATCCATTTTACCCTTGTGTTAATGACTTGAGCTGCAGCCCAAATGTACTGTTACATAGCCAGCAACAGAAGCTTTAGAATTTGCAACATTGCCAGATTTAAAAAATGGTGTAGGCCTACTTCTTCTTTTGCACTGCTTCTTAGCGAAAATATGACATTTTTTTCGCCAATTTATTATCGTAAAACTTGGATGTGGCTTATACACGCGTAAATACGGTAGTTATCCTACTGCCTTCCTGTGCTCTGATGAGAATGAATTCACCTTGCTTGTATGTATGTGTCTTCCTGATTGTCTTTACTTCTACCATTTTCACTATAGCTGCTTGTTTAGTATACATAAGATTTGTATGTTTTTAAATTAAAAAATAAGAAAGATGCTATTCAGGCAGATGTATTTAATTGTATTGTTGAATGTCTCAAAATTTTGATGAAATTACTCTAAAATAATTATTTGAAAATATCAGATTTGAGAGTGGGGGTAAGAAATACTTTGTGATCCATTAAAACATTTAATATGGTTAATTTTTTATGATCCAGCAAATATAAGGCAGTTGCAGTATTATTAATATTGCTTTTATTATATTTTACAAAAATCAAATTTACATTAACACTTTCTCTTTTGAAGAATTATGTTTAAGGTTGGAAACTTCTAACTGTTTATCCTCAAATTAATTATGAGTCAAAATATATTTTCATTTCATATTTGTATCTTAAGAAATTATATGTTGGTTGTTCTAAACTGATTGATAAGCAGCATATTGTACTTCAGAGTGGAACTCTGAGCTTGTAGCGCTGATGAAATGTTTTTATGGTAGAATGTGAAAAGTGAATTATGACACGTGTTGTTTTGTGTTATCATGTGTGTGTATTGAACTTGGTGATGGTGAAAATTATTTTTATCTTTTATAATTTAGTTGTTATTTAAGGTGTCAAAATTCACTATTTTTATTCTAAATATGATATATGTGCATTGCACCAGTTGAGAAAAATTCACATTTTATCTTTCATTCAATTTCCCATTATTCTGCACTTATTTAATTCAATGATTGTAGAAAGAAAATCATCATTAATGATAATAACAGCTGTGTTTCTGGTATTTTTTATTTACGAACTTTCAGTACAAGTGTTGTTAGAAAATTTTAAACTTTTGGATCGAGCAAGGACTGACTACATTACAACATAGTCCTCTCTGTATAGTTTTGGTCCTAGTCAGTCATCTTTATGACTACTATGTCAATATTGAAAGGAAACAGTTGAACACATAATAATGGAATGCTCAACAGAATTACCAACTGTCCAGAGATTGTATGTCAAAATGAACATTTTATTCAACAATAATATCTATTGGCAAGCAGCAGAAAACCTTTATAGGATACATTGTGTCATCACAGAAAAATCTGGCACAAAAAAGTCTGCGGGTGACATTAGAACACAAGCACAATTGAAAATATATTGTTTCTTGTGATATTTGTCGGAGCGTTCATTAATCAGAAAATATATTGTGCTTCATTTAGTATTAAATGTTTATCTTAGACTGATTGTACATAAATCACTTAAGAATGAAAATGATCTGTGTAAAATCAGTTTTGTATTCTTTTCACTTTATAATCAGTAAATAGTTACAGCAAATAAAATATTTAAGAGAGTTTTCTCAATAAGTGTCTTGTCTTCCATAGGGTACATCTCATTTTGGTACACCTATAATTTGTTGAACCTTAACAACAACATATTTTGCATCATAGTTGTTTAATATTAAGAGTAATTTTCCACAAGCTTGCTTTTCTTCTGAATTAACTTTATTTAGTAAAGGAGAGAACATTCTTGTCCTCTATACCACTCTCCTCTCACTCTAATTTCAAGAGCACAATTTATTTCCATTGTGGAGTTAGTTTCAATTTTTACTTTATTGATGCTGCAAGAAACAAATTGCATTGGTTAGGTGTAGAATGGTAATGGGAAAATGTGTGAAAATTCAGCAAAACCTCAGAAGAAGTATACAGCACTGTATGGTTGTAAGAATGGCCATTATGTTTACATTCAGAATGATTGTGTTTTTAGTTTTGAAAAGCCTTAGTACACATCATTATAGTCAGCACTCCTGACTATCTTGTGAAATTCACATTTGGATAATATAATTATAAATAGTATTTTTTTTTTGTGTGTGTGAAAAACATTTTGGTTATGGAGTTCTACTCTGAAGTCATATTAAGTTAAAATCATGTTTTGCAAAATGAATAAATTTGTTGTTTCTTACAGAATAGTTTATATTACATTTTTTATAATTTTGAGACAGATATGTCACAGAAGTTTTTTCCTTCAGAATTTTACATGAATTGAAGTGTTTAATTTGTGTGTAGGCTGTGAGATTATTTAATTGTAATACAGACATGGGATGTCTATGTATGAAATTTGAAGTCAGAAATAAGAACCGGTCACATAATTATCCCTCAAATTTCACATATTAAACAGTTAAGTGTCATTCATTGCATCCTCATCTGGAAACTAATTTTATATTAGTGATGCAGTTATGTTTGCCTTTAGTGTAAAGTGATCATATTTCTCAAATGAGTGGTGTAAAAAGAGGTATCTCCAAAATTGTGAGCAGTAAGTTACTCTATTTAGACAGAAAAAATTATTTATTTTTGTGTGCAACAAAAGAAAAAAAAATATTATTTTTAGTCTGATCATCTTACCTCAATATTAATATTGATTTGTTCTTGAACATGTTTCAAAACAATTCTGTTTTATCGTCAGCTTGTCCAGACTGGTCTTATTTATGTTGCACAACCTGGATGTCGATGTCAGCTCCATCCTGTGGTTGGCCAAAGAACCTCCAAACAAGGTCATGCTCCATCGGTATATCAAAATTCATACCTCTGTTTTTGTTCTTCTGAATATAAATTTTTTCCCAAATAGTCAACTCTTTTGTATTTTCTAACTGTTTTAATAATTTAGTGTCTGAATTTATATTATGTTTTTAGACCAAACATGAGCAGCAACTGCAGATTTTTCTATTTCCCCATTTTTAATATTTCTTATGTGTTCTTTGGCTTTAATTTTTATGTTTCTTTTTGTTTTTCCTATATATATCTTTTCACAACCCATGCATTCAATTTGATATATTCTTGCCTTTTTATTTTTATCAGTTTTTTCATTTTTGTTGGTTTTTATTAGTTTATTTAAACTGTAGTTATTTTTTGGTGCTAATTTAATATTAAACTTCTCAAATATCTTTTGGAATTTATTGTGTACCCAAGGGTGATATGTGAATTTCCTTATATTCTTTCATAGGTGGTTCTTCTTTTTCAAGAGTACTACTGTACTT
The DNA here is from genome assembly GCA_030220185.1 of Diploptera punctata. NCBI lineage: Eukaryota > Metazoa > Arthropoda > Insecta > Blattodea > Blaberidae > Diploptera > Diploptera punctata. The sequence goes on along the minus strand of JASPKZ010007372.1, from coordinate 227,273 downwards.
CTGTTTATCTGCAGTTGCTGCTCATGTTTGGTCTGAAAAACATAGTATAAATTCAGACACTAAATTATTAAAACAGTTAGAAAATACATAAGAGCTGACTATTTGGGAAAAAAATTATATTCAGAAGAACAAAAACAGAGTTATGAATTTTGATATACCGATGGAGCGTGCACTTGTTTGGAGGTTCTTTGGCCAACCACAGGATGGAGCTGACATCAACATCCAGGTTGTGCAACATAATGCAACATAAATAAAACCAGTCTGGACAAGCTGACGATAAAACAGAATTGTTCTGAAACATGTTCAAGAACAAATTAACATTAATATTGAGGTAAGATGATCAGACTAAAAATAATATAATTAAAATAACCTCAAAATATCACTTCCTAAAATTAAATATTAAAAGAAAAAATATTTTGTAGTGCAGAGGGATATCTAGTATCATCAGTGGTGATAAGTGTAACTTACTATTTTGGGATTCTTGATGTTTAAAGGGATAAAACTCTGGTGAATATGTATGTATTTATATATGCCCACCCAAAATTGATTTGGTGATCTAACTTTTTATAATTTTTTCCCTCTACCCTTTTGGATTTAACTTTTAGTGTTATTATTTAATTTAAAAACACTTACTATAAAAATCAACTTTTTATATTAGGCAAAAAGTAACAAGGAATGGCTTCCTAAAGCCCTCATATTAATACTAGCAAAATTACAAAAAAAAAGTATGATCTCAGAGTCAGGCTTAATTGGTATTTGGAAAAATATAACGTCTTAGGAAACAAAAGCCTGAATTTTGAACAAACCATACCATAACCCTACAAATATCACACATCACTAAGAAGTAAAAAGTGCATCTAACAGGAATGAAAGCACTGTAGCTATATTCATAGACCTCAGAAGATTCTTACAGCACATATGGATCAAGACAAAGCACAGTAATTGCACCTTGACCTACAAACAAACAAAAACTAGTCTTCCACAAGAAGCAATGACAACCACAACAGTATTCAACATCTACATACATGATTTACCATAACATTAAAATCCATATATGGAATTAATGTGTGCTTGTTTGCAGATGACATAATCATATGGACTGAATGGAAAAACAGAACCAACCAGAAACTTGCCTTCAGAAACAGAAAATGAAGCACTCAGAAAGCTACAAGTTTGGACAGAAGAAAACATTATGGAATCAAACATAAGTAAAGCAAGCTAATCAACTCTTTATTTGAAACACAAAAAGTATGACCTCATCTTAACAGTAGGAAAAGAAAGCTACAGAAATCATAAACATGTTACCTATGAATACATCTAGACAACAGACTCAACTGGAACTACCAAATCAATAGCACAATAAGTAAAACACAATGAAGATCAACACAAATAAAATATTTGAGTGGAGAAGCCCACAAGAAACCCTGAATAAAAGTTACAGAATTTATATAAAACCAGTCCTCAAATATGGGCATGAAGCAATTGTAGCAGCCAATGCAATAAAACCCAACCAACTAGAAACTGCACAGAATAGCATCTTAAGACTAATAACAGGTGCTCTTAAGATAATTCTGACAGGAGCTCTACAAAGTTAAACAAAAACAGACCAATAGTTAAAGTGATCAAATAACAGGCAGCAAAATCCTTCTTCAAAACCAAATTGCTACTAGTCTTACCTTGATCAAAACAAACTCATGAAGAACAAAATCTCAAACACAGAAAAATGTATTCAGGACCAACACATAATACCTAGAAAAATTGGAAATACCACCCAAATAGAACCTGCTCTACTTCCACTCTTGATTATCATACCTACAAATCAATCTGAATCTAATAAAGGAGGCCAATAAAAATTAATGCTGAAGAATTAAAACAACTGACACTAGCAACCATTCAGGTAATATGTCCACCATCAAACTGGCTACATATTTACACAGATTGCTCCTTGATAGGTAGATCAGGAAAAGCTGGAACATGAGTGCACTCGTCACTGACATTTTATAGCAGTAGGAGATAATAAAACAAAATTTTGATGCAAAAATTGAAGCTATACTCTTTGCTCTTGAATAACTCCTGTACATGGCAAATAGATTTGAAAAAGCTCTTCTGCCATTAGACTCAAAATCATTAATAAAGGCAATAACCTCAAACAACAATTCACCATCTAAAACAATACACCGAACAAAAAAGTTAATAAAAGCACTAGAACACTTACAAAAGGAAATCTGTGTGCTATGGATATCTTCATATGTGGGCTTATTTGGAAATGGCATGGCATATACCCTGGCAAAGAAAGGAATCAAACTGCTTTGTATAAATGAAACCTTAAGCCACCTAACAGTATCAAGTTTAATTAAAACCAAAAGTGAAATTGAATCTATACATCATTACACTCAACTGGCAAATGGTAAAAGATGGGCGTACATTGGAAAAAAATTGGAATAACGATTGTTGAAAACCAAGAAAAGAAGCTGTTGCCACATTTAGACTGAACACAGGCCATGACTGCTTACTGCACATCTACATGATATGATAATAACCAAAAGTGAAGAATGAACTTTATACCGTCGATCCAATTCAAGAATGGATCAGGAACAAAATTGTCCAAAATCCTTAAAAAATCCAACAACTCGAGTGGACTGTACTGGGAGGCAAGAAGCAAAATGGGTTAAAGATCCCAATAACAATTATTTTATAGTTTTAAATATCTTGTCACAATTTGTAAGACATATGTCATACTATATTCTATTTGTGCCATGATGAAATTAATATGATTTCAATTATAATAATTGTCATTTATACTATGGTGTATTGCAGAATGATACAACCACAAAATTTTTCTTGATTACTGAACAAAATGGCAGAATGATCTGGTATATTATCCTAGGCTGTATGGAGGCTATAACATTACATATACAAAGACACTTCCTATGTCTGATACAGCCATGAGATCAATTCCTTGTTGCAAATCGATGCATAGCGATACAACCACCAGTTCCATGTAAACGAACAGAGGTTATATTTCTCTTACTCTCTGTTACTGCTGGTGTTTACTGTAGAGGCCGTGTATGAAGCAAATTAAAAATACTTGCATGCTGCACTTTTCAGTTAGTTTCAAGTGTTGTTAAGATAATAGGATGAAAACCAGAACTCTCAGATATGGGGAAAGGGCAAATACTCACTTATAAGAATGAAGGATTACCTTGTAGAGAAATAACACAGAGGATTGAGAGATCCCCATGGGTAGTGAATAGTTTTTTTATGCATGAACTGGAATATGGTACAAAAAGTTTCCTGGAAGACAACATAAACTTACACTGTGACAGAAGAGGCTGTTATCAGATGACTGCATACAGATGGTACCTCCCTGGAAGATTATCTCGAGATCCCAACATTAATGTGCACAAGTCTATATATCTAGAAGTAAATTGTTGATATATAGAAAGAAAAAATGGCAGCCTCAATTGACCAAAATTCACAAGATATGATAAGTAGCCTGGACGAAGCAAGACATGACCTGGAAGTTTAAATGGAAACAGGTGTTGTTCAATAATGAGAAAAATTTAATTTAGATGGGCTGGATGGGGCAGCTTATTATTGGTATGATTTGTGGAAAAAAGAGCAGATATTTTCAGAACATCAACAAGGAAATAAGTCACTAATGATATGGGCTGAGTTTGATTATGGAGCCAAACAAATATAGCCCTCCTATGGGCTGAATGAATGCAACTGACTATTAACATCTACTAGATATTCACCTTTTACCTTTTGGGGAGACAAATGGAGGTCCATTTTGGATATTCCAACGGGATAATGCTTCTATTCAAAATCCACATGGGAATGGTTTCTGCAGAGTGGGGTAATGGAGTGGTTCACAAATTCTCCTGATCTAAATCCTATGGAGAACCTCTGGGGCATTTTGTGTCTTACTGTGCATGCTGGTGGAAAACAATACACTAATGTCAGTGAGTTGCTGGAAGCAATCATCTCTGCGTGGGGAAATATGGAGGCTTCCAGGCTGCAAAAACTTGTAGAGATCATATGTGATTGTGTTTTTAATATTGTCTTGAAACATGGCTCCTTCATTGGATATTAGGTCTAGTGGTTGTATAATTTTGCAACACAAAAATGGTGTGCCTAAATGTTGGTTTAAGTTATCTGATATTTTATTAAGTTACAATTTGAATGTTAAATTCAGTTGCAGTTTTTTTTCAGGCATATGTCACAATGTATAAGGTATGTCCAAATTTTCTGATTGTGTATGCATTTGTTATTTAGATATGCCTTGCAATCAGTATGGTCTTCTTCTTGCAAGGATTAAACCATTTTGGTTCGTTCCAACTCCAAGTATTATAGCTGCTGTGTCCATCTCTTTCTTGGGTGTCCCCGATCTCTTTTTCCTCCTCTTGGTTGATAGTATAGACTCTTCCTAGGCAATCTGTTGGTATTCATTCTGCAGACATGTTCATACCATTTTCTCCTATACTCTTCTATTTTATTTGTCAAGCTGAATATTTGTAGTTCTTTATGGATATCTTCAAGTTGTATAATTTTGCAACATACCTTATAACTCTAACATTATTAGAAAAGTAACACAATATTATTTATAAGGATTAGACTCGGGTTTTAATATTAAAAGTGAAATTTAAATTTAAATTTTGTTCATTAAGTCTACTCATTTATTATATATGAAGAGAAAAATTCTCACCAAGACCCGAACCCAGGACCCTTGGCTTTCCAGGCCAAGTGCTCTACCAACTGAGCTAACGAGGCGAGTTGCGATCTAGGTGCAAATTTTTCTCTTATATACGTTGTAATTCCCTCGTGCCTAATGCTTGAAACCTTTGCTTCTATCTTTGCAAATGGCGGCTTCTTAGTTAAGAATTGGGAATTTAACACTACTTTATAAAGCCAGAAGGGCTTCTATTGATGTTTTTATATTTAAATTGTCATCAAAATTAATTTTAATATGCTAATATAAATTTACAATTTGCATTTTTAATATGAATATTGCATGAAATTGTTATATAATAAGTGAATTTGAGTTTTTATAACGATTTGCTACTTGTTGGAGATTGTACTGATAATAGGTATACTTGTTACTTTTTAGGAAAGATTTTGTGAAATACATCTATTTTTGGGATTACATTTAGATCAATACTAATAAAATTCATATCAAATTCTGTTGAGGTGAATAGTCATGAGATAAAAACTTGAAATATGTACCTTTTTGGCAGATGCCATCGTCCTCAACTGTGTTAAAATATTATATTTAAAAAATTATCTGGAGGCCTTTTGGAAGTTAACTTCCATCATCAGCAGGGTGCATATCTGCTACTAGTTGTTAATTAAGACATTGTAGAAAGAAAAGAAGAAACTTGAAATAAGAAATCTAGACACCCACACCAACATAAAATCAGCACATTTAATAGTTTAATTAACAAAATGTTAAAATTACCCTTAAACAAAACAAACTATAACAAAGAATTACAATATATTTAAGAACATGGCAAAAAGCAACGTTTTCAATAAACAACTCGTTGATAAGCTTGTAAAAAAAGAAAAAAGAAAAAATTACATAAATAATCTAACAAAACTTGAAAAAGAATCCGTTAATAATAAAACATGGGTAACTTTAATGTACACAGGAAATGAAACCACAAAACTAGCTAGAACCTTGAAAAAAAAAAAATACATAAGCATAGCCTATAAAACCAAAAACAAATTAAACAATATAATATACAATGGCATAGAAGAACACAACAAATTTAATAATAAGGGAGTCTATAAACTAACATGTAAAGATTGTAATAAATTTTATATAGGAAGGACGTGTAGAAACATCAATACAAGATATAAGGAACACCTGAAAGATTTCATGTACGCGGGTGGTGAATCAAGTTATGCGAAACACATCATTATGCAGGTCATAGAATGGACACAATAGAAAACACTCTAACGATAGTCCACAAAGGAAACATTCCAGCAAAGATCAATAATTTGAAGACCTCAAAATTATAAAAGAAATAAACGACACCCTACCTCTTAATGAGAACATACCTCAGTCGTACAACCCGTTATGAGATCATAAAAAGAAGTCAGTTGCTGCTAAAGACACATCGAATCTACAACGTCTTAACCAACAACAACTAGTAGCAGATACACAACCTGCTGATGATGGAAGCTAACTTCCGAAAGACCTTCAGATAATTTTCTTAAATATAATATTTTAACACAGTTCAGGACGATGGCACCTGCCAAAAAGGTATACATTTAGATGTAACATAGCCTGTGGACAGAATCAGTCTTCATTTCAGTTGCATAATTAAATCTAATGTAAATTAAATGTAAGTATACTCTTTTTACAACAGATATTCACACTCGACTTACAATGTTTGCAGAATCTTTTTCTGACTTCAATATATCTGAAAAGGTTTTGTGAGATTAGAAAATTCTAATCTTACTAACAGCCCGTGTTAAAATGGCCTATGTAGGTTATGGTTGGATATTCTCTCCAAATTCTTTTTTTTTATTTTTTTTTTTATTTTTTTAGAAGGTAATGGTGTGCCATACCATCAAGTGTGATAGAAAGTCCTTTCCTTTCTACCTTCTGTGACAGATTGTAATCATGTACTGAATACTCACAGTGCCTAGAATTTATGTGAAATGCAGTAGCAACAATGTCGGGGAGACATGTTCATTGAACATCAGTTCCAAGTTATATTCTGTAACAAATTATTATGTCTTTCATCATTCCTTTCAGTACAATAAAAGATTTTTTATAAAAGTCACTAGATCTTGAAATCCATATTTATAAATTCAGTGTAGGGAAATGAATATTTTATTTTTGTTATGCAAGAACAGCTTTATGATTATAATGTAGTTAAATACTGGTATATTTCCTTTGGTATAATTAGGTGTTAATTCAGTGCATATCAAATTTTTTCATTCATGGCACCCTTTGTGTATCAGAATTTTTCCATGGTACCCAAGTTAGAATATATACTAACTTTTACAGTTATATTTTGGTTAGATAATTTTAACATCACTTCAGTTACATTCCATTTCAGTGAAAATTTTGGAATATTTTATGATGCCTGTAATTGATGATGGAGATACAGTGCACACTTTGCGAACCACAGGTCTAAGAAACACAAGAATTAAATTTTCACTGCTAACTGCAGTCAATTAAATAGGCTAGTTTTGTGAAGTTTTTGTTCCCTAAACTTCAAAATATCTATACCGTATAACAAACACACACACACACATACTGGTGTATATATATATGTGTGTGTGTGTGTGTGTGTGTGTGTGCAGTTCCCTATACCAATTACATTTGTTTATGAACATTGCTACTGCAGATTGGTGTCTAAATTGTATTTTAAAAAGTGTGAAAGAAATCTTATACACTTTGAATATATTTTGTATTTTCCATGGAAGTCTGGTTTAAGTTGTGCAGATTTAAATTTTACAAATTTTAAGAGTAATGCTTTTTTTTTAAGATATAGTTTAATAATCTTATGAATGATTTGATTCTCTTCATTTGAAGTTGATTTGGTAAAATTTTGTCAAATTAATTATTGAAGATATTTGACAATCAAAAGTTGATAATTTAGGACATGGTTTGAAGTGTCCAATATAAGGTTGTGCATTTTTCATACAAGAAATAATAGTGAGATATTTTATCCATTATGTTCTATTAGATTTGGAATTACATTCAATGCCCGTAGGTAAATAATGGAGTTAACTAATTTTTTCACTGGTCCCAGTGGTAAATTACTTTGAGAGGATTATGAGAAGCCTACCGTAAAATAAAAATTACAGTAATAAATTTTCTTGGAGTTCTTATTGTAAAATTTTAACCACATTGTATATTTTTATTTGTTTTAAATGTAGGGAAGAAGATCACATTTGTAATGTATGTGGCATCAAATTTTTCCTTACTTGATTTTCTTTCTTGTACAGCTTTAAAGGCTTTTAAAGGGGATGGAGGAGAATAACCGAGGTGTGTTTAATTTTTCCCTCCATGGCAGGTTGTGCTGCCACATTGATTTTTTTCTTTCTTTTTTTAATAACTTACATTAGTTCTTGAAAACTTATATTAATCCGGATACTACAAATATATGAAGGTTTACTGCTTACCCAGTCATATAATTATTAGCTTCAAAATTACTGAACATGTATTCAATAAAAAAATTAGAAAAATTAATTGTGAAGAATGGCGATTGACTGTTTAAATAATTGAAATAGGCTGTAAAAGTTTTAATATATATATATATATATATAATTTTGTACCAAATGATTAAAATTTAACTCCATGTCTCCAACCCTTCAGAAGCAAATAAATATGTAAAAAACATTATATGAAATAAATTAATTCTTAATATTATACTTTTAAAAATTGCCCTCTTTCATTTATCAAATTTAATTAATAACATATATTTACAATGTAACTAATTTTGTTACAATAGTTAAATAATTTTGTTTTACTGAAAATGAGAAATAAAACTTTGCTACATTAAACTTATGTTATAAAACAATTACATGCATTAAAAAAGTGGCTAAATTCTTAATTTCTAAATTTGTGGTAATTTACTTAAAAGTTTTATTTTTAAAATAACCAAACATATTTCTCACTGTACAGTTTTCAGGAAACCCTTCAAAATAAATCCAGTAGTAATGAATATTCATGTGGATTCATTAGACAAACTATAAAGCCATAATTATATGGTACTCTGCATCAGAATCAGGAGGGATTGCTAACAACTCCTTTCCTTTGATTTGTGCCATGTGTAGTATAGAGAAAAGAGCCTTTCTTGCTTTTATTTCAGTATATAGTATTAATTCAAGATTTATATTTTAAGTCATATTTTATTAATTATTTTTTTAATGTAAAATGAATGGAGTTTCTTTTGATGCTAAGACAACATTCTTGTAAATGGCCTAGAGAACATAGCCTACTCTGCTACTGTCCAGGTATGGTTTATGACTGATCCATTTTCTACATTTTAATCTGTACTGAATGATTGTAGTTTAGATAAGTAGTATGTAATCAATACATTAAACTTTTCTCAGAATGTTAATATTGACAGAAATGTAGAATTTGATACAAATTTATATTACAAAGAAGAATGCCTGTGTATGTGTCCAAGTGAGAGACTTGGAACTAACCAAAGAATTGCAAGTAGTGATTTTACTTTGTGGTAGAACTGACACATGTGCCTTGGTTTAAATGTTGCATTGTTTAATTTTTCAGTCTCTTGGCAAGCTGAGCCCAAGTTGATGAAATAAGAAGGAAATAGTTTTACCTGACCATTAGTTAAATCTTTCAGACATGTGGTGGAGCTGTATTGAAGAGAGCTGCCAGTCAAACATTGAACTTTCTGAAATTTTAATGGATCTATTTATATAATAACTCAAATATATACAAAATCTAAATTGTAAACAGACTTGTATTACTTATATTATGCAATTCATTATGAAATTAATCAAACTAATCCTAATTTTTGTTCTACACAATAATTCATCTAAAAGAAAAATGTATGCATGTACTGGGATTTGAACCCAGGATCTCCAGCTTTGCACGCTGCTACTATACACTTGAGCTACCCAGGCATCCATGAAGAGACATTAATTTATCTCACTTTAAAACCCTGTGAACTCTATTATATTACAATAAGGACTGCTTCCACAAATATAATGTTGAAATTAATGTACTCGTTCTTGCCATTCTCATGTAATAGTTAATATAACTAAAATTTGTACATGGTTTTAAAGTTAAAAAAATTTGTGTCTGTCCATGGATTCCTAGGTAACTTAAAAGTACAGTGCCAGCAAGCAAACTGGAGATCCTGGGTTCAAATTCCTCTCCTGGTGCGACAGGCCTACACGTCCCTTAGCCTACCAGCCGGATGCTGGACTCACATCCACATGTGTCTATCACAGAGGTAGATGATAATCAGTCAGTGTAAGGGTGACATGTGGTCAGCATGTCGAGTCCCCCAGCCATTATAGCTGGTTTTCTCAACCTGGAGCCGCTACTTATTTTAGCTACCCAAATGCATCACGATGCTGGGTGGGCACCAGTCCCATACTGGCCGAAATACCATGTGAAAATTTCTTCCCCCATGGAGACTCAAACCAGCGCAAGTCCCGTTAGCTCTGCGCCACGGCTTCCTGCCTTAACCGCTCGGCTATGGTGCGGGACGGGTTCAAATTCCAGTTCAGGCATATATTTTTCTTTTTAGTTGCATTAATTATTACATGCGGATGGCGAGCCTACATACATTAATTTCATCATTACTACAGTAAACAATGATTACTGTTTATTTACAATAAGAATGTACGTCTACAGTAGTGTTTATTTTACAAAAAAAACACTTGAGAGTTACAAGCACTGTTTATTCATACTAAGATTGTTTAAGTATATTGTTTCACATTACTTTTTTTGTAATTAACTCACCAAAATCTCTTGTTTTCTTTCTGCAACATCATTTTCTTCTGAAAGCTATAGTTCAGGATGAGCTTCAGCCTCCCTTCAATGTGCCTCCATTATTTTCAGTCAAACTCCCTCTTCAGTGTGTGGTTGGAGCAATATAAATTTCAAGATGTAGCAAAATTACAGTATTTAAAGCAGATGTGTAAACTTTGGGCAATTTTGATAATGAAGCAGATTAAAAATGTATTATTTTTAATCAATTATAAAATAAAGGTGTAGCTTGATAATTACAATTTATTATTGGTCCTGGTGGATTAGCAATTACCATGCTCACCTATGGTTCTGAAGGTCAGGGATTCAAACTTGCCTAGAATTGATAGATTTTTCAGGATGTAAATATCCTGAGAATGAATGAATTCCTTTGGAAGGGATCTAAAGCCATAATTCCTGTAACATAGATTTATAGCATATATAAGAACCTCAAGCCTGAAGAATGAGGCCTGTAAGTAAAATTTGTTGCCCCTTTCATCCCCAAATTTGAATGGTAACACTAAGAGCATCATTAAATAAAAGAGAGACTAAGCAAATTACAATAATAATAATAATAGTAATAATGATAATAATTATCATCATCATTATCTTCATCATCAAAAATTGACAATATTGTTGAACACAGAACATCCTTTATTAGTTAATTAAAAGACAGTTTAACTTATCTGATTATCTAGGATTGTAGTCCATACATTTCCACACTCCACACAATACAATTTGCTATCTGAGGGTCCATACAATACTTAAGCCATCTTGACATATATATTATTCTCATTTTGTAAAGCTTTCTCACTGCAGCTCCTCTTTACATTTTTCTCTTACTAATAAAAAATCATATGAATGCATTTGTAACAAATCTTAATATTAAAGACTATACAAATTGTAATTTAGAGTAATATTTGATTTGTAAGCTGAATGGTCACTGCTCAAAAATGTAATTGTAATGAGAAATGTTGTGAGGATTATGTGGGATCAGAGCCTTTGTACTTAGCAATGTTCTTGGAGTGCTAAAATGAAGCAAGGCTACATGATCTTGAGTAAATATAATAAGAATCATATCTTACAAAGTAATTGCATATAACAACATAGTTGCTAATGTGTGCAGGAGAAGTTAACATAATTAATTCATTAAGAAAAGTCGATATTTGAAAGGTACAGGGAAAGAACCTGTCATTTTTTTATTAAAATGAACTTTGAGGTTGTTATTAGATTCTCCATGGAAAGAACTATCATTTAAGAATGTAAAATATACAGTTTAGATATGAGTTTATTTTCAAAGTTTGGCATACATGTAAGGTAGTATGGATGTTGTACAATTGTATATTTTCCAGGTTTCAAGGGAAAAGTGACTTACCTGGTTCTTCCTCTGTGTCCTTCATATAAGGAAAAAGTAGTAGGGAAGTACTGCATATGCAACATTTATTGTATATATTCTATTTACATAGAGTTTATAATTTATTTTATATGTTAGAAACAGAATTACAACTGAAATAAACTTCTCTGTTGAGTTTCAGAAAATTTACCACAAACAATTGACTGATCTTTAGTGTGATCGCTTGGGTATGCCACTAGTCTACTGACCATAGCACAGCATCTGTGTGGGACAGTGATGCACCTGCACCACTTAATTTTACGCCTACTCTATGGTCATTTAGCCAGCAGATAAATCTTACTACAGTAATGGTGGGGTTGTACAAGACCAGCTTTTTACTTACGTGACTTATGCCATTTTTGATGTAATTTAAAGTATTACGAAGTGTTAATGATACCATTTAGCTGTGGGATTTTACCATCGTCAAAATATTGAAACGTATCATGATATGAAGTAGTGAAAATATGATTTTACGTTGTAACCATCAGACATGTTGAATTTTCCATAGAATAAGAGATATGAAGAGGTCATTCATGTTACGTATTAAATCAGATTTAAAATGCAAGGAAACTAAAAGCTAACCAAACCTAAATCATTTAATGGAAACTAAATCAATTACTCTAACGTAGGTGAATTCCAGGGAATGTCCTTTTTATTATTTTACGCGGTTAAATGTGTAAAAGACAAATTCGGACATAATTTGTTGAAGCCACAGATATGATTAAATGTACACAATGTGGTTTACACATTGTGGTCATATGTGTTTTATCGCTGTTTATCGGTGGTATATCTGTGGTCATTGGTTGTCATGAGTGTGATAATCAGTGGTTTATCGCTGGTTAGAAGTAAGAACTGTTGTAACCTTCGTGGTCATGACAGGAAATAGTCCCACTTTATTTTTATATTTACGAGAAAATAAAGAAATGATAATTACTTTCCCAGACTTAAATACGTTAAATATAGTATTTGAGTAATATGTATGCCACTAGTCTACTGACTAGTATGTACTGTTAAAGTGTGTAAATAAAAAGGCACTCATCTCCCACCCAGCCCAGTAAAACTTGTTCAAAGCAGAATTGCATGGGACCAATTTTTTTTTTTTTTTCCACATTAGACAACATTCCGCATTATAAAAAGAAACAAAAAAATAATAACCAATACTAGATTATAGAGCACCATATGTGTATTTTTATGTACCTTGGATTAATTGTAGTTCCACTGTCGTTGGAAAGTGAAGTATAGTTTGTACTAGTGACTTTGACGGTAACACGTGAAAAAAACAGTCCCGTTTCATCAGCATTAAAAATGTCTCTTAAGCACGTATCCTGAAATTAAAGTAGGCCTATGGAGTTTTGGTTTCCACTCACTAACTATACTTTCATCCACATCCTTTGATTCCCTGCAAATTTCATTCCGCACTACATTGTGTCGTCTTTTAAAACTGTCCAGCCAACCTGAAGATGCTTTGAAATTGTTACACCCTAGGGACAATGACAATGATACATACGATTTAGCCTTTTTATTCCGTAAATTCAGAATGCTACCTGTGAAAGATATGTTCACAATCGGTCTTAGATCTTAAACTAATTTAAGATTTTACAGTGCACTGGTTATTTGTAAGACAGATGTCACACGCCAAATATTTGTTAAAGGAACCTGTATTTCACATAATGGGTGTGCAGTGAGGCCAAAAGAAAATTCCAAATACAGGTAGAAACTATACTTTTTCCGGCATGTAGGAATCATCACTTATTGTTAATTCACCTAACGGGAATTCAATGAAGTTGAAACTAATTTATTTCTCTATCTTTCTGCCTTATAAACATTTTTTTCCATTAATTGTGTAGAAATATCCTTCTGTTTCCACGTTGGACAGATTCTGTTTTATACAAAACAAATATACATAAAATTACTATTATTCTGCCGGGACCAATAAATTTGTTCACATTGGACAGATTTCTGCATTATTCACGTTCCGGATTAAACAAGTTTTACTGTATATGGTGAAAAAGAAAAATTGAAAAATATTTTAATTTAAATTGAATAAAAAAACATACCAGGCGTTTAAGTGAGTTTTATATGTTTAACTTTTATAGGAATTAATCACTATGAGGTATAATTTATGGTGAAATTAAATGTTTCTTACCTCTCCTCATTTATATCTTCTAAGTAGATCGCGATTTCGAGATTACAATTGTCTCATCCTCAGCACTTTCTTGGCGACTGATGTTATGTCGATCGGAAGAAACCCTTCTTCTTCCCTCTGTTGGTGAACCTATGAACCTCTGGATCAGGTCAAAATTTGCAGGAATTTCGAAGTTCATAAATTTTGACCTGATCCAGAGGTTCATCGGTCCACCAACAGAGAGAAGAAGAAGAGTTTCTTCCGATCGACATAACATCAGTCGCCAAGAAAGTGCTGAGGATGAGACAGTTTAGTCTGCGATCTACTTAGAAGATATAAATGAGGAGATGTAAGAAACATTTAATTTCACCATGAGTTTTATATGGTTTATATTTCAGAAGCTTTGTGGCCTTATATGCCGAACCGTAGCTTACACTTGCTTGTTGTGCTAAACGATGAAGCACCAATTTCATCTAATTTTTTCTTCTGGTAGCACACACCATTCTCTTTTCAGTTTCTTGTCAAAGATTGAACCTGTCACATGAAATTTTGGCACTGATCTGTAAATTTTCATTTTATCAGGAACCAGAGACTTCTGGATACTTTCTATGGAATAACACCTTTGCTACGGAGATCTCTTTACAAATGTTTCAACTGTGAAAAAGTATTGTTCAGTGGTGTAACTGATGTCTGCACTTCCTGGAGAAGGACTAAAGTTGTCAAGCTACCACAAGCTTTGCAGCCTTATTTGTCTAGGTGAGCTGGCCGCCAGGTACTTACTTCATGCCAGCCCCACACTTTTCAAATGTTCAGTGGTGGAGGCAACTGATTGCCTGTTCTTATAGTGTAGACACCGTTAAGTAACCAGTTTAATAATTTCATCCTTTTGGAATTATTGTGCCTTGATGATTTCATTTTTTTTTTGACACTATATAATGAAAGTTCCGAGTAGTTGTCAGTAAGGGTCATTCATTATTTGGGTAAACATAATTGAATGTAGTTTTAATAGAATACTTTTTCAAGCCTAATCCTACATCATTTTGCATCATAAACTTTACATGCTGGTAACTTTGTTTCCCTAGAACTGAAGATAAAGTACTAATTAATTAACCAAAGAATTGACTTTTGGAATTGTTTTTACATTGTATAAGATTAATCATTAATTTTCCTAATTTAATGTAATTGCTTGAGAAAATTGGGTTCAAATTGACCAAATATTGAGTTGATAATTCTATTGTTAATCACTAATATAATTGATGATTTTGATGAAGGTTTTCGGGCTGTAGGCCATGGTCGTGAGGCTTTTAGTTCCCCGACGTTTCGCCAAAGACTGCGTCTGGCATCCTCAAGGGTTGTCTTGAGACTGGCAATTCTGTCCGAAGTCTGTCCTATTTATATGTTCACCGCGATGTGTTCATAAGTTGTATCTGCCTTCTGATTGGTCAGCGTTAGGGCATCCTCAAGGGCATTAGGAACTAACGCTGACCAATCAGAAGGCAGATACAACTTACGAACACATCGTGGTGAACATATAAATAGGACAGACATCGGACAGAATTGCCAGTCTCAAGACAACCCTTGAGGATGCCAGACACAGTCTGTGGCGAAACGTCGGGGAACTAAAAGCCTCACGACCACGGCCTACAGCCCGAAAACCTTCATCAAGATCATCATAGCAACTCCGGCCGTGAAAGTCTACGTGAATACACTAATATAATTAATTACAAGTTATTGTAAGATTTAAGTTGCCTAATTGTTATGACAGCTTATCATCACGAAAAGGCAGTTAAAACTTTTTAAATTTAAAATTTTGGGCTTGTCAACAAATATTCTCCTTTTCTTCCTCTCTTGTAACGTTGTTGTTCCAATTCCAACTTTCAACTCTTTGAAATCTTTAATTTTATATACATATATGTGTGTGTGTGTGTGTGTGTGTGTGTGTGTTCCTTGAGATTTTGTTAGCAGTTGGTTTCAAATATAGATTCTTTTTCATTATTCTATCATTCTATTTATATGGAAGAACCTTATTTTTTGAGATCCAATAAAATTCAGGGTATTTTTATTTTTTTATTATTCTGTTAAGCTCACTATTCCAGTATCCTTTTATGTTTAGTCTGTTCATATATGCTTCTTAAAATTCTTTGTTCAAAGATCATTAGTTTTTGTTTTGTATATTTCTTTAATACCTAAGTCTCAGAGCCATAAGTTGCTGCTTGTGTTAAGATAGACATGTATATTTCATTAATAGATGAGTTGGAGAAAATGTTTTAACATCTCACCTCACAAAGTTGCGTGTCTTCACAATACCGGTTTCAAAAGTATAGTATTACTTCCATCTTCAGTGAAATTCCAACAGTTAGGTTATTTTTATTTTTTTATTATTCTGTTAAGCTCACTATCCCAGTATCGTTTTATGTTTAATCTGTTCATATATGCTTCTTAAAATTCTTTGTTCAAAGATCATTAGTTTGTGTTTTGTATATTTCTTTAACACCTAAGTCTCAGAGCCATAAGTTGCTGCTTGTGTTAAGATAGACATGTATATTTCATTAATAGATGAGTTGGAGAAAATGTTTTAACATCTCACCTCACAAAGTTGCGTGTCTTCACAATACCGGTTTCAAAAGTATAGTATTACTTCCATCTTCAGTCAAATTCCAACAGTTAGAATTTGACTGAAGATGAAAGTAATACTATACTTTTGAAACCAGTATCGTGAAGACACACAACTTTGTGAGGTGAGATGTTAAAACATTTTCTCCAACTCATCTATTAAAATAAATACCTCATAGTGTTTCCTCCCACTGTAATTTTAATTTGAAAAATATATATTTCATTTCGGCTTGTTTGGACAATATTTACTTCAATTATATTGATATCAAATTAAATTTTGAAATCAAACTATGATTGGTTAGAGCATATTATATTATTACATTCCAAAATTATATGTTTACGTACAGATCATTTGAAAGTGAAGTTGGATGGATGAATTTCAGGATGCAGAGAGACAAAAAATTTATTAGGAATTCTGACTGCCCTGAGGACATGAAATCTCATTTAAAATGTACTTCACAGGAAATAAAAAGTCTAGAATGTAACAATTTGGATATTTTCCTGAGCCATGGGTATGCAAATCCTTGCTTTATATTCCCATGGGATTATAGCCAATTAGTCCATAACTTTATTTTTGTTATAAACAATTGATTTTATATAGGAGAATATATTACTTACTTTACTTTTGAGGGCCTCTCCACTTTTCAGCGGTTACCCTGTATTCCCATTTGCCATTCTTGCCGATCATGCCATTCATCCTCCTCCAGACCTCGGTCATTCATCAATCTATGGATCTCTCCTCTCCAAGTTGTTCTTGGCCTGCCCTGTTTCCTTCTACAAGAAGGTGACCATTCCAAAAGAGTTTTGGGCCACCTATCATCCTCCATTCTCCTGACATGGCCATACCACTGAAGAGCTCGTCTTTCGATCCTTTCCACCACTGTCTCCTCCATATCCATCATCTGCCTCACTTCTTCATTTCTTCTTCTTTCCAACCTGGACACCCTGGCACTGCGTCTTATTCCATCCATCACCACTGCCAAGATCTTAGTTTTTTGTCCCTCTACCGAAGTCCATCCCTCAGCACCATAAGTCATTATGCTTTCCACAACAGACTTCAAAATCCTCTTCTTCGTGTGGTTTGACATGGTCCTACTCCACAGTACTCCATTCAACATTTTTATGGCTCTTCGTGCTTGTACTAACCTGCTATCTACTTCAGCTTTACAACTCCCTGTATATATAGAGAATATATTCAAATTTTAATTGCAAATATCCTTTGATACTTTTTGGATTCTAATCATACAAATATGATATTAACTGTTACAGACAAGAAATGTTGATCACTATGCTGCAATGACCCAGGCATTTCACACGTAATGATATGTTCATTTACAGGTTATTGATATATTGTAATCTCCTGCACACATAAGTAAAATAACTGTAACATTTGTATGTGAATAATTATTACCCAAATGAATATGGTGAGGGGAATATATCCTGTATTCCCTCATTAAAGGAAAAAATGAAGAGCTTCCTCTTTTACATTCCATATTAATAAATAGGCCTACAGTGTTGTCATACTTTCTAAAATTATGCTTGGATGGTGTTTTGTAGATTTGGTAAAACTCATTTGTACATAAAAATTGTGTAACATTCTCAAAAGACAGAATGAAATGTGGGCTTGATTTTTTTTAAATTGCAAATTTGATACAAGTTTTACTTTTTGACAGCTACTGATAATGCAGTAGCATTTATAGAACTGTGTGTAATTTAGAAATATTTTGAAAGGTGCAATTGAAGAGTTCACATCTGGTGGGTAATATTTGAGGTTAGCACAATTTTTTGTGTGTTTTGAAAATGTGTGTTTTTAAATTGGTGATATACATTTGTATAATATACTGACTTGCATCCTGCTACTGAAATGTAGATTTTCTCTTATTTGAAGGGTGTTTTTATTGTCTATATTTATCATAATAATAATAATTTGAAATGTTTTGATTTTATGGTAAGAAAATGCATTTTATTCAGTCCAGGTAATATAAGACAGTTTCATATTTGATATTTTATGATGGGGGGAAATGAAATGAAGTAATTTCTAGATTCCTGATTTAAAAATTTATGAATGATAACGCTACAGAGTTTCAAACTATGCATTTCCAGGCATTTATCCTCTCTTAAAAAATGAACAATTTGCAGTACTGCACATCATATCAGGCATTGTTAACATTTGAGCTACTATCCAATTAATAATGAAATAATATAACAAATAACATATTGAATGAAATCCTTAATTAAAAGTAAATAAAGAATGTAATTTCATGACTGAAATATTTTAAAACTGAATTTGTGTTGAACGGCTGACTTCTCAAGTGAAGTAAGATAATGTGATCCCACTACAGGCCATAGGATACCGTTGTGGTAGTAGGAGGTTAAGGCTCCAACTTTTTCTAGACAATCGGCACTTGATGACAGCTGGATTGTCAGCCCTGCATGACAGTTGCCTTTACCCCCAGAACAAGCATCTGGTACTCATTTTCATTAGATGCTGAGTCGACCCCAGGGCCATTGTGCCACCAAAAGATTTATATCAGTTTAAAAATTCTGATCCCTCTGGTACTCGAACACTTGACTTTCTAATTTGTAGTGCATTGCCTTAGCCAACTACGCTATGGCATGCCCCCTTCAAGTGAAGTAGGAAGGAGATTTCTCACCTCAGTCATGGGGAGATATCTCTTCAAGTCTAGATGTCAGAGGTAACTTTTATATTCATCTCAGACCATAGGAATCACTTGGTTAATATGGTACTTTAAAATGACACATGTGGGTGTGAGGCCAGCAGCCAGCTGGTAGACTAAAGGCCTTCTAGGCCTGTCGTGCCATGGAATTATTAATATGGTACTTTAAAATAGTTTATTCTTCTATAATTACTAAAACAGTTTATCAGTACTTTTAAAAGTCACTATGAATCACCATTGAGGTTATTATATAAATATTAAAATAAGTAGTAGTAGTAGTAGTAGTAGTCTAATGCCCATTAGCTTGGATGTGTTCCATTTGCTTTCTTGCTTCCCAATAGAGTCCTGCCAGAGTTCTTGTAGGTGACATCTTCAGAGCCTCACAGCTAGCAAGATGATCTTTGTTCATGGTAGTGTTATTGTCTTGGCACAGGATACAATTTGGAGAGTTGAAGATTCCAATATTATGGAGGTGTGCTGCCAGGTAGTCATGGCCTGTTAACAGTCTGAATGTTGCTACTGCTTCATGTCTTGGTTGTTCAGATATTAAGTTTTTATTCTGCGAGATAGCTGCCCATGGTTTCTCATTACTTTGTGATTTGAAGTGCTCCATCAGTTCTTTCTGGAAGTTTCTTTTAATTATAATTTTTGCAGAATGGTAGGGCAGGGATTGATTTGTTTTCTGTAAAATTTTGGTGCCCTTTTTTGCTGAAAGATCCCCATTTATTTCCATGTAACCCGCAATGAGAGGGGATCCATTGGAGCTGGATAATTTTATTTTGTTTGGTCAATAATCTTATGATCTTTTTTATTTCCAACACTTTTCTGGAGATTGGAGAGTTATATGTTGTTATAGCTGATGTTGAATCACTTAGTACAACTGCTCTCTGAAATGTATTTATTCTGTAGAGGAGTTGTGTTAGTGCTAACTCTATTGCCTGAATTTCTCCATCGAAGTGTGTTAAAATAATGAAATATTTATTTGAGATCTCAGTCATCCCCAACTAATTTTGAGGTGCTTTAATTGAAATTTTACTTGCTTGAAGACAACTGAGATCTCATTTACGTATTTCCTTATTTTAATCTTTCACAAGATAGCTTACTAGAAAATCCTCATTCTTTCAGGTATGAGGATGTTTTGTGTGTCCTAAATTTACAATTTGAATCCATCCATCTGATGGCTGATTGGCTCAAATTCGAGCTTTGGCCTCCCTTAACTTCTGCCTCCAATCATTTCTATTTTGCGCAGCAAGCCTCCAGTTGCGACACTTACGTAAGTTTGCAGCATCTTCCTTAATATCATTCTCCCATCTTCCAACTCGTCTATTCCCCATAAAACTTGCTGTAGGCACCTTTCTTGGTTGAGAGCCTTTGTACATGGCCAGCCCATTCCAATTTCTTTAATTTAAGCAAAAGTAACAAGGTAAGGTTCATTGTATTTGTCGTACAATTCTTTGTTGTATCGTATTCTCCACTGACTATTAATATTTATTGGTCCGAATATTTTCCTGAGTACTTTTTTTTCAAAATTATTTAGGGCTACCTCTGATCTTTTAGTGAGGCTCCATTTTTACAATTTGAATCCCATCCGTTTACTTCTCTGCAAAAGAAAATCATACTCTGAAAATAATCTATTACCTTGGCAGAATTTGTACCAGTGAACCTTATGTAAACAATTTAGCCATTAGAACTTTTGAACCAAAATAAAATATTATACCCCCGCAGTAATTATGATATGAGTGATATTACAACAAATAATTTTCATAAAAATTGGATATATTTATTATTGCAAATGTATGTTCATTATGATGCTAATGATTTATGGAGAAGACTAAGGTCTAAAAGATAATTTTCATAAACAATTACAGAGGGTAGAAATGCAATTAATGACATTGAGAGGAATCTTGCTAGTATTAGATTGCAGTCACCACAATTCTATGGAACGTGTGCGAACAAATTTGAACATGAAAGTTGAAGTTGAGGAGTCATGCAACATAATACTTAGTCATATGAACTATGCTTTGAATCAAGTTAGACATCCTTTATTATTTTATTTGATCGATGTTTTAAGAAGATTAGCTGGAAAATCTAGAATGGATAACATACAAAATAAAGAAATAAGGTTAATTATGGGTGTTCAAGAGGAACTGGACATCATAGACATTATGGAAAAGAAAAGATCACAGTGGTATGGCCAAGTCAAAAGAATGCCAGAGCAAAGATTGCCTAAAATTGTTATGGAATGGATCCCAATGGGAAGGAGGAAGAGAGGAAAACCGAAGAAAACTTGGATAGAAGGGGTATAAGCGGCTATGAATATTAGAGGATTGGAGGAAGCCAATGGATGGACAGAGAGAGATGGCATTTGGTTTCCGGAAGACGGCAGGAGCTGCCATGATACTGGATGATGAAGATGATGATTTGATCAAATCTCAGATACTTGCAGCATATAAAGATTCATTTCCTAGAGATCTAGCAATCAGGGTTGTAAAATGTAGCTCAATCTTTCAAAAGAAAACTTAGAAGATGAACTTGTGATAGTTTATAGGAATGACACTTTGAAGGAAATTAAGTCAGTTCTTAGTTTTTCGTCATTTTTAAGAGAAAATATTCTTTAGAAGACTCTCTCAAAAATATATAAATCCAAGAAATATTGTACTCACAACTGCTGTTTCCACAGCAGAATCTGGTTTTTGCTTCATTCTCTAAAAATATATACTTAAGAAACTCCATGGGCCAGGAACTCTTAAATGTACTAGCTGTGCTCAACATTCACAATTAAATGAATGCTGTGATTCCATCATTCAATCAGGGAATGATTTCCAGAAGAATTGTGGAGCACATTTCCTATAAAAATCAGGTAATTTATCATAACTGCTGTGCCTGTATGTTATATGCAATTTTAGGATTGATTGAGAGAAGCTTGTATAGAATGAAGTCACAAAAATTTATTTTTAAAATATGATGGTAATAATAAACAATGTATAATAACACTGAGCAACAAAAAATAAACTTTTTTTGTCTCAGAAAAATATGTAATTCTGACAGTATTTTTTCTCCTGAATTCAAATATATCGGTTTTTCTCCATCAAGCAAGGTTTCTGAGAGACAGGCATTTATTATATTTTCAAACACTTTAATCTTTTCTTCTTCTGCTTCATGAAATTAGGCCTTTTGACCTGTTTTCACATCAAGTGGGATTTAATGAATCCTCCCATCTAGTAAATGGGCGTCCAACATTTCTATGTCTTATTGGTTTGTACTTTAGTAACAGCTGAGGGATTCTATCTGTAGACATTCTCTTGACATGTTCATACCAGTTGTTTCTCAAGTTGTCAATTCTATTTGTTAAATTGAAAATATTTAAGTCCTTCCTAATATTCTCACTTTAATATTTTCTACATTTGTAACTACACAATATTCGAACATTCAGACTCACCTAGAAAGTAAGAAATGATTTTCTGCTATATTTTGCCTGTGGAGCATCCCTCTTATTGGTCCAACAATAATCGGCCAGCATATTAGGATTCCATTTGCCTTGATATCTCTTTTTCCATAGCTGAAATCTCCTGATGAAAGTGTTCCCCGTGATCATTGCTCACTGCACCGAGATTTTTCGGGAAGAAATCTAGGTTTATTTAAAAAATAATTATTTAAATCCATTAATTGAAATTGAAATAATAAAAAAAAGCTGTGGGTGATGTAGAAATTCCGAATACATATTTGAAAACATGATAAAAAACTGTATTAAGTACAACTATTGGTACTCATGAAACAAAAATCAAGTTGGCCAGTGTAATAGGCTAGTGTTTTGCAAACTGCAATGGGCAGGACATGTGGTATGACTGGGGAATGAAAGAGGAGCATGGAAGCTTCTTGTAGAAAAACCAGAGGGAAAATACCCAGTTGGTAGACCAAGAATGAAGTGGGAAAATAACATTGACTATGATTTGAGGGAAGTAGATTATACAGGGGATGATTGGAAAACATTAGCTCAGGTTAGAGATGTAGAGAGAACTTATGCCCACACGACCATGAATCTACAGGTTCGATAGTGCCAGTGATATAGTTAGTTAGGCTAGTGGTACATTATTATTATTATTATTATTATTATTATTATTATTATTAATAGTAGTAGTTGTTGGAGACCTAGTAGTAGTAGGATAAAATAGGTACAATCTTTAATATTAATCGCTGTGGTCTCGAGGTAGCGTGCTGCCTTGTCACGCAGCGGGCCCGGATTCGATCCCCGGTCGGGACAGTTTTTCTGGGTGAGGTTATCATTGGGTTTCTTCCTCACCTGTAAGACAAATGTCAGGAAAATTTTAAGGCCCAAACGGTCCCCGAAATCATATGGCCATCGCAATCATCATCATTCATATTCATCCTAGGTTAAGCTTAGGATTAGGGACTCTCCTGGCGCACCATTATCATCATCACCACCCATCATATCATCGGGGCAACGTAACCCCGCCTTCCAGGCGCCCCAACCTCAGAAGTGGGTTACAAGTACGCCATGCCAGGAGAGAAACCAGGAATGTCGAAAGACAAACCTGGGGCATTTGAAAAAAAAAATATTAACAATACTAATACTTCAGCCCTTCCACTCATTTCAAGGAGCCGCCGCACATCATTATCTTCTCTGTTTAGATCTCTTTAAGAAGAAGACTGCCATTCCTCCACAAAAGTGCAGATGACCTACTAAAATATCTTCCTGCTGTAATTAAGGCTGTCATAAAGGAAAAGGATATTCAGTGTATCAGTGGGTGTCAAGGGTAAGTTTTTGACGAATGACACTAGACTTATTTGTGACTTGATTTTATCATTGACACAGCTAAATAAAATTCAAGAATTAATAGATATTTCAATATTTTCTCCATTTCTAGGCTTTAATGAGCACGCTGTTGCATAGTTGGTTAAGGCAATATCCTACAAGATGGAAGGTCGGGGGTTTGGAATCCCGGTAGGATCAGGATTTTTAAACTGCCCTAAACATTGTGGCGGCCCTGGGGTCGACTCAGCCTCTAACGGAAATGAATACCAGACGCTTTTTCTGGGGTGACGGCGGCCGTTACGAAGGGTTGAAAACCTGGCTGATATCCCGTGTCATTTGTCTAGTTGGATGGGAGCCTAACTTCTATCCCCCAGGGCCTGTTGTGGGTTCACTTATCTTTATTAAGCTTTAAGAGATTTTTGTGTTTTGAAGTATGCATTGTGATTCCTGGATTTGATTTCCTGTTGTTTGATAGTCAAAACTGGAAATTTGTCAATCTTTATGAGTAATGGAAGAATTACATTGAAATCGTAATCTCATCAATGCATATGTGAAATCATGAATCAGAAGTCATGAGTTTTAAAATACGGATCATGATGTTCATGTTTCCCGCTATTTTGGTGTGTCATTAAGTTCCGATAAGCTGTTAAAAGAGGAAATAACATATAGGTTTTAACTAACTTACAGGAACTATCGAACCTATAGTCTCATGGCCGCGCTGACATAAGCACTCCACACATCTCGATCCTAAGCTAATGTTTTCTAATCATTCCCTCTCTAACTTACCTCTCTCAAATTATGGTTAATATTATTCTCCCACTTCATTCTTGGCCTACATATTCGGAGTTTTCCTACAAGAAGTTCTATGCCCTTCTTTCATTCCACGTGTCCTACTCATCACAGTCTACGATTCTTAATTGTTCTTACTACATCCGGTAACACAGTCCTAACTAACTCACTGGCACTGTAGAACCCGTAGGTTCATTGCGGCGCGGACAAAAGCTCTCCATATATCCCTATCCTGAGCCAGTGTTTTCCAATAATCCCCTGTATAATCTACTTCCCTCAAATCATAGTTAATGTTATTCTCCCACCTCATTCTTGGTCTACCAACTGGGCGTTTTCCCTCTGGTTTTCCTACAAGAATCTTCCATGCACGTCTTTCATTCCCCATTCGTGTCACATGTCCTGCCCATCGCAGTTTACGAGACTTAACTGTTATTATATCTGGCGTCCTATAAAGATCATGCAGTTCATTGTTATGTAGTCTTCTCCATTCACCTGTCATCTCTCTTTGGTCCAAAAAATTTGCTAAGAACTTTATTCTCAAATACTCGTAATCTCCTTTCCTGCCTTAAAGTAAGAGTTCATGTTACGCATCCATATAATATAACTGGTAGAATAATAGTTTTACATTCCTACACCTAAGAATTCTAATATTGGCCTAGGCTATACAAAATTCAATCCAAGTCATTTGATGGTCCACTAACAGAAATTAAGAAGTCTGTACCGATTGTTTCCATTGCTCCAAATTAATTAAATTCGAGTTATAAGCCCCGTGGCGCAATCGGTTAGGGGTTAGACGCCCGCATCTCACCGTTGGGGTCTCTATTACTTCATGTGGGTTTCGTGGTGGACGAAATGGGATTTAGGTAGGTTTTTCTCGGGGTTTCTGTCATTTTCCTCTGTCACAAATTTCGTTTCTTCATAATCATCTCACCCATTTCGTTCAACCGCCCCTTTGACGGTGTGTCAGGCGTGGTTGGACGACACCCTTTTCGCTCACAGTCTCTATAAATACATGGACTTCATCTCATCCTCCATCCGACCTGAGTTGAGTTGGACACGAGTTGAGGATATTTATAAATTCGAGTTATAACATAATTAATTATTAACGGGGTTACAGACGAACAATTTGAGATAGGGAACCCAGGTTTTCAGAAAAAAAACTGACTTATTATTTGTTAAAGTTGTTTAGTCAATCCATCCATCCATAGTAATTCTGCCCGAAGGCAGGTCCTTCACTGCAACCATAGCATTTTCATGCTATGCTTGCAGCTTTACTAGGGAATTGTGTAGGTGTGGTAGCTTCCCGTTGTTTCCACACCGGTGAAGGATGATGATGATGATGATAATGATAAGGTTGATGATGAAGATGACGGCCATATGATTTCTGGAACCGTTTGGGCCTTAAAGTTTTCCTGACATTTGTCTTACAGGTGAGGAAAAACCCCGATAAAAACCTCACCCAGAAAAACTGCCCCGACCGGGGATCGAACCCGGGCCCGCTGCGTGACAAGGCAGCACGCTACCTCGTGACCACAGCGGTGGGTTTAGTCAATATACCAATAAAATTCATATCAAATTCCGTTGAGGTGAATAGTCATAAGATAAAAAATTAAAATGTATACCTGTTGGCAGTTGCCGTAGTCCTCAACTCTGGAAATATTATATTTAAAGTGTTATCTGGAGGCCTTTCGGAAGTTAACTTCCATCATCAGCAGGATGAGTGCTACTAGTTGTTGTTTACAACGTTGTAGACTTGAAGTGTCGTTAGTAGGAACTATTAGCAGGCACTCATCCTGCTGATGGCGAAGTTAACTTCCGAAAGGCCTCCAGATTACATTTTAAATATAATATTTTAACACAGTTGAGGACGACGGCACCTGCCAACAGGTATATATATATTTTGTTTATCTTATAAAAAGTTGTTTAGGGTACACTTGATACAATCCAGTAATAAAATGGAAAAGGAGGATGGTGATATGGCTACGGACCTTAATTAGGGATTAAATGGAACCAATTGAGAACTAATTAACCATATTTTCAAATTGTTTTTTTTATAATCTGTTAAATTACTGGCAAATAATGAATAATTCTTTGAAAGATGGATTTTAAAAATGCTGTTGTTTATATCTTAAAAATTTGGTTCCGTCCAATCCCTAATTAAAATATAAAACCATCCCATTTGATCTTAATTCCTATTTAATTTGAATACTGGATTATATATGAGTACATCACATGTAAACAATTGATAACATAGAAATATTTGTCTTAGACCCTGAGTTTCCTATTTCAAATCGCTTTTTTTTGCAATCGCTCTTTAACCAGGCAAATTTCTTTGGCTTTAATTTGTTTACATTTTGTATAATGTGGGAACATATATTCTGAGAAACTGTCGGTACGGTGGTGAAGTGACTTTCAAGCGGAACTGAGATTCGTAGTTACGATCTCGGCAGGATCCATTGATTTGTATTGGGAATAAAAATCCCGAGAAATGTTTATTTGGGAATGGGACGAAAGCCGTGTGTGCCTTATTCTAGATTTATGACATGGAAAATAACCACAAGGACGAGATAATAGACCTCAGAAAAATTGGTGTGCTCTTTCACGTCCAAATTTAAATCACGACATGATCTGAGGCATTAAGGAGCATTATTAAAAATAATACATGTATGCTGATATTCTGTACGCTCTACAAATTTCTCAAATTCTGATTATTTTTGAGTGAGATTTTTTAACAATTCATGAGCTGATTTGTTAATTATGTCCCTGAAGTTTTTAGTTATTATTCAATGCCAACAGGTTGTGATATTTCGACATTCTGGTATTCATTAATCCATTTGGAGAATTTTCCTCATCATTGAGGGTTTTCTACAACCAATCTTAGTAATTAACATGAATTATAAATAAATAAATATAAATGACTACGGACTTATAGACTATCAGTTTGCAACAAACATTCACAAATGCCCCTTAATTAAAGTTCCCCATCGTTCTCTGTCCTCTATATCTTCATCTATTACACCAAATTCCCTCGTTGAATTTTGATGTTGTTCTTCCAGATTGTTCTTGGTCTTCCTTTTCTGTTCTTTCTTTCAATTTTCCATGCATTGACAGCCTTTGGTAGGCTTCCATCCTGCATTCTTCTTACGTGCCCATACCATTTTAGCCTTCTGTGTTCAATCTCATCCATTATATTTCTTTCTGCATTCATCCATTTTATAATTTCTATGTTTCTAATTTTTTTCAGTAGAGATTTTCTGGCAGCTCTTCTCCAAAAATCCATTTCAACTGAAGTTATTCTGTTGACATGTTTTTGTGTCATTGTCCAAATTTCGGATTCTTATAACATTATACTTTCTGGTATGGATTTATGAATTATATTCTAGTAATCCTGAAGTTTTTAGTTTTTTTATTCAGTGCCACCAGGTTGTGTCATTTTGACATGCTGGTATTATCTACTGGCATGGCGTTATTGTAACCCACTTTTGAGGTTGGGGCACCTGGAAGACAAACTTACGCTGCCCCGATGATATATGATAGGTGATGATAATGGTAATTATGCGCCATGCGAGGCGTTAATCCTAAATTTAATGAATATGATCATATCGATAATGATGGCCAGATGACGTTCGGGGACTGTTTGAGCCTTAAAGTTTCCTGACATTTGTCTTACAGGTGAGGAAAAACCTCGAATAAGAAAACATTACCCATGAAACTTGTCCCGCCGGAGGTCGAACCCGGATCTGCGTGATAAGGAAGTGCGCTACCTCGAGACCATAGCGGTGGACTTTAGTCTTATCATTCCATTCTGTATTTGGCATCTACTTCTGCTTCCTTGAACTTTGCCCTCCTATTTTTTTTTATAAAATTTCACTAACCTAAAAGAATCTACTTCTGCCTAACATAATACTTTTCATCCTATATTCCTTTTATTGTTACTTTGAGTTTAATAATTAAATATACCATTTAAATATTCTAAATGTGAAATATCAGCCAAATGGATTTACCAAATCTGACACTTCAAAATAGTAGAAAGTTTAGTCATATAGGTATTACATATTACAGGCTCGCTTCACCTTCACATTTCGTACAATTTGTTTCACACGGAGTATTTTCAAGGCAAATTTCATTGTAAATTGTTTTAAATCTCCTTCCTCTTTCTTGAGAATTAAATTTACAAACGAATCACTTTAATATTTTATAATATCTCTCTGTCAAACTATACCATCCTTTAAAAACAAACTAAAGAATTATTTAATAACAAACTAACTTATACACCTCACTGATAGTATTATTTTAACAATTAGTAAATTTAATTATTTATGAAGTTTCAGTGAAAAATTCCTTATGGAATGTCAAAATGGATTTAGGAAAGGACGATCTTGTATTGATTCAGCATTTTCTGTTAAACTATTGCTTGAAAAAAGAAGAGAATTCAACTTAGAAACACATTTTGCTTTCATAGATTTTGAAAAAAGCATTCGACACAGTCAAGAGATCAAAACTCTTAAATATATTGGAAGACAGAAATATACCAAATTTACTTCGGCAGAACAACTACAAAATATTTACAAAGACAACACCATAAAGATTAAATTAAATAACAGATTTTCTGAAGAAGGAATTATAAATCGTGGTGTGAGACAAGGCTGCCCCCTATCCCCAACACTGTTTGCAATTTATATCAATGAAGTAATATGTTGCTGGAACAAAACATATAAATTTGGAATAAGAATATCAGAAAATAGAAAATTAAACCACCCTACTGTTTGCAGATGACCAAATAATAATAGCAAATTCCGAAAATAATCTACAGAAAGGTCTGTATGAACTTAACAAAATTACAGAAAAATGTGGATTAAAGATATCTACAGAAAAAAAAAAAAAATTATGGCATTTCAAGGTTGTAGATCCTGTCAGAAGTAAAATTGTACTGGACAATAAAATTTTGGAGCAGGTGAATAATTTTACATATCTAGGATGCAATATCTCATATGAAGAAGAAAGAGAAAGGATGTGTAAATGCAAAAATATCTAAATTTTTAAGAATTTTAGGGTTAATAAATTCTATCTTCAAGCCACAGTTAGTCCAAAAGCAGATTCAAGACTGAAAGTGTATAAAAACACTGGCTCTTCCAACTCTTTTGTATGGTAGCGAAGTATGGACGTTGAAACAGAAGGATATACAGAGACTTAGATCTGCTGAAATGAGATATCTTCGGAGGACTGCAGGATACACACTACTAGATCACAAAAAAATGAAGACATCTTAGAAGAATTACACATGGAATCTTTAGAAAACAAAATTTCTGATTATAAGTCAAGATGGATGCAACATGTTCATCGAATGGAAGATCACAGAATACCCAAACTAATGTTAAGATATCAACCTGCAGGAAGAAGAAGACCAGGACGTCCACTCAAAAGACTTCTGGATGGTGTTTCTCTTGAGGCCGAAACAGGTCAACAAATGGCCTAAATTCGTGAATGTACTATGATGATGATGAATTATTTATGAAAATAATATTAAGATTAACAAATATTTTCTTTTGTTCTGTTTTAAATATTGTATAATCGTAAAATTAGTTTTCTATATCTCATTATTTTTCTTTGTTTTTTATATAAATTAGACCGGGACAATTTAATATGTCTTGCTTGTATACAATTTATTATTAGTTTTAGTCTTAATTTTAACTAACATTTACTGGTTGCATTATAGATCGTAATATAATAGATATTATCCTTTTGATCAAATTTTTATTTAGTATTTAATATTAGA
The DNA here is from genome assembly GCA_030220185.1 of Diploptera punctata. Taxonomy (NCBI): domain Eukaryota; kingdom Metazoa; phylum Arthropoda; class Insecta; order Blattodea; family Blaberidae; genus Diploptera; species Diploptera punctata. The sequence goes on along the minus strand of JASPKZ010007372.1, from coordinate 196,657 downwards.
GTTAATTGAGATTGCTATATTCTGATGTTTGTCCTGGTGAGTGGAAGAGAAGGCCACATGACCTTAACTCCACCAGGCTAAATAAATCTAAATTAATCTAAATGTCACAAAAAAACATTTAACGTAATTGACTCTTTGTGTCACATAAGCTTGCGCTGATAATTTAGCGTAGAAATTCGCCCATGTTCTTGTTTAAATAAATACGATCCATAAATAATTCCTTTCCTTATGGAAATGGGCATTAAGTCCAATAAAACACGACATAGGAATTTGTTACATAGACCTACTGAGATATATAAAAATAATTATCATTTCCCGTACCGCTTTAGTAGGATTACTTCCTTTTACAGTAATATATTTTAATTAGTCAACTTTCCTGATAATTTCTAGTGAATCCCAGTGCTTAGTACTGCTTTCAAACTGCAGGATCATGTGATGTGTCACCCCGTGCGATTATTACAAACTTAAAATTTATGATTTATTTCTTCCTACAGCTATATCAATTTCGTAAGTGATTTTAATAATTTTTAAAACATTTAAAATGTACAAATGTCTAAAAACTGCAGGAAGTTTAATTTTTTCAATAAGAATGAATAATGTAAATAAATAAAACTTTAATATTGATCAGATTATCACTTTTAAATATGCCATAAACCGGCAAAGCATCGTTTTTATAAGTAATGCCACGAGTGATTTCAAAATTATCGATAAATTCACAACTCACGAGGTGAATTTATCTAGAGAATTTGGAAATCAAGAGTGGCATTTGTTAGGACTATTGAACGAATAAAATTAAGCTGTTTACTCAAAATCATTATTCAATTATAGTTATTTTAACATATTTATATATTTAATGTAAACGGCGATGTTTGAAAACAAATGAGAAACGATTTACCAATCGTTACGCTTCATTTGTTCATCACTGCAACGAGATCTTATTATTTGTTGCCAAAGGATCGCAATATTGTAAGAATACACCATAGTGGAGAAATTTATAACCAACATTATAGGCGTTAATTAATTTCTGATATCCTATGATTAAATATGTCAATTATATTTTTCTGCAACGTTATTTCCTGGGAAATAATTCGTTTAAGAAAGTGCAAACAGTTTTTCTTTCTTCTTTTTTTTTTTTGTGGTATAATCAATTGGTACAAATGTTTTTATATTATCTCCCGCAAAGCACTGTGTGTTTAGTTTCGTGCACTATATACACAACCTGGTAGCCACATGCAGTCACTGCAAAATAATGCTACGACCTATTCAGAATGATAAAAAGGAGGAGCTTCATTTTAAAGTGATAAAATCGAGGTGAAAACCACTGTGATTGGTTGTAAATAAAAAAGCATTGAAATGTGATTTGTCATTGACTCCCATTTGGGGCATGAGTTAAATAGTCAATAGTAATGTAATAATAATAATAATAATAATTAATAATAATAATAATTAATAATAATAACAATAATAATAATAATAATAATAATAATAATAATAATAATAATAATAATAGCTTCATTTTACCTGCCAGCGTTAAATGAGCCAAGAATATTTTATCTATCGGTGTATCTGTGTGGGATCCCAAGTTTCGGTCTTTATTTCCGTCTATAATAATAATGACACTAAAGCCCATATTAGACTCTATCCGATCCCAAGATTTCTCTCCATTCGTCTCTTTCCAAAGTCCTTCTACAACCTCTAAAACTCAACTTCTGAAGATTCTTCACTACTCCACGCAGCAATTTCAATCTTTGTCTGTCCACTATCTAAAGGTTTATGAAAAGTACTTTCTATTTTTTGTAGATGCCAGGCCATACCATAGAATGTTTTGTTGAGCATAGGCCCGGAAAATAACATAAGAAATATCGTTATCGGTTTAAGGAAACAAATAAGTTTGAGGGGCATCGTCACGCTTACCACGTGATCCCTGTACTTTCATCTGATAGCCGGTAACATCAACCACTTCAGCCGTCCCTGGCTCTTCGGAGCCGCGAGTTATATTTAATGTAATTCGTTTTTTAGAGCTTTACCATGTGAAAGTGTTCATAATATTCTTTCTTAAACTAATGACGCTTGTAAACATCTCATGACCGATTCAAAGCTGGATGTGAAAGGACCTTCAAATTTTGCTAAAAGATCTCCTAGTTGAAACTTAATATTCTTTTACGTGTCCTAAAATCTACGATACGGAAAACACGGATGTACATCCCATCCGAAGGAAGTCATATTCTGGATTTTACATAGTGAAACGTTTAATCAATACTGTCTGGGAAGCATATTAGAGTTTTGGTAATTATTCACTTAACATTTCTAAAATAATTAAACGTTATTACATCGTCATCACCACAGTCCATTAAGAATTTAGGCCATTTGTTGACCTATTTCGGCCTCAATAGAAACACCATCCAAAAGCCTTTTGAGTGGACGTCCTGGTCTTCTTCTTGCAGGTTGATAACTTAACATTAAAGTTTTAATAATTGTATAACAGTACCTGATATCTCAGTCGTCCTCAATAATTTGCAGTGTTTTTTTATAGGAGGCCTTTCGATAACTTATGTATCATCTTCTGCTTTAATTTTGGTACTGACTGTTGTTGGTAATAGTTTTGTACAGAGGGTTTATGCTGGGTATGTTCCCGTTCAGCAGGTGTTTATTTGTGGTTTCCTTGATGATTTCTAATTCTTCACCTGCTGAACGAGAACATACCCAGCATAAATAATAATAATAATATAATAATAATAATGATAATAATGCTTTATTTATTCTGGCAGAGTTAAGGCCATAAGGCCTTCTCTTCCACTCAACCAGCACAAATACAAATAAATATTTGACAAATATAGATATACACTATACTAATTATAAACAGTTAAAGATACATTAGATGTAGCAATGTAAATTTCATGTACAAACAACATTTTATAGGATAATAACAATAATTATACTTACGATGATGATGATAATAAATAATAATAATAATAATAATAATATAAAATTATTCGAGAAACACCAATTAATATATATATACCTTACACTGGGTAATAATGAAGTCCAGGTTAGAGCAAATATAAATTTAGATTTCTTTTAAAAGATGCCAATTCCGGCAGCCCCTTATTTCTTGTGGTAGGGAATTCCAGTTGCGAGAAGTGAAGATGGTATAAGACATGGAGTGATGTGATGTCCTATGTTGCGGTATATTAAGTAAGGGACTATGTTGTGATCTTGTGTTATGGTTTGAGGATAGATACTGGAAACGGGATGATAAATAATTGGGAATCGAGGTATGTAGGATCTTAAATAAGAGAATTAGTGCGATGACAATTCGTGGAATAATGGAGAAATGTGATCGTATTTTCGAACATTAAATATGAATCTGATACACATATTATGGACACGCTGCAGTTTGTCCGACAATCCGTCACTTATGTCAGTTAGTAGAACGTCACAGTAGTCAAAATCACTAAGGTTTGGATAAAAATTCTTTTAAGAGCTGTAGGAAGAACATTTTTGAGCCGCTTTAGGGAATGCATTAAACCCTCTGTACAAAATAATTACCAACAACAGTCAGTACAAAAATGAAAGCAGAAGATGATACATAAGTTATCGAAATGCCTCCTACAAAACACTGCTAATTATTGAGGACGACTGAGATATCAGGTACTGTTATACAATTATTAAAACTTTAACACAGTAATCTCAACGGAGTTTCATAATGTATTTTAAAAACATTAACTTAACATTAGTTTGGATATCCTGTGATCCTCAATTCGATGAACATGTTACATCCGTCTTGACTTATGTTCAAAACAATTATTTTTTATTGGTTCCATGTACAATTCTTGTAAGATATCTTAATTTTTTATGATCTAGCAGTGTGCATCCTGAAGTCCTTCTAAGATATCTCATCTCAGCATATCTAAGTCTCTGTATATCCTTCTGTTTCAATGTCCATACTTCGCTACCTTACAAAAAAGTTATAAATATGTTTGTGGACTAACTGTGGCTTGAAGATAGAATTTATTAACTCTAATATCCTTAAACATTTTTATATTTTTGCGTTTACATCCTTTTCTTCTTTTTATGAGATATGAAACATTATTCACTTGCTCCAAAATGTTATTGTCAAGTACAATAAATACCTAGGAATAATAATCACAAATAGGAATGAAATGCACAAAGAAATTAAACATAGGCTCAATTCCGGAAATGCATGCTCTTACGCATTACAGGGACTCTGGTCGTCCCAACTCCTTTCGAAAAACTTTAAACTGAAAATGTATAAAACTGTTATTCTACCAGTTACCTATATTATATGGATGCGAGACATGGATTCTTACTTTAAGGGGGGAAGGAGATTATGAGTAGGCCTATTTAAGATTAAAGTTCTTAGGAACATTTTTAGACCAAAGAGAGATGATCAGACAGGTGAATGGAGAAAACTACATAACAATAAACTACATGGTCTTTATAGGAAGCCAGAAATAATAAGAACAATAAAGTCTCGTAGACTGCGATGGGCAGGGCATGTGGCACGAATGGGGAATGAAAGACGTGCATGGAAGCTTCTTGTAGGAAAACCAGAGGGAAAATGCCCAGTTGGTAGACCAAGAATGAGGCGGGAGAATAACATTAACCAAGATTTGAGGGAAGTAGTTTATACAGGGAATGATATGAAAACATTAGTTCAGGATAGGGATATTTGGAGAGCTTATGCTTGCACGGCCATGAACCTATGGGTTCGATAGTGCCAGAGAGTTAGAGTTAGTAAATTATCACTTCTGACAGGATCTACACCTTGGAATGTCTTAATTTTTGTTACATTGCAATAATCAAATATATAAAAATGAATGTTTGTTTTTTTCGTACTTTATGCGCGGCCATACCGTTGATCCGATTGTAATGGGGTTTTCTTGCAAAATGTTCAGGAGATTCCCGGGATGTACATAGGCTATAAGAGAGTTGAGATACTCAACTCCTACACCCTTAAAAACACCCTTTGTAGTGAAAAACGCGAAAAAGTCCCTTTTTTTATACTTAACCCTTTAATTGGCAAAACACAAATTTCTTCTGTTAGTTATTTGAATCTGGCGGACCGCAGTGAAAACGAAATCTTGTATAACTGTTATTATTAGGTATATTGTATAATTAGACACACGTTTAAGTGGTTTATTAAAAATATTAAATTAATTGAACCAACTGATGTATTCAAAAGGACACATTATGAATTTAAGGGTTAAATGGCTTACGCTGCCTAAACCATAACAAATACACAAAATTAATGTACACAGAATTGAATGCCTCAAAAAACTCTACAGCATATGTTTATCTTTTACAGATAACACACAATAGCCATTTTTGTCTTTTATTGATGCCAAAGAGATAGATATAATTACCGGTACGTACATTTCCCGGGCAAACATGTGCTGTCATACCATTCATCCGATTGTCATGGGACTTTTTGCAAAATGTTCAGGATTTTCCCAGGAAGGTTATAGGTTATAAGAGAGTTTTAATGCTCAATTCCTTCACCCTTATAAATCAGTTTGTGTAGTGAAAAATGTAGCTTTTTATAAGCTTAAATGGCTTACGCTGCCGAAACCATAACAAATACACAAAATTATTGTACACAGAATTGAATATCTAAAGAAAAAAAAAAAAACTCTACAGAAAAGTCCGCGACAGTATATGTTTATCTTTTAAGGATAACGCACAATAACCATTTTTGTCTTTCATTGATGCCAAGAAGATGGGATAAGTAGATTCCCGGGCGACGCCGGGTAATCAGCACAGGGTATCTAAAAATAATAACGATATGCATTTATATTTATTTTTCCCTCTACTTATTGCACTAAATGCATTAAACATTATCGTCTATTTAGGTGTAGCAGCGCACGCCGGGTATTAACTAGTGTCTTGTATAATCTATTTTTTTGTTAAAAATGATTTCAAATATTTAATTACTCCATAGTAACATTTATTGGCATTTTCAATTATATTTCTTGTTTACTCTTTTGTCTCATCCATTATGTTAATTTGGCTCCCCAGGTGTATAAAACTCTAAACTTTTTTTAAATTTAATATTCTATTTGTTGTTCCTTTCTTTTATATTCCTTATTTTTATTACAGACAAACAATGAAACTGGCACATAACACTTGAATAACAGTCCGCCATGCTGGCGGATTTCGGAATTTATTGTGTGTCCATTAACCACAGAGTTTGAAGTTGGCAGTACGATTCTAAATACCATACTGTTTGCAGACGATCAGACAATCCTTAGCTCTTCAGAAGACAATTTACAAATAGCAGCGTATAAATTAAACGAAATAGCAAATAAATTCAATATGACAATCTCTGAAAGTAAATCGAAAGTAATGGCAATCAACGGGAAAGACCATATGAGGCGTAAAATCAGTATTAATAACAGTATAATACAACAGGTGAACAATTTTAGTTATTTAGGATGCAACGTATCATACTGCCAGAAGGAAGATATTAATATAAAATTTAATAGATTTTACAGAATGTGTGGCACTATAAGACGGACACTGAAAAATAAAACTTTTAGGAGCACACAACTAAAATTTTACAAAATTATGGCAGTGCCTGTCTTAACATATGCAAGTGAAAATTGGACTCTTAACCGTTCAGACAGAAGGAAAATAGAAACTGCAGAAATGAAGTTCCTACGTTCAGTAGCGGGTGTGACAATTTTGGACAAGGAAAGAAGTGAGGATATTAGGAAGGACTTAAATATTTTTAATTTAACAAATATAATTGACAACATGAGAAACAACTGGTATGAACATGCCAAGAGAATACCTACAGATAGAATCCCTCAGCTGTTACTAAAGTACAAACCAATAGGACATAGAAATGTTGGACGCCCATTTACTAGATGGGAGGATTCATTAAATCCCACTTGATGTGAAAACAGGTCAAAAGGCCTAATTTCATGAAGCAGAAGAAGAAGAAGATTGTGTGTCCATGGGTGATATGTGAATTTCTTGTATTTCACTTCCTTTGGTTTTTCTATTTGAAGAGTACTTTCGTTCCTTAATATTTTTTGTACTTATCAAAGCAGACCAAACATATTTATTAAATAAAACCCCATAATGTTACTTCCTATTGTATTTTCAAATCATCATCAGTTATTTCATGACCGATGTTTTGTCCTTCAGCAGCACTGCTTCTTACTCCATCTGTTGGTTTACCGATGAACCACCGAATCAAATCAAATTCTCAGGGAATTTCAAAATTCATTACTTTTACTTTGTTTTTTTTATGTGGATTTTTTTCCCAAACCGTGAGCTCTTTTGGCTTTCTATTTGTTTTATTAGACTAGCCTTTCTTTCAGTTAAAATGTTTTTCAGACCAAGCATGAGCAGCTACTGCTGATTTTTCCACTTCAACATTTATGACGTTCATAAGGTGTTCCTTCACTCTGGTTTTCAAATTTCTTTTTGTTTTCCCTATGTACATTTTGTCAACATTTTCGCATTTTACTCCTGGCGCGACAGGCCTAGATGGCCCTTAGCCTACCAGCCGGCTGCTGGCCTAATATCCACATTCGCCAATCACAGAGGTAGATGATCATTAGCCAGTGTTGGGGTGACATGTGGTCAGCATGCCGAGCCCCCAGCCGTTATAGCTGGTTTTCTCAACTTGGAGCCACTACTTATTGTAGCTACCCAAATGCCTCACGATGCTGGGTGGGCACCGGTCCCATACTGGCCGAAATACCATGAGAAAATTTCTTCCCCCATGGAGACTCGAACCAGCGCAAGTCCCGTAGCTCTGTGCCAAGGCCTCCTGCCTTAACCACTCGGCTACGGCGCGGGACATTGTTTCTCATTTAATCTGGTAAATTCCTGATTTGTTTTGGTCTTGAATTTTACTGCTTTTAAGATTTAAATTGAAATGTTTTATACCTCACCTCATATCCAGTTTTCTAATTATACCGGTTTCGAAGTATGGGCAGCTTCATCTTCAGTAATTTATTGTCGACTGATGTTATGTCGATCACGAGAACTGCTTCTTCCTCCCTCTGTTGGTGGACCGATAAACCTCTGGATCAAATCACAATCCGCGGGAATTTCGAAGTTCATAAGTTCTTTCTTGTTTTTTTATGTGATTTTTCCCCGAACTATTAATGCTTGGTCTGAAAAACATCTAATTGATACGATGGGCGATCTAATTAAACAAATAGAAAAGCAAAAAGAACTCACGGTTTGGGAAGAAATCCAAATAAAAAAAAACTTATGAATTTCGAAATTCCCGCAGATACTGATTGGATCCGGAGGTTTATCGGTCCACCAACAGAGGGAAGAAGTAATAGTTCGTCTGATCGACATAACATCAGTCGAAGAGGTATTACTGAAGATGAAGTTGCCAAAGTTTCGAAACTGCAGATTTATTAGAAGACTGTATATGAGGTGAGATATGAAGTATTTTAATTTAATCTTAATAAACCTCATAGTGATTTTTTTCCTCTTAAAGTTCAATGTTCTTTCACCTTTACTTTGAAATTTCTTTTTGTTTTTCCTATGTAAATTTTATCACAATCCCTGTATTTGATCTGATAAATTCCTGATTTGTTTTTTCTTCAATTTTATAATTTTTGTTGGTTTTAATTATTCTGTTGAGGTTATATTCATTTTCCAGTGCCAATCTAATGTTAAACTTTACATATTTTTGAAAATTTGGCATGGAAAATCCAAAAATAGCTGAAAATAGGTCCCAAAAATTACGCAATGAAAACAAAAAAAAAGTGAATCATTCAGGAACTGCATAAATAAGCGAATTCTCCGGCAAGTTAAATTTACGATCTGATTTTACTTGTTTAATTGGAGAAACTTAATTTCTTAAACGAACCTATTTAGACGTATCAAACCGCAGTGAAAACAATTATAAATAACCATAAGTTATTATCTATTGCATATTCTTGTACAATTTAACATAAATTTAAATAATTTCTACTGATTTATTTTTGCATTACTTTATTAAAAATATTAAATAAATTATACTAATGTATCTTATAGGATACATTGTCAATTTAAGGGATAATTAAGTTCTATGGTATATATTGTGATGAAACAAACATGGCGGATGCTAGATTAATTGGGTTTCAGACAAACCACCAGTTGTATTGCTGATATTTTGAAGGATATCGTCATTTTATTTCAATAAGGATATACTGAGTTTTGTTGCAAATAATTGGAAATGGGGACCGATAGAGCATTTTTTTAAATTTTCATTTGAGGTGAACTACTATACTTAATGGCCTAATTTTGCTGGTTAATTAACTCGACATTATTTGTTTTAATTAACTGCACATACGTTGAATTTTGATAACACAAAAATTGCAGTTACTAGACTGTTAACAGCAGACACATATATATATATATATATATATATATATATATATATATATATATTATAATTAAATGTTTAACATTGAGCAATGCAAGCTTAATATGGTATGATAAGAAAAATAAATGCCTGGACGGGATTCGAATCTCTCCAGGCATATATTTTTCTTATCATACCATATATATAATATATCTCGAGTGAGTATGTACAGAAAGATATCTTCAAATTGGTGAAAAAAAAAGAAAGAATTTTCTCGCTAGAAAGAGTGACACACTTTTTTTTGTGTCATAAAAAGAAAACATTGACAACAGAGCAGTAAATTATAGTGACAATATATACTTCATGGTAACTCTTACATTCATGTTGTATAAAAATATAAAATGGGATCAACATAGGCCTATATGTCTTTATATATAAATAAATAAATATAATATATTATATGAGTCCACCGCTGTGGTCTCGAGGTGCCTTGTCACGCAGCGGGCCGGGGTTCTATCCGCGGTCGGATCTGTTTTTCTGGGTGAGGTTTTTATCGGGGTTTTTCCTCACCTGTATGACAAATGTCAGGAAAACTTTAAGGCCCAAACGGTCCCCGAAATCACATGGCCATCATCCTTATCATTATCATCATCATCATTCTTCACTGGTGTGGAAAGCAACGGGAAGCTACCACACCTACATTTCCCTAGTAAAGCTGCAAGCATAGCATTAAAATGTTTTGATTGCAGTGAAGGACCTGCCTTCGGGCAGAATTACTCTGGATATTATATAATTCTTCTGTACGTGTTTATGCCACTGAACTCCTAAACGACTGGACCGATATGATGAAAAATGATTTAGAGTGCATCCCTGGTTGCTATACGTTCACAATTGGACATTCTAAAACCATTAGGTGTAGGAGTTCATCTGAAATGAACATTTAAAAATTGCTCTAGCGATCACAATTTTCGATGTTTTACAACGAAACTCAGTTCCGATTAAAATAAACCGAAATTGATTTTTTTTTTTAAAAAATGAGCGAAATCCAACAATTAGAAGTGGAGGTTTACTTGAAATCTGAAATTAAAACTGCCTAAACGACTGGATCGACTTTGATAACAATTGTGTGTTTTTTAGTGGGTCCTTGGATGGTTTAGATTCACAATTGGACCCTTTAAAACGATTAGGTGTAGGAGTTCACCAGAAGGGAAAATTTAAATATCGCTGTAGCGATCACAATTTTCAGTGTTTCACAATGAAACTCAATATATCGTATTAAAATAAACCGAGGTAAGTATTGTCCAAAAATTCGACAATTAGAAATTGAAAAGTGACTAGTAACCACTATGCTTGGTTCGTCTCAGCGTATAATATACATTTTAATTAATCTTTAATATTACATTTATTTAGGCGTAGCAAGCACGCCGGGTATTAGCTAGTTATATATATATATATATATATATATATATATGAAAAGAAAAATGAATGCTTGAGTCGGGATTTGAACCCGAGTCTCTAAACCCTGTACGTTTAGCGCTCTACCGACCTGAGCTACCCAAGTATTCCAACACTAACATACAGTTTTCTTATATATATATATATATATATATATATATATATCCATCCATAGTAATTCTGCCCGAAGGCAGGTCCTTCACTGCAATCGTAGCATTTTCATGCTATGCTTGCAGCTTTAATAGGGAATTGCAGGTATAGTAGCTTCCCGATGCTTTCCACACCGGTGAAGGATGATGATGATGATGATGATAACGATAAGGATGATGATGATGTCCATATGATTTCGGGGACCGTTTGGGCCTTAAAGTTTTCCTGACATTTGTCTTACAGGTGAGGAAAAACCCCGATTAAAACCTCACCCAGAAAAACTCCGACCGGGTATCGAATCCGGGCCCGCTGCATGACAAGGCAGCACGCTACCTCAAGACCACAGCGATGGACTTTATATATATGTATGTATGTATGTATGTATGTATATATATATATATATATATATATATATATATATACATACATACATACATATATTGTTGTAAGAAAAAATATTTCTTGATTACGGCATTTAAAAACATATTACGGTTAAATTGAATAAAAATGAATGATTACGTAATCGTGGTAATACTATATATTTTACAGGAGGAACAAGGAAATTCCCGACACACTTTCTTGGAACGCATTGTGGAAACTGGTTACTCCACACCTTTTATCTTGTTCGCACAGTCATGGTCATATCATAATAATATATAAGTATACAACTTTGTCATAAATCTTCAAGTTCAAGGTTTTATTGTGAATTTCGAAATAGTTAGATTGTGTATTTCTTTTTACATTAGTATACTCTTCCAAGATAATTGAATGCGTTATGGCATAATATTGCGGTTTCTATTAAACAAAGAACAACATTCACTTGTGAAACTGGAAAGACAGGTTAAGATGATTCCTCTTTATTGCAAGTACCTTCCCTTTTGTCTGAATCTTAGTTACGTGTTTTGAGTGGGTTTTCCTTAACTCATAATGTGAAAATATGTGATGGAAATCGTATAACGTACTCATTATGTCATTACCATACCTTCATTAAATGAGTAAGCTAATGATGGAAATAATCCATATAGAACATATTATTCGCAATCCAAAACTCTAAAGTAACTAACTTGAGTATTTAAACTGTAATTTCTAGTATTTGCAGTGTGTGATTATTAACGAGGCTAATATCATACGAGTTTTGAGGAAGTGGCTGAATTCAAATACCTAGGAACAATAATCACAAATAGGAATGAGATGCACAAAGAAATTAAACATAGGCTCAATTGTGGAAATGCGTGCTATTATGCATTGCAGAGACTCTTGATGTCCCAACTCCTTTCAAAAAACGCTAAACTGAAAATATATAAAACTGTATTCTACCAGTTATATTATATGGGTGCGAAACATGGACTCTTACTTTAAGGGAGGAAAGGAGATTACGAGTATTTGACAATAAAGTTCTTAGGAAAATGTTTGGACCAAAGAGAGATGAACAGACAGGTGAATGGAGAATACTACATAACAATGAACTACATGGTCTTTATAGGAAGCCAGATATAATAAGAACAGTTAAGTATCGTAGACTGCGATGGGCAGGACATGTTGCACGTATGGGGAATTAAAGACTTGCATGGAAGCTTCTTGTAGGAAAGCCAGAGGGAAAACGCCCAGTTGGTAGACCAAGAATGAGGTGGGAGAATAACATTAACTATGATTTGAGGAAAGTAGATTATACAGGGAATGATTGGAAAGCATTAGCTCAGGATAGGGATGTATGGAGAGCTTATGTCCGCGCGGCCATGAACCTACGGGTTCGATAGTGCCAGAGAGTAAGTAAGTAATATCATACGAATGGTTATGAAAACCAGATGGTGTTCGGGGACTATTCGGGACTTGAAGTTTCCTGAATATTTGTCTTACAGGTGAATGAAAACCCCCCCAAAAAAACCCTTACCCAAGAAACTTCTTCTTCTTCTTCTTCTTCTTCTTCCTTTCATGTGATAGACCTAGGAGTCTGTAGCGGTCTCAATCCAACGATGGAAAGGTCTGCCCAAATAAATTTATACTACAGTACTCAAAGCTCTTCATTTTCAAAATTAAAATATAAAATTCTGACGTTTTCATACGACATTGTTTTTGTTAATTCCTCACAAACTCGACGTAGCAATGCATGTTCTCAGTTAGAAAACATGAAATAATTACGAAACACATGAAATTGAAAGTATAGTCCAGCAAGCGGAATTCACTTAAATTGCTGGGGGACGTGACATACTGACCACGTGTCACCCCTATATTGGCTGGATAATCGTCTACCTCTGTGATTAACGCAGGTGGATGTGAGGCCAACAGTCGGCTGGTAAGCCTGTCACGCCATGGAGTTCAGTTTAGTTATATGATTTAATAATAATTAATCGATTTTAGTATTCACTATAATAACAGATTTAATAATTATTAATCCGTATCAATGATGGTTCTATGGCAGACGTATTAGAGCCAGTGGCTGCTGGTGCCTTTTAATGTAGATGAAGAGATGTGAAAGTGGCTAATGGAGCACTTCAATAGATTTTAAAGAATGTTATCTACATATTAACAATTGTTTGAATCCTTATATTTATTTTACATTTAAGTTAATTCTGCAATCTCTCATTCCATAAAATGTATTTTTGCATTGTGGCATTAATGTTAGATGGCACATTCCTGTATAAGGCTAGCCACTCCTAATTGGACCCACCTACAGGTTGCAATTTTATGGAAAACTGGATTCTCATACTTCAGTCACACGAGGACTTTTTTTGGCAACATATATTTACGTCTTTTCAGAATTTTATTGGTCCTTCTCAATGTAGTCTCTTTTGAATGCAATCCACTTGTCCCAACATTACTGCTAGTCTGCAAAAATATCCTGGAAACGCTTTTTTCTTTTTTGACAGATCTTTCAAAACCCCAGCCTTCTATACTGATTCTCAAGATAGAAAACGCCTACCGCGAATGTGTATCTTCAGGTTATGGAATAGAAAAAGAAGTCACACGGGGCTAAATCCGGACTATAGGAAGGATGAGGGATCTACTTCACTTTGATTTTACAAGATATTCAGCAGCATTTGCAATATGCTGCCTCGAATCATCATGGTGCATCATCTAGGTCGTTGCACGGAAATGTGGTCTTTTGCGCCTGAATTGGCCTTGCAGAGATTTTAGGACATCTCTATAGTATTGCCGAGTTACGTGTTTGTAGATGGGATATGCTTATAAACCATTCAATGAATATTAAAAAATTATATGACCAAACTTTCCCAGCAGAAGAAACTACTTTTGCTTTTTTGGTGGTTGGTGATGAACATTTCCACACACAGTTTTGCTGATTTTCCCTGGGTCGAAATTATATAGCCATGTTCAATCATCAGCAGTAATTATCTTTGAAAGTAACTCGGAATCACCTCTATTGTAGCCGTAGGCGATACTGCACATCTCTAGACTTGCACACCACTCACAATCGGGTATCCCAGGAAGTTGGGGATTAATAAAAATACTTAATAAAAGAAATAGCGAACGTTCAAAAAAAAAAAAGAAAAAAAAAGAGGAATGTTTGCGGAAAATATAAATTATTGTAAGTTATTACTTTATTCTTTATACTTTTGTTTTTATATTGTTCGCACAATAACAGGACACGCCCAGTTACAAGCTGGAGATTTTATAATCATCCAACCCTGTTCGTCGGATTGGAACGTAGGTACTCTACGGGCTTGGAATTAAAAGAAGTTGCCCGTCATATTTCGCGAACCACGGTTTATTTAACAAAAGTGTGCGATTCATTACAGACTTAAGAAGCTTTCAGTATTTTCCGACAAACGCTTGGTTTCCGAAGATCACATCCGGAATATGAAACAAAATAAATTATCTTATTCTTCAAGGTCTTTTGACCTGTAGCTCGATAAGCAAGTCATTTCTTTATGCGCAACGCAGGAAATTGATTTCCGAAGTGACGCTAATCTCCGGGACTAACCCAGAGTTACCTCGATCATGTGATTAATACAAACAAATTTTTTGCTGTTTCATTTTTTAGACTATTTTTACTTTCTTTTAATGAGCGTTTCAAATTTTTACTTGCCTACTGTCTAAGAAAAATCGATAGAACTGAAAATAAATTATTCCGTTAGAGAGGCTATATAGGCGTAGTTGCAAGATTACACTATTTTTAGCCAATGATCCGAGAAGGGGATAGGGTGACTACGCTCCTGCCGACTTTATTCCTAGGCCTATGTAATTTCCTGGTTTTCATTTTAGCGGAGGCTAAGTGAACTAGTCTGAGCTGTCCGAACGCGATAAAGTGAAGAAAATCTCCATTCTTCAATTTTCACGAGATAGAACTTTGGGCTATCCAGACCGTCAGAACTACTGACCCATATTACGATGTTAACATAAATGAAAACAACATGATTTTTTGACCTCCTTAATCCTGAGACTACAAAAAATGTATATACAGAGTGTATCAACAAAATATAGGGATAAGAAATATAAAAGTGAAGAGAAGCATATTGTTCCAGTCCGGATATTTATCGGTTACCAGATTTTTATTTTATTTTATTTTATATATTCATTTATTTAGTTTTTTTTCTGGTTGGGGCTTACTGAATACTACATACTAATTACAACAATAATAATCCTGCAAGAGAACATGGGGAATGGCTGTACGTCTTACATACTTACTTACTCACTGGCACTATCGAACCCGTAGGTTCATGGCCGCGCGGACATAAGCTCTCCATATATCCCTATCCTGAGCTAATGCTTTCCAATCATTCCCTGTATAATCTACTTCCCTCAAATCATAGTTAATGCTATTCTCCCACCTCATTCTTGGTCTACCAACTGGGCGTTTTCCCTCTGGCGTTCCTACAGGAATCTTCCATGCAAGTATTTCATTCCCCATAAGTGAAACATGTCCTGCCCATCGCAGTCTACGAGACTTAACTGGTTCTTATTAGATGTGGCTTCTTATAAAAGACCATGTAGTTCATTGTTATGTAGTCTTCTCCATTCACATGTCTGTTCATCTCATTTGTGGGTCCAAACATTTTCCCAGGGCACACTATTATCAAATACTTGTAATCTCCTTTACTCCCTTAAAGTAAGAGTCCATGTTTCGCCACCAATCTGTCCCACTTTGCTGAGTTTGAAACCAGATTTTCATCTCTTTGGACTGAGCGCCATTTCATTTCGGAAACCTGGCTGACCCCTTCCATACCTTCGTCCCGGGTTCACCTAGAAGGTAGAAAGGAATACATGCTCAGAAATGTCAGAATAGATCAAAGAGGTGGAGGGAGTTTGTGCCTTTATATCAAATGAGCTTAATCCAAGCCTTGTCCACAAGTCCCCTTCTGATTATTCCGCTCGCCCCGAGTTCTTATTCGTCGAAATTCAAGCCAGGTCTTAAAAAAATGTCTCTTATGCATTGTATACAAACCTCCAAAAATAAGGCACCTTTCGGATCTAGAAAACGCTCTGAACGATCATTACCTCATTATGAACACGTTATTGTCGCAGGCGATTTTAATACAAATCTTCTTCAGACTGACTTACCAGCCATACAACTTAAAAATATGTTCCAAAGCTTAAATATGACAATTGTTCCTTTCTCTGCCACACATCATACTGCTAATACCGACACTCTACTGGACTTAATAGTGACTACACATCCACAGAAAGTACTGTCATATGGACAAATTCCTGCTCCCGGCATATCTGCTCATGACATTGTATTCGTAGAATACTCACTCCAATGTCCTAAAAAGACGCTCTAAATTGATTACGTAACAGAAATTTACAAAACATAGACGATACTAAACTAAAATCAGACGCTTTAGAACTACCTTGGTACACAATATGGAATCTGAGATCAGTTGATGAAAAAGTAGACACATTTAATACACTGATATTACAACTATATGATAGACATGCACCAGTAAAAACCCGACGATTTTCCCGCCCCCCCTGCACCCTGGATGAATGACTCAATACGTGAACTTATGTCAAAACGAGACAAAGCATACCGAACATACAGACGACATAAAAATGACGAGAACTGGCAACTGTACAAACAACTTAGAAACACAACTACACAAACTATACGCAATGCCAAACTACGACACGCCCACAGTATAATCGGACCTGAAATAAGTGCACGGGACACTTGGCGAAATCTCCGTTGCAATGAGACTTAGACAGTTGAATCCCTCAACTGACTCTATAGACATTTCTGTAGATGACTTAAATGAACATTTTACCTCAATACCCATGACACCTCCAGACAACAAGACTAAAACAGACATTCTTAAAGACTTATCCCCATCCCCCCATATAGGAAGAGATAAATTTCACTTTAACGACATTTCGCCTATAGACGTTAAAAAAGCACTCAAGCGCATTAAATCCAATGCACAAGGAACAGATAACATCAGCATTTTAATGCTAAATAAAATCATTGACATTATACTACCCACAGTGACTCATATTTTTAATGCTTCCCTTATAACTTCTATCTTCCCTACTGTATGGAAACAGTCTAGAGTTCGGCCTATACCAAAAATAAGTACACCTGCTAACTGTAATGACTACCGACCGATTAGCATCCTTCCGACATTATCTAAAGCCCTGGAACATATTGTACATAAGCAAATGACTGAATATCTCCAAGAAAATCACCTCCTTGATCCTTATCAATCCGGCTTTAGATATGGTCATAGCACAACCACAGCTTTGCTAAAAATTACTGAAGATATTCGTGAAGCCGTGGACAGACGTCAATTGACTCCTTTAACCTTACTTGACTTCAGCAAAGCTTTTGACACAGTAGACCACGACTTACTTATGATAAAGCTCAAGCACCTACACTTGTCTGACAGCGCTGTATCCTGGTTCGACTCATACCTACACGGTCGTCAACAATACGTTTCATTAAACTCTAGATCTTCGTCTTGGCGCAACGTGCCGGCTGGAGTCCCCCAGGGCAGTGTTCTCGGACCTCTTCTTTTCTCAATCTACATAAATGACTTGCCAACTGTACTAAATCACTGCCGTTATCACCTCTACGCTGATGATCTCCAAATTTACCTACATTCACCTCCTCATTCTCTCTATAACAGCTTGACAAAAATGAATGACGATCTCATATCCATCTTTAACTGGTCTTCAAGTATCGGTCTAAATCTAAATCCTAACAAGTCACAAGTAATTCTAATGGGACAACAAAGACTGCTTACAACCTTTGACATATCTACACTACCAAACATTACTATAAATAATATAATCATCCCTTATTCTTCTTCAGTAATAGATCTTGGACTACATCTAGACGCAAATTTAACCTGGCAAACACAAGTGAAACACATATGTAAAAAGACTTTCTCCAACTTACATTATCTTAGACGTTTAAAGGTTTAAAGAATTTTCTCCCAGTTTCGTTAAAACAAATCCTTGTGCAGAATCTTGTGTTACCACACTTCGATTATTGTGACATTATATATAATGATCTAAACTATGACTTGTCGCAGAGACTGCAGCGTGTTCATAATGCTTGCGTTCGATTCATTTTCAATATCCGCCGTTATGACCATATTTCCGAACACTTTAATAACCTCTCTTGGCTCCGTCTTACTGACAGACGTAAATTGCACTCTCTTTCACTACTTTTCAAGCTTCTGAATTCCTACATCCCTACTTACCTGGCGTCTAGATTTGAGAAGTTATCCTCTTACCACAATATTGACACTAGATCACAAGATAGCAGTCTGCTAACAATTCCTCTTCATAGCACTTCCTCCTATTCTACTTCCTTCACAGTAGCCTCTGCCCGCTCCTGGAATCTCCTTCCTCAAGATATCAGGGGTTGCCGCACACTTGGTACCTTTAAGTCACGCTTATACAGTTACCTGTTGTCTAATAATTAATTTTTCTCTATTTATTTAATTTTATACTATGTCATTAATCTTGTCATTAATCTTTTCCTGTTTTTTTATATATATTGTACATATTATATATTTAATTCGTTAAATTTAGAGTAAGTCAAAATACATTATAAATATTAATTGTATTGTATTCATAACTTGTAATCGTTATATATATATATATATATATATATATATATTGTAATTTAGATTTAAGACTATTTTTTTTGTTTGTATTTTTTTAAACCTGGTTGAGTGGTAGACAAGGCCTTAAGGCCTTAACTCTGCCAGGTAAAATAAAGCTATTATTATTATTATTATTATTATTATTATTATTATTATTATTATTATTATTATTATTATTATTATTATTAATAATAATATAACTGGTAGAATAATAGTTTTATATATTTTCAGTTTAACGTTTTTTGAAAGGAGTTGGGACATCAAGAGTCTCTGCAATGCATAATAGCACGCATTTCCACAATTGAGCCTGTTTAATTTCTTTGTGCATCTCATTCCTATTTGTGATTATTGTTCCTAGGTATTTGGATTCAGCCACTTCCTCAAAATTTCCCTCATTTGTCATTAGCTGTCCATTTCCATTATATAATGTATTTCTACGTGTGACCATATATTTAGTTTTATTGATATTTACTTCCAGTCCCAATTTCTTAGTGTTACTCAACAGTGTGTGCGTGTGTTGTACCCCAGTATCTCCTCGCTATCGGACAATAATACTACATCATCAGCATAAACTAACAGCTTATTAATACCATTGGGGGAATGACTGTGCATATGTAAATCCCAAAACTTTACAGTTGAACTAGCAAGCTAAATACCAGGTTCTTGTAAATTAGTGGATTCCATGAACAGTTAATTTGCGGGCCAATGTTTGTTGAAGCTTTTGGGGTGTTTCTGTTTGCGCTTGAATGCTGTGCTTGTCTCGTGATTGATAAGTTGAGCATTGTAACTAGTCCACCAGGACTGACCAAAACGCTATATGTATAACCAACCATTGCAATAAATGTATTAAATATATTCGAATCTTTATTAGTCAGCAAAAATATATATTTAATTACCTCAAATCAATAAAATGAAAATTGATTCAACACGATTAAAGAAGGCTGTTCGTGGTAGAAGTTGCTAGACATTCGTCCTCCATCAATGGATACCGAGTTCGTGTCTCGGTCACTCCATATGGGTTCATGGAATCAGGACAGATTTTCTCGAGGTTTCTCTCGTTTTCCCCTGCCAAAAACTTCATTTCACTAATTTTGCATACTTATATCATCCATTTCAACCCATTTCATTTCATCTGCCCTTGCGATTGTGCGGCCAGCCTAATCAGTCGACATCATCTACATCCACAGATCTTCAATAGTAATGGATTCATCTTATCTTATCCCTCAACCTTGAATTACGAATATAGAGTTCTATTTAATCTTACTTACGATTAATAAACCAAGTCTTGAATACCGGTAAGGAAATTATTTTTATAAATCAAAACCATTAGAATTTGGTAGCGTTATGTTTGTCAGCCATTTATCGGGGTGTAGGTTCAGCAAACCGAACGAAATCTATATGCCTACTACTTTTGTAAAATGCAAAGTATAATATTATAATGATATTGTGAAAAGAAAAATGTATGTGTGAACCAGGAATCGAACCGTGGACCTCTAGTTCTCCAGACTAGTGTGCAGCCCACTACACCATTTCATTATAATATTATAATATGATCCATTATTGGAACTGTGTTATAATAACAGTATTGGAAAATGTTAAATAACATCATTTACTACTTATAAAAGTGGTGGTGTAAAAATTCTCAAATATAGATACTTCTAAACGAAGCCGGCCGTTGGCGATGGCAGTGTCATCTACCTGACAGCGGACGAAACGAGAATTATAGATTTGTATATGTAGAAAGAATTGTTATTGTTTGTGCCAGGTGTGGAATGGTGTAGTGGGCTGTACACTAGTCTGGAGAACTGGAGGTCCACGGTTTCATTCCTGGTTCACACATGAATTTTTCTTTTCACAATATCATTATAATATTATAATATGATCAATTATTGGAACTGTGTTAAAATAACAGTATTGGAAAATGTTAAATAAAATGCAAAGTACCCATAAAGACCCTATATATTTCACGGTACAATAAACATAACATTATTTAGAGTAAGATCTAAGAAGGAGGAGAGTGGAGTTCCATATGTCACCCTCCCGTCTCAACACGTCGATCCCATTGCCATAAAGTTGAACGGATCATATATTATTATCTTGAAACATGGCAGGTGTTATCATTAGGCATACCTTTCTAATGCGCCACCGTAGCTCTTTTATATCCACTTTGGCTCTGGAATGTTCATCTCCCGACTCATCCTGCGAGTGGGTGTCTGGACTTCTCTCGATGCTATCCCTAATTATCAACATCAGTTGTGAACTGATCACAGGTCGTCCATTGCACTACTCATTACTAGGCCGGCCATTATCGTTCCGACACAAATTAGGAAAGTTACCGATTAGTATAGTCCGGGGGTTTGATGGTTCAAACTGAGTTCCCTGAATGTTACGTCAGGACGTACCAGAGGTATAGTTCGATACATAATCATCATCATAATTGGCTCGACAGCCCCATGTGGGCCTTGGCCGCCTTCAGAAGCTTATGCCAGACTTCCCTGTTCTGCGCTTCATTCTTCCAGTTTTTTATTTTTAAAATCTTAATGTCTTGAATTATACTATCCTCCCATCTTAATTTAGGTCTTCCAACTTTTCTGGCCAATAGTGGTTGTTCATTGTAAATTCTTTTTGTAATCCTTTTGTTGTCCATGCGAATAATGTGTCCAGCCCATGCCAATCTATTAACTTTAACAAAATTCAGAATATCTGGCTGATTGTACAGTTTATACAATTCATTATTGTATCTCTTTCTCCATGCATTATTTTCTTTCACGGCACCAAAAAATGGATCTCAGTATCTTCCTTTCAAAACGCCCTAATAATTCCTCATCAGATTTCAACATGGTCCAAGTTTCTGATGCATATGTTAACACTGGTCTAAGGAGAACTTTATACATGAGCATTTTTGTCTTTCTAGATATAAACTGAGATCTAAACATTTCATGAGTCCAAAAAAGCATTTGTTTGCAGCCATGATCCATAGATGTGTTTCAGCCGAATTGTCATTTCTACAATTTACTTCAGATCCTAGATAAATAAAGCTATGAACCAGTTCAAATTTATATGCGCCAAATTAAATGGGCAAGCTTCACATTTACCTTTAATCACAGGCATATATTTTGTCTTAGCCTGGTTAATTTTAAGATTCATTCTTTTCGCTGCCTTCTCTAGGCTAATAAATGCATCCTTCATAATGATGGATAACTTTGTGTTTTACATAAACAACGTTGACAATGGAGCATCTGTATCTACCAAGTTTATCCACCGTTGTGGTCTCGAGGTAGCGTGCTGCCTTGTCACACAGCGGGCCCGGATTCGATTTCCGGTCGGGACAGTCTCCTGGGTGAGGTTTTTGCGGGGTTTTTCCTCACATGTACGATAAATGTCAGGAAGCTTAGGGCCCAACGGTCCCCGAAAATCATCCGGCCATCATCATCATCATCAACAACATTCACCGGTGTGGAAAGCAACGGGAAGCTACCACATTTATAATTTCCTAGTAAAGCTGCAAAGCAAAGCATTACAATACTACGATTGCAGTGAAAGACCTGCCCTCGGGCAGAACACTGTACAATATAATGGCTCGTTTGTACATAGGCTATCTATTTGCAATTGTAAACTACTTATACATTCACCGGACGTAATAAAATGCACAAGAAGAAACTTCTCAATCCCCTCTACGTTCGGGAACCAAAATGCGCTGCCTGATTATCATGTAAAAACCCTGCACGTCAGAATTTGTACACAATCTGGTGAAAAGTAGGTCTTGTAGGTGCTTCTTTGAGGTTCACTTTCTCCGAAACACCTTCTGCAGTTCAGCATAGCTTTTACCACCTAAACGGAACTCTTTAGCCGTATTTATTCTGCAATTTTAAACTTTTGGACGTATCCTCATTGGACCTATATAAAAATTAACCATTCTTAGTTTTTTTTTGTGAAATGTAGGGGCTTTATGTGCACTCTATATAGTAAACAATTTTGAGAAAAGACGGGAGATATTTTATTGTATTTCGGTTTGATATGTAAACAGGTAGAAAGTTATTGACCTCTAAACATCAACTGACAGAGAAGCTAGGTATAATGATAGGGTAACTATCAAGAAACAGCGGTAGACTTCGTTTAATCATTTCTTGCGTGTATTGTTATGATTCATTGAAGTGTGTCACTGCGAATCGCTTCTCGGGAAATACCAGCTCGATTCCCTCGAGTACACTTGTCTCTTGAAGCCGATCCTCTCTCTCTCTCTTCTTCTTCTTCTTCTTCTTCTTCTTCTTCTTTTTTTTAATGTGACTTGTCGAAGTTGCTGTCATACTTTTAAGTTGTAGATGTTCCTCACATATTTTACTAAAATATCATGAGATTCTTCGTTATTTTGCATTTCATTATTAACTTAGAGTCACAATGTTCGTACAGTCAGATTTTTGAAAGACTATTTAACACATGCCCCAAATGGGAGTCAATGACCAATCACATTTCAAAGAATTTTGATTTACAACAAATCACAGTCTTTTTCACCTCGGTTTTATCAATTTAATTTTTTCACTTTAAAATCAAGCTCCTCCTTTATAACATTCTGAATAGGTCAGAGCATTATTTTGCAGTGATTGACTCTCTAAGAAAGACGTTGAATATATCAATTTATATATAAAGATGTAAGAATTCTATATAGCATGTGGCTACCAGATTGTAGGCCTATATATGGTGCACGAATGTAACCAGATAGTGTTTGCGGGATATACTAAAAATATTTGTAGCAATTTAATATACCACCAAAAAAAAAACACTGTTCGCACTTTCTTAAACGTATTATTTTCCAGGTATTTACGTTCCAGGAAAAATATAATTGACATATTTACATCATAGGACATCAGAAATCAATTCATAAGTTGGTTATAAACAGTTTGATGTGTGTTATTTTTTCTCCACTGGAGTGCATTCTTACAATATTGCGATCCTTGGGCAATAAATAATATGATCTGGTTGCAGTGACGAACAATTGAAACATAACAAACGTTTCTCAATTGTTTTCATACATCGCCGTTTATATTAAATATATAAATATTTTAAAATAACTATAGTAAAATAATGATTTGTGAGTAAACAGCTTAATTTTATTTGTTCAATAGTCCTTACAAATGCCACTCTCGATTTACAAATTATGTAGATAAATTGGAAATCACTCGTGGCATTACTTATGATAATAATTACTTTCCAGTTTGATCAAACTTTGTAAATGGATATTTCAAGTTACGTTCGTTTAAAATAAATCTATGTGAAAAAATAATAGTAAAAAATATTTGTTATACAATTTTAAAAATTAATTTTAATAAAAATGGGAATATACTTACGCCACTATCTTGTTCGTACTATGTGTCCAAATATGAGACGGAGAGGCGAGTTCCTATGTTACTATACACTGTACATTATGATCATACCAGCATACAAAAAGAGAAAGATGCAGCGCCCTCCTCGCGATCTGTTTCACCGTTTGGACGCACAGTACAATTAAAATTAAACAACAAAGAAAGTTATCGCCAAATTAATAGCCAAAGGTATAACCTTTCCCCTTACAACGGGCTGGCTTGTACTGTGCACTAAAGTCATTTTTTTTATAATTTCACGGTTGAATGACTGTCAATCTACAGCTGCAATATTCTTCGGATCTTCTTTTAATTTTACATTGTATTTATAGAATTTTTTCTTGAAAATTGCTCATAGCTGTTCAACAGAATTAGGATCTGGAGATAGGACAGTTGTTTCGTAATATTCCATATCAACCAGTCATTATTTTGAGCTGAGTATTTGCTATCACTTTTCTGTTTAGTAGTATACACTTGGTAACTTCATTTCTTGGCACTTTATTTCACATTATTCTTTGGGAGGTATTATAAATGTTTTGATCAAATTACTCCATCAATAAATTTTCATACTTTCAACTCGTTTCGCTGACATACAGTCCGAGAGCATGTTTCCTCTATCTCCATGTTTTACTGTAGGAATATTTGTAGATTTTGTCCTGAATATTCATGTTTCTCCATAATTGTGTAATTTCGTACGATACATTGATGTTAGCTTTAATTTCATCAGACCAGATGTCATGGTCCAAAACTCTTGATGCCTAATCAGATGTTATTTTGCAAATATGATTCTATACACTCTATTCTTCCTGCTAATAAATGTTGTTTTTCGTGACATCCTAACACGAAAACAAATCCTTGAGCAGAATCTTGTGTTGCCACACTTCCATTATTGTGACGTTATATATAATTATGACTTGTCGCAGAGACTGCAGCGTGTTCTTAAAGCTTGCGCTCGTTTCATTTTTTACATCCGTCGTTATGATCAGATTTTCGAACATTTCAGTAATCTCACTTGGCTCCGTCTTAGCATCTGTCGTAAATTGCATTAACCTTCACTTCTTTTCAAGCTTCTGAATTCTTACCCACCTAGTTACCTGGCATCCAGATTTAAAGATATTTACATTTTTATCTTATTCTGTAAAATATTAAAACTAAAAAAAATGAATAATAGTTTTAAACAACTGAAACAAAACGCTTTATTAGAAAACCGAACTAAAAAAATGAAAAAAAAAAATAATAATTTCCAACGCGCTTGGGATAATTAAAGTGGTCAACAAAAAAATCATCTCCATCACACATAGAATAAAACTAGAGTTATCAACAAAGAGAAAATAATTTTACCATCAAAAGCGTGGGGTGCTTTTTATGATTTTTACATTTTCTTCTTAGAGACTTTACTTTTACCAATATCTGTTTATTATCAAATATATTAATTGATATAGAGCATCCCACGCTTTTGATGGTAAAATGATTTTTGTTGTTGATAACTCTAGTTTTTTTCTATATGATTTTCTTGTTGACCACTTTAATTTTATCCCAAGCGCGTTGGAAATTAAAATTATTTTTTCATTTTTTAGTTCGGTTTTCTAATAGCGTGTTTTAGTTTTTTAAAACTATTATTCAGTTTTCTAATTTAGAGTTCTTGTAATGAAATGTTACGGAAAAGAGATTGCCAGTGAGTTTAAACACCCTAAGATATTATTTAATAAGATTACTAATGCGTATAATATGGGTTTTCCATTTAGAAGGACGTAAGTTGTTACAACTGTTTTTCTCTCTCCTTTTTTTTTTTTTGTTTACGTTTGCAATCAAACCTGAAGACCACACTAGAATTTATACAAGTTCTGAAGAAATCATATATATAATTATTTCATTGGAATTTTCTGCATTGTATTTTCCTGAAAGCTATTAAAACTAGATTTATGTTTAATTTTTTTCTCGATACATAGACTCATACTGTTAGAATATTAAAATGTTATAGCTATATAACTAAAACATGTTAAAGAGCTAAATTTATGCATTATGACATGGTAGAATTTAAAAATAACCATAATTTTATTTCCCTCATGTATTATTTCGAAATTATAATCGGAGAAGCGGCAAATACAAACTTAGCATAATTAATGAACTAATTAAATATTCTTGCAAATAATCAACAGATGTTTAGAATTCAGTAACAGATAAAAAATCCAGCTTATGTACAGAATTCTATGATTTTCATTTGAATAAAAAGTATAACTAACTCACTGGAACTATCGAACTCGGTGGTTCATGACCTTAGGACATAAGTTCTCCATACATCCATAACCTGAACAGTGTTTAACAATACTCCCCTGTATAATAAATGCACGTCCCTTAGATCATGGTTAATGATATTCTCCCACCTCATTCTTGGTCTACCTATTGGGCGTTTTTCATCTGGTTTTCCTACAAGAAGTTGCCATGTCCGCTTATTATTCCCCATTCGCGTTACTTGCCCTTCCCATTGCAGTATACCAGATTTAAATGTTCGTATTACATCAGTTTTCCCTCGAAGATCATGTATGTCTTGCTTGTATACATTTTATTATTAGTTTTAGTCTTAATTTTAACTAACATTAACTGGTTGCATTATAGATCGTAATATAATAGATATTATCTTTCTGATCAAATTTTTATTTAGAATTTAATATTAGAATTAATTGAGATTGTTATATTCTGATGTATTATATGTTTGTCCTGGTGAGTGGAAGAGAAGGCCACATGACCTTAACTCCACCAGGCTAAATAAAAATTTAATCTAATAATTTACAGTTAAATTGCCTTCTCCATTCACCTGTCTGATCGTCTCTCTTTGGTCAAAAATTTTTCCTAAGAACTTTATTCTCAAATACTCGCAATCTTATCTCCTCCCTTGAAGTAAGAGATCATGTTTTGCATCCCTATAATATAACTGGCTCGTAGCAACCGTTTTATATATTTTTAGTTTAATATTTTTTGACAGCTGTTGGAAAGAAAGAGTCCCTGTAATGAATAAGAGCATGCCTCTCCTGAGTTAATTTCTTAAAAAATAAATCTTACATGGACCTTCAATTAAAATTTTCTTGTGTTTACTTTTCGTAAAGGATCGCGGTCAACTGTGATCTGTCCTGAGGGAACAAAGCTACTCTAATTACACTGTGTGCAGTTGGAATAGAAAATGACTCTAAATAACTTGGTTATAGGGATTGAAAAACGGTAGGTTACAAGTTTACCAGAAAAACAAAAAAAAATCATGCTTGAGCGCAGTTTCACAGTTAGGACATATTGTGTTAAGTAGAGATGAACAGACAGATGAATAGAGAAGACTACATAACAGTATACTACATGGTCTTTATAGGAAGCATGATATAATAAGAACAATTAAGTCTCGTAGACTGCAATGGGCAGGACATGTGACACGAATGGGGAGTGAAAGACATGCATGGAAGCATCTTCTAGGAAAACCGGAGGGAAAACGCCCAGTTGGTAGGCAAAGAATGAGGTGGGAGAATAACATTAACTATGATTTGAGGGAAGTAGATTATACAGGGGATGATTGGAAAACATTTAGCTCGGGATAGGGATGTATGGAGAGCTTCTGTCCGCGCGGCCATCAACCTATGGGTTCGATAGTGCCAATGAGTTAGTTTTAGGCATAAGGGTCTACAGCGACCACCGTTAGGGTCTCATGGTAGCATCGCTGCCTCGATCCGCGGTAGGGACAATTTCCCTGAGTGATTTTTTCGGGGTTCTTCCTCACCTGTAAAACAAATATCAGGAAACTTTAAGGCCAAATGGTCCCCGAATATCATCTGGCCATCATAATCACCATTATCATATCCGCCATGTTTAGTATGAATGTGTGTGTGAATGGTGTGTTTTGACTTATGTTGTGTTGTCTCGGACGAGTCCTGAAATTGAGATGATCATTAATCAGTGAGGATCTCCATGTTATTGTGTGGTCAAAAAAGTCTGTGTGTGATCCATAGTTTAAAATACCTCACCCGGCAGGTCGTGCCACTGTAAGGTCCGTGTAGAGTAGGGCGGTGTAAATTATAGCTATAAGGTGAGAGGTTAAACTAAATTAATGGAATGGAATTGGGGTATATAGAGCTCATGAAGATTAACATTTAAATTGTTCTACTATTTTTTGATGATTTTGTTATATTTAATATTTTTTTATTTATGATTTTGATTTCATTGTTGATAATCTGGACTCACTTAAGGGATCTCGGTTCTTTCTATAAATTTTATGTTGGTGACTAATTAGTTATTTTATGACTTTCTCAGCATTGTAAAAAAGCTTCTGAAGTTAATATCTCTTAAATGTATTAGCGTTTATTAAGATAAGCGTTTAAAAACAGTATTTTTTGTATTAATTATCTGCTTTATTTTCAATACTTCTAAAATTAATTTTAAAGCACCGTTGACGTTATGTAATAACATGTTAAACATTTAAAATAAATGCCTGATATATCAGTTGTCCTCACTAAAGTAAATTTCTGTTTGAAAAACTTAGTCAAGTAGTTAGAACTACTTGTTTCATATTTTTAAGATTTTACTGCATTATTGTGTTATAATAATATGGAAAAACGCGCACAAAAGTGCATTAGTTTATGTCTCTGCTGTATACCAGCAACGATTGTGTTCTCTTTAAACAGACACTGAAATTATATCTTTCACACGGTTTATCACAGAGCTTACACACGCAGTCACTTGACGGATCATGATAGTTTGAATTTTTGCAGAGTTTGTGGTGATATCTATGCACTGCCAGTCTTATTATTGCACTGCGTATCTTGTTGTTTGGTCCAGTCCAGTCTCGATTGATCATTGCATCTGTTGCGTAAAAATCGTCTGGTATTTCTTTTGTCTTGTTTTGACTTATATTCTTCAATTCAGTTTCCTGTTCAGTAGCTGGTAGCAGGAACTTCGTGCGTAGATCTTCCACGAGGAAACTTTCCCGTGCTAATTCATATGCAAGTCTGGATGGAGCAAATTTCGGGATCCCCATTGCTGCTTTTAGGAATCTTGCTTTCATTTTTTCTAATTATTGTGTTATGAAATGTTGTTTTTAAACTAATATTAGTAAAGTAGTGTTCTCGTAATAATTATTTTAAAGTATGTAGCTGGTAGTTAAAATTGTGTGTGTTCCAATGCCACCCAATGCAATTCTCCTATTTCGGGTTCCGTGATAGTCGAATAGATGGTGATAATGTGGTCTGTTTTCAATTTACGCACTAATTCACCAGACAGATTTAACTTAGATGATATGTAGGGTCTACTGGTATTGTTTTCAGAGAGGTCCGTAGTTTGTTTAAGTGTTTTTGTGTAGTGTGTGTTGTATGAGGGTTGTTTAAGAAGAGGAGGTGAAACCCGGTGCAGACAAGTAGCCTGCTCCTGTCGAAAAGCAATGTGGGGACGCCAGGCTATCGCTATCATCAATACAACATGCCTTTTCAACACATCGCGGAGGAATTTGAAATTCAATCCTGACATCTGCTGCTCATTCTATAGAATAAAAATTGTATTCCACCAACCCTCCTAATAACGATATTTAAAAAAAATTGCATTTTTATTATAATTTCTAACTCTTCGTGTATTGAAACCGGACTCGCTAGTGAAGAAGCAGATATGCTACTATCGGAGCTGGCGCGGCGGAAAATTTCTCTACCATATTTAATATCTAGATATAAACTTATTTGAGTGCTCCATATTTAGATATTTACTTCTCCTCCTCTTCCGCGGAAAGAATTCTGACAATAGTCACTACGTTACATGTTCCATTATACAGTACTCATATATTTTTGTTTAAACATATATTATTATGTAGTACATCGCTCTGGTCGGGTTCGGGTCCGGGTTCGATCCCCGGTCGGGGCAGTTTTTCTAGGTGAGGTTTTTATCGGGGTTTTTCCTCACCTGTAAGACAAATGTCAGGAAAACTTTAAGGCTCAAACGGTCCCCGAAATCATATGGCCATCATCACCATCATCATCCGTATCATTATCATCCTTCACCGGTGTGGAAAGCAACGGGAAGCTACCACACCTACAATTCGCTAGCAAAGCTGCAAAGCATAGCATGAAAATGCTATGATTGCAGTGAAAGACCTGCCCTCGGGCAGAATTACTATGGATGGATGGATGGAATATGTAGTAGTAGTAGTTGTAGCAGCAGTAGTAGTAGTAGTAACATTGAAAACCAGTCAACCGCTGTGATCTCAGAATAACGTCGTTGCCTCGTACGTAGTGGGCCCGGGTTCGATTCCCGGTAGGGACAAATTTCCTGGGTGAGGTATTTTCGAGGGTTTTCATTACCTGTATGACAAATGTCGGGAAACTTTAAGACCCAAATGTTCCCCGCACATCATATGGCCATCACAATCATCCATATAATATTCGCCTCGTTTAGTATGATTGAATGAGTGCATGGTTTGTCTTGTCTTAACTGTTCGTGTTGTCTCGAAGGTGGCCCTAGCATTGTGCTAATCACTTATCCACTATGATCTCCATGTCCTTGTGTGGTCAAAAATGTATGTGTAAGATTCATAGTTAAGAATCGTCTACCGACATGTCGTGTCCATGTGGCATGGGACATGAGAAAGTAGCTATAGGGAGACGTTTACATTTAGATAATGAGAGAAAACTAAAAACTAATACTATTACTTATCACTGGGTTGACTGTTTAAAGAAGGTAAACGCTAGTAGCCCATATAAAATATATGAAAACCATAATCCATGGGACGATGTACTTGGCCTACCAGCTGGCCGGGCCAATAACTGATTGTGCAGTTGATCGCGGGCCGGAACAACTTCTTGGCAACAGCAGACACCTTTTCACAAATTCGCCATCAGAAAACGGTTTTCCGTTTTCAGCAATTAGTTTCGAAACCTCATAACTCGCTTCTGTAACATTTCTTTGTCTTACACCACCACCCTGAGTTAGTAACTGCTGTTGTGCCGTAACTTTAGGAAGGAGCTCGTTCGCTTTTTCAGTACGCTCATCTCCATCAAATTTATCAAAATGGCTATGCTTTATTTGGTAATGTCTTTTAATGTTATATTCTTTCACAACTGCAATAACATAATTACAAATAACACCCAACACTTTGTTTCCATGCTCCTTCACGAAGTACTTGCTGGTCCAGGATTAGTTAAACTCCCTACACTCGGAATCAACTTTGCGTTTTTTTAAAGTATTTTCTCGCTTTAACACTATTTTTACAACTAGTCCGTGCACGGGCTACTATTTGATTGACAATATAACAAACGAAACAATTAATGTTCAAAGTTTGGAGTGGAGGAGAAAACGGTAAATAAGGGATGAATCATCTCTATTACTTTGTCAAGAGAAGCGGTGACACCTCAAATCCATATTCCAGAGAGATGAATTTCACACAGGGATGTCCAAACTAGATGTTACATTTTAAAATCTAAATTAAAAATATAAAATTAATTTGTTCATTTCATTCCTTACGCGGGCCATTCAAAAAGCCATGGCGGGCCGTAGTTTGGACGGCTCTGATCTAGGCAGTATAGGTGTAAAATGTGGTTACCATGCCGCAGAGCTGGATTTTTCACCTCGATCCGCTATCCAAATACCTCACGATGTTGGGCTAGCACCAGTAAAATACACTGGCCGAAATTTCAGTGTAAGCCTATGTTCCATAGCTCTGCGCCAAGCATGCCTTAAAATGCTCGGCCCCTGTAAGGGACACAACAATTATTTATTTATAGATTTTAAATGTTTACACATCTTTCTGTGTCTAAAGTTTTATTTTCCTTCTCCGCTCGTCTCTATCCATCCACTCCATGCCATCCAGTCATCTTGTTCTCATTCCGTTCTTATTTCTTTCATTTTTCTTTCTTTCTTCTTCCAGGTGGGCACAATTCCAATGTTTTTCTGGGTAACCATTCTCCTTGCATTCGTCTTACATGCCCATGCCAATTTAATTGCTTGTAACTTATGTAAACTACTATTGAAAATTATTTGTTTTCCCCGTATGACTTTATTTCTTATTTTTCTAATTTTGAATATCTTGATACTCTCCTCAAGAAATCCATTTCCATCGACAACGTTTTTGTTATTATTGTTATTATTATTATTATTATTATTATTATTAACGTAGATTTTCATATTATACAATATATGATATATTTATATATTTGTGTCTGACTTTTTTTTTTTTTTTTTTTTCGTATTTTGCATAATTATGCTGATTTTGTGAAATATAAGACCTTATGGCTTAACTCTGCAAAAATAATTACATATACTAGTACAGTATAATAATGATGATAATAATCATCAAACACCATTCAAGAGTATAGGCCAATGTTGACCTGTTTCGGTCTCAACTAGGCCTACGCAGGGTCTAAAAGTCGTTTTTGTGGACGTCCAGGTCGTCGACGGCCTCTTGGGCGATACCGAAGAACTGCATTGGTGTAATAATAACAACAACAACAATAATAATAATAATAATAATAATAATAATAATAATAATAATAATAATAATAATAATAATAATAAAAACCTTATTAATAATATAAACCTTGAGTAAATGGTATTGTTTTAATACAAATTTAATGTTAAATCTTACGGATTTATTAGGAACAACTAAATTTATTTTAATTAAATGGAAGGTCCGTCTGCAGGTCCATGACCATATCGAAGACAGCTTGACACATCTAGTTTATAAACTGCCCTCAAAATATAGAATTCAAAATTGCTGGGAATTACATAGCGGACATAGCCCTCTCTTTAAAAACGCATAGTCGATTTTCCGGTATTTCAAGAAAAAGAAGAGGAACAATTTGGAAAGTGAAGTGACGTCAGCGTATAGACGGATATTCCGATTTGTGCGGAAAGGAATTGCAAGTTATATAGCCGGCAGCTGAGCAGTGATGTGTATCATATCCCAGAGAGCGAGCCGACAAATCAGAACAGTCTCTTCAAGCTCCTCTACAACAACATGGTGAGCATCGCTTTGTATACATATTTCTGTAGATTTCAATTATTTCTCTGTATTATATATATTCACTCGGTAGAACTGTTAGCATAATTTTAAATCAACTTCGTGAATTAAGTAGCTTAATTTATGTAATTTCCAAGTTCATGGTTAAATACTCTTATAGTATAGTATTTCTGAAAATTACAAATCTGATGTCCTTAACTTTGTGAATTAAAATTTGAAGAGTACAGGAAAATAACGTAAAATTACCTATAAGATGATAAGCTAAACTGCGGAAATTGAAGAAAAAAATCTCTAGGTTAGTTTTCAAAATGAAATTGGGTTCTTCATAAGCCACTGTCTTTAGAATTCCTTCTGAATGCAAGAAAATTAAGTATTAGGGTATATTTGCATACGAAATAAAAATTAAATATCTGTCAGTAGTTCGTAATTAATTTAGTCGAAAAATGTATTCAGAGTTGATTTATCTCTAAATAATAAATTTGCATTAGTTTATGAACACAATTTCATTCAACAATCAAAACATGGAAATTACAAGAAAGACAACTTAAATTAATGAAACGAAGGTAATTAAACTTAACTGATTTTTTATTGTGATTTGGATAAACATAAGTAGCAAATCGTCTGTTAGAGATGCCCTTGACACTGTTTTCGCACAATTATAGACTTAGTTGTTACATTTTTAATTCTTAACGGTTGTGTAAGTTTTATGCTACTATATTATAGCATTAAAAAACTTGGTTTACAGTTGTGGATTACCTTGACTCTGTAGGAGTTAACTTCATAGAAAATGTAATAAGTATTTACTGCTGCACATGTTTTAAAGGACATGTTTATAAATATATATCTTTACATCAGGAAGCTTAAATAAATTATCCCGAAGAAAAAGTAGATTAAAAGTTTTATAATGTTTTGTATGCAATCATTTATATTTGGCAACGTCATTAAAATGGATAGGTAAATACATACAGTGGGTAAAAACATATTTGCACGCCCAGTCTTTTTGTGCAATTTCAAAGAAAATAAGTATTGTTAGTACAGATTTATCTGACACACAACCTGTTAGAAATAAACAAACATTAATATTTTATAAAGCCCAAGAAACTCAAGAAAATTATAGGAATAACTCAATAACACTGTTAAATTTTCAGACCAAGAACGCATTCGCACATGTACGAAATAAATATACTAATTATCTTATTTTAAGAAATATAGAGCACTTCAGTATTTTATATACATTCCTTTTGCATCAGTCACGGCTTGAAACCTCTTGGCAATTGTTGCACTATTAATATCTTTGTGATTTCTGACAAAATTTGGAAACTTTCAGATAATGTCAAATTTCTTAGAAATATGGATATCCCTTACTTGCAAATCCAAAATATGTCACAGATTTTCAGTTGGATTAATGATCGGTGACTAAGGAGGGTTGTTAAGCCTTCTTCGTACATTAAACTGCAGCCACATTTTTGTGCCCCAAGCAATATGCTTGGAATCATTATCTTATTGGAAATGATACGTATATATTAATGAAGTCTAATAGTCAGGTTGAGAAAACAGTTATAACGGCTGGGGGACCCGACATGCTAACCATATGTCACCCCTGCACTCTCTAGATTACGTCTACCTATGTGATTAACACATGTGGATGTAAGACCAGCAATCGGCTGGTAGGCCAAGGGTCTTCTAGGCCTGTAGCGCCGTGGAGTTTTTTAGAAGCCTAATAATGATGCACTTAATGGTAAATTATCTTGCAACACTACGATATACTTAGTGGCAGTCATTGTGTCATCAATAAATCCAATACTTCCAATCCATTGTACGCCATACTTCCCCAAATCATCATGTTGCCAGTAGCTCGGAGAATCTTTTGACAGAACTCTGGATTTGATTTTCGCCATACGAATCCCTTCTCATCAGATCCGAAAATAGTATTTTACTTTCATCTGAGATATTTATTTATTTGTATTTGTGCTGGTTGAGTGGAAGAGAAGGCCTTATGGCCTTAACTCTACCAGAATAAATCAAACATTATTAAAAGAAAATAAAGGTAATTGTATTTTTCCAAAACTCTATGAGATTGTCCACATAGTTTTTAGCTTACTAATTGCTTATATTTATTTCATTAATAAATGTCTCCTTTCTCGGTGTTCTAGCGGGAAATTGTGTACTATGCAAAAAAAATCTTGCTGTCAGAGCACTAAGTTTCTTCCCTGAAAGTGTAACGGTATGTGAAAACAATGTTTGAGTTCTTGTAAACGGGTTCTTTACCACTTGACATACAATTTCTCGCTTCGCCCTTGCTGAAACTGCTATGGACGCCCTGGTCATGATTAGTTAACTGTAGTATCAGTTTCTTCGCATTTTTTAATCACATAACACATTTTTAAAGATATTCTGATTGAATTTTTTACTTATTTCACGATAACATTTAAATTGCTTTCGCAGCAAGATAATTCTATCTCGCAGACATGACACAAGTTCTCGTGCCTTGGGAGACATTTCCTTTCAAATACAAACTGAGGTATGCCTACAATTTCATGTAAGGAAGAGAAAACTTTAATCCTTGCAATGACCGCCAGCGTTCCATTTTGTTTACGTTTCGTTGACCTCTACTTAGTTTGAAAATATATTTTTTTTTTTGGGTTGAGAATTTGCCGTTGCTTTGGATTATGTACTTAATATTAGATTTTCTGGGCTTTTAAAATTTAATGTTTGTTTACATGCAAGAAACTATGAATCGACATAATTTCTAATAACATTATTTTTTCTTCGGAATTATTAAGGAAAACTGGTGTGCAAATACTTCCTTGTCCCACTGTATTTATTGTTAGAAACATTTTATGAGGTATAGCAACTTCAATTATTATACGCTGATAAATTGGTAGACCTACAGCATTTAAACAACTTAGTGCTATGGACACTACAAAGTGGAGTTAGTTATTGGTGATCCGATCGTTGTTTTATATCACACGCTGTATTATTTGTACAATTTGGAAGATTGTACATTCAAAGATATGACTTAATTATTTTTAGTTTATATATATGCGTGACGGCCGCCTTTACCCCAGAACAAGCGTCTGGTACTCATTTCAGTTAGAGGCTGAGTCGACCCCAGGGCCATAGTGCCGCCAGAAGGTTTGGATCAGTTTAAAAATCCTGACCCCACCGGGACTCGAACCCTCGACCTTCCGGCTTGTAGCGCAGTGCCTTAACCACTACGCTACGGCGTGCCCCTATATATATATATATATATATATATATATATATA
The DNA here is from genome assembly GCA_030220185.1 of Diploptera punctata. Classification (NCBI taxonomy): domain Eukaryota; kingdom Metazoa; phylum Arthropoda; class Insecta; order Blattodea; family Blaberidae; genus Diploptera; species Diploptera punctata. The sequence continues at coordinate 160,044 of JASPKZ010007372.1, read as the reverse complement.
TATATATATATACAAGTTATCATTTGTAACAGAAAACAAAGTGGAAATTTGAGATTTACAATTTTTGGAATCAATGTTTCCATGGTTATTTCAACACTCAATAAGTGTATCCTCCGTGAGCCTGAATGGCCGCATAACACCTACGAGGCATGCTTCGCAGAAGCCTTCTTACAGAAACTTGTGAGATTCTCCCATTCCTCGGTGAGTGCATTTGAAAGTTCTTCAAGGTTCTGAGGTACAGCAGGACGCTTACGAACAAGTTTTTCTAACTTATCCCACATATGCTCGATCGGATTAAGGTCCAGACTGCATGCAGGCCAGTCCATCACCCAAATATGGCATTCTTGCAGGACATCTCTGATAGCCTGTGCTGTAATGACATCTAGCATTATCTTGCATTTGAAGAAAATTAGGGTCCATACCATAAGCAAAGGGTACAACATGTTGGAGGATAATGTCATTAATGTAAATATCAGCATTCATTGGCTGTAGGACGACAAGCTCTGTCCGAGACTCAACAGTAATCCCAGCCCAAACCATAACCGAACCACCTCCAAATCTGTCACGTTCCATATTTGTGACTGGATCAAAACGTTCACCAGGACGTCTCCATACACATGTACGACCATCAGAACCTGTTATACGACATTTTGATTCGTCCGTGAATACAACACCCTTCCATTGGCGGAGCTGGCAGTTGACATGATTCTGAGCAAATCGCAGCCGGGCTTCTTTGTGCTGACGTGTTAAACGAGGGGCTTTAAAGGGGATTCTAGACCTCAACCTTGCATTTCTCAGTCTATTTCTTACAGTCTGATCAGAAATTACCGTCCCAGTTGCTGTGCGTAAATGATTTTGTAGATCTTTGGTTGTAGATTTTCTTCTGCACAAAGTTGATAAGACAAGAAATCTATCCTGTACGTCTGTAGTCTTCTTCTTACGACCTTGCCCGGGTTTCCTCTTGTATCCATGTGTCTCTCTATATCACCTCCACAGCCTATGGATGACGGAAGGAGAGAATCCTGGAGACATGGCGAATGGAAAGACCATCTTCAATTAATGCAACTGATGTTTCATTCAGATGTCTCATTGCTATGTATTAGCTTCAGAGAACAAAAATAACAATTCCCTACCCCTGTTTTTAAAAAGTAAGTAAAGTAAAAGTAAAGTAATCCCACTACAGGCCTCAGGAGGCCCTTGGGGTAGTAGGAGGTTAAGGCTCCCACTTTTTCTAGACAATCGGCATTTGATGTCAGCCGGGTTGTCAGCCCTGCGTGACGGCCGACTTTACCCCCAAAACAAGCGTCTGGTACTCATTTCCGTTAGAGACTGAGTCGACCCCAGGGCCATAGTGCTGCCAGAAGGTTTTGGTCAGTTTAAAAATCCTCACCCCATTGGGACTTGAACCCTCGACCTTCCAACTTTTAGTGTAGTGCCTTAACCACTACGCTACGGCGTACCCCTTTAAAAAAATACAAATCAATACGAACTCACTTTGGTTTCAGCAACTCTTGGAATTTCACTACATATTTAGAGAAAAATTAATAAAACCCAGAAGATCTTCAATCTGATTTGAAACAATACTTGAACTCAAAACAACTGATTCTCAAAAATTAAATTGTTACAATATTTATTTTGTGGCTTTGGTTTAAACATGTATTCCTCTAATTTTCTTGAGTAGTATATATATAAACTACTCATTTTAAAAATTTATAAAGATATTTATAAACAATTAAAATGCAAAAAACCATAAAATTCATTAAATCTAACGAGGCTGCACTATATATAAATAATACAGGTAAATTGGATTGATTAAAATATCATTTAGATTACTTAAGAATATTATTTTTAATTTGAGAAGTATGTTTCGTGGTACCTGATACAGGCGGTACAGGAATTTACAGAATATAAACCTGCTATATCCACCTTAATCCTGCTGTTCAGTCTCTAGTATAATACTTCCTTTGCGCACCATCTCTGTACATGTTAAAGGTTTGAAAATATTTGCCCAGCTAACTGAATTGTGACATTGTGCATTTTTCACAGGGTTTTTATAGTGTAACTGTTTTCTATACTGCAAGAAAGAATTATAGGCTATATATACATATGTGTGTGTGTCAATGCTAAATGGTATATATGTCAATGTTAAATGGTGTCCATTGGAACACACATATAACAAGGAAAATAAATTACAAATATACAACTCAATAGTGAGAAGTACTGTCACATATGGAGCTGAAGCATAGATATTCAACAAAAACTTATGTCAATGAAAATAGAATTCTTGAGGAGAGCAGCAAGACATTCAAAATTGAAAAAAATAAATAAATAAATAAAATAAAATCTTACGAGAAAAAAAAAAATTAATATTCAGTTGTACATTATATAAGATATAGGCAGTTAAATTGGTATGGGCATTTACAACAAATGCAAGAAGAAAGGTAACCCAGAGAGACATTGGAATGGTGTCCCCTTGAAAGAAGAAAGGAAGGAAGACCTCAAAACTCATGGATGCAAGAATTAATAACTGGAATGAGAACAAGAGGACTAGAGGACATGGAATAGATGAATAGGGATGAGTGGAAAACTTTAGGTACAAAAAGATGTGTAAACATTGAAAATATGCATAAATTATGGAATATTTACCTAAAACTTTAGGTACAAAAAGATGTGTAAACATTGAAAATATATAAAAATTATGGAATATTTACCTAAAACTTTAGGTACAAAAAGATGTGTAAACATTGAAAATATGCATAAAATTATGGAATATTTACCTAAAACTTTAGGTACAAAAAGATGTGTAAACATTGAAAATATATAAAAATTATGGAATATTTACCTAAAACTTTAGGTTCAAAAAGATGTGTAAACATTGAAAATATGCATAAAATTATGGAATATTTACCTAAAACTTTAGGTACAAAAAGATGTGAAAACATTGAAAATATATAAAAATTATGGAATATTTACCTAAAATGTCCGTCTATTCAACTTTATAAGTTATTTAACTGTAGCTCTTTCGGAACTAGTCCCATCATCAGCAGGAATCAAAACTGGTGTTTTACTGAAGATCTGGTAGAGGGGGTTACATGTACTGGGTTCGGACCTTTTAGGTAAATATTGCATAATTTTATACTTTAATTTTGAATAATACCTCAACGGAACATATCATGAATCTTACAAAAGTTGAAAATATGTAGGCCTATGCATGTGTGTGTTTGTGTTTGTGTGTATACATATATATATATATATATATGAAATCCCTAAATGTGAGAACAAAAATGAAATTGCAGTATATCAAAATGATATACTATAGTGAGTGCCACCGTGTTAAAGGCATATGAAGGCCAATTGATATCTGGTATGTAAAGGGTGCAAAAAATCCATTAAAGTGGTTATTTCCTGATAAAACAATTTCAACACAGCCCGCCTTCATATGCCTTAAACTAATGATATTAAAAACATGTGTATAACGTGTTTTCAAATCCATGTGTTACTTGTGAAGACAATATCATTTAATAGTTGTTTCAATTGGTATCAGAAAGCAGTGGTCAGTGTATGTTTAATTTTGATCATCGGGTCAACAATGACATACGCACAAAGATCGTTCTACGCTTCTAATCATAAGGGTAATTATCCGCAATTGCTCCCACGTTTTGGAGCTACTGACGACAATAACACTAAACTTGCAAACCGCATTGGAGAAGAGAATGAAGACAATACAACTACAACTGGCAGCAATCCCTCTGATGCAGTTCATGATTCTGCAGAAGTGAACCGCGTTGCAAGTTGGCCTAAAGATCGCCAGCCATTTTGGTACATCAATCAGCAACACATCAACAATCAGCGTGGTCAGAAAGTGCCATGTATCAACTGCGTGAACCCACAGCAAACTGCACAACAACCTCTGCCACAGTCTCCCTTTGCCTCAAGATCTTAGATAAATAATAATTTGAAAGGATCGTCATTTCAAACAAAAGTGTTATATTTTTATATACTAGTCGATTGCTCATGTATTGATGCAAAGTTTTGAAAAATGCAGAATTTTGTTATTAAAGACATTTGAAATAAAAAAATGTATTTTAATTATCTTGCAGAAGCAAAATATATGTAACTTAAACTTTGTAACCATTGTTTTGATATACCGGCTGATATTGATCTTTTTTCTCTCTTTGAGGATGAAGAAAAACACTGAAATATGCCTAATAATTTTTCCAAAATTGAATTCATTATAGAAAATGTGTCCACCGCTGTGGTCTCGAGGTAGCGTGCTGCCTTGTCACGCAGCGGGCCCGGGTTCGATCCCCGGTTGGGACAGTTTTTCTGGGTGAGGTTTTTATCGGGGTTTTTCCTCACCTGTAAGACAAATGTCAGGAAAACTTTAAGGTCCAAACGGTCCTCGAAATCATATGGCCACCATCATCATAATCATCCTTATCATTATCATCATCATCATCATCATCATCCTTCACCGGTGTGGAAAGCAACAGGAAGCTACCACAGCTATAATTCCCTAGTAAAGCTGCAAAGCATAGCATGAAAATGTTATGATTGCAGTGAAAGACCTGCCCTTGGGCAGAATTACTATGGATGGATAAAAATGTATGAAGGGGTAATATTTGTGAATAGTTGAGAATAATTCCTTAATTTTAACAATACATAATAAATATTTAGTAATGTTCTTGTTCATACAGTACTGTGATAATGCTGACTGAAATTTGTCGTGGACTGTTTAACCCCCCCCCACATTATTTTTCATTACTAGTCATCCTGATGATATTTTACAGCAAATGTAATCCAACTTTAATGCAAAGTATTTAAAAAAAATAATTTGAACTTCAAAGAAGATTATTGATATAAAACATAAATATTTCAAATTTTTCCTCTTAGCGATTATTTTAGATGTGATTCCAAAGAACCCCTCCCTCCTTATAAATGATAAAATACAGTATGCTGTTGGTTTTATTAAGGTTTTGACAGTGTTTTTTTGTGTTCTATGAATATTTTCTTTATTATTTTTTATATAAACCAAATACTTAATAAAATTATTATTTTATATACATATGTTATTATTATTATTATTATTATTATTATTATTATTATTATTATTATTAAACATGCATCAGATCTACCATTCTTAAAAGTCATCTAATCCAAATTCTAAACTTAAGTATCATGTTGATTTCCTATGCATGTGTGCATGCGCGCACGTGCATCTGGTTTAAATGCTTGTATTTTATTACTATTAGAACTTGAACCACATGCAGAAATAAAATTATTTACTGAAACATTAATGTTACTCTCAGAAATGTCAGAAAATCACATTTAAAGTCAAGTTATTAATATTAACTCATTGGCACTATCGAACGCGTAGGTTAATGACTGTGCTGACATATGCCCTCCATACTTCCCTAACATGGACTAATATTTTTCAATCATTCCCTTTTATAATTCACATCCCTTAATACTATTTTTTGCAACCCATTTTTGACCTACTTACTTGGCACTTTCCAAAGATGTTTCCATGCCTCCCTTTCATTCCCCATTCTTGCTACATATCCTCCCCATCGCAGCCAATGTGATCTAATTGCTGGATTTACATCTGATTTTCCTTAAAGATTATGTAGGTCTGATTTTTCCTTAACGATTATGTAAGTCTCCATTCACCTGCCTGTTTCTCTTTGCTTCAATAAGTTTCCTAAGAACTTCATTCTCAAATATTCGTAACATGTTCTCCTTCCTTAAAGTAAGAACCTGTGTTTCGCATCCATATAAAATAATAGGAAGAATTGTCGTTTTTCATATTTCTTGTTTAACATTTTTTTTAGTGGAAGTTGGAATGACAAGAGTTCCTGTAATGCATAATAGAATGTGTTTCCAGAGTTGAGTCTATGTTTAATTCCTTTCTACACATCATTCCTGTTTGTAGGCCTAATTATTGTTGTTAGGTGTTAGAATACTACCGCATCTTAAAAAATTCCACCATTTTTTATTAACTGTTCATTTCAATTATATAATATATTTCTATGTTTGACTGTATGTTAATTTTTATTGATATTTACATCCAGCCTCAGTTTCTTAGTATTTAATCGAATCTATCTGTTGAATTTAGTTATTTCCTCGCTAAAGGCCTAATAATAGCCTACTACATGATCAGCTTAGGCCTACACCAACAGCTGATTATTACCATTGAGTTTTATGCCTTGTTTAGGCCTATCCTCTAAAGATTTTATTGTATTCTCTAATACAAAATTAAATAGCATAGCCATAGGAGATAGTGTATCTCCTTGCTTTAACCCATGTAAATTCCGAAGTATCCGAAAACTGTTTGCTTACCCATTTCCTCCTCCTTGTTCCATTTACAAAATTTCGAGTAAGTCTAAGTTTATCAGAATTTCGAATTCCAACACGTTACTATATAACTTCATCATCATCATCATCATAAAAATCATCCACGGATTAAGCCTGTTGGCTCGTTCCGGTTTCATGAAAGCTAGAATTGTTAAAATTGTTCAGACCATTTTCTGTGTGGGCATCCAACATTTCTCCTTCCGTGCAGTTTATATTTTAGCAATAATTTTGGAAATCTTTCTTCTGGCTACTATATAACTTCTCCCTCTTAATTGAATCGTATACCTTTTTCGAGATCTACATATAGTTGATGTATCACTACCATTACATTACCGTTTATCCTGTCTTATACTAACAATCAGATCTATTGTAGACCTATTTGTTCCAAATACATATATTTTGTCGCCAATGTAGGGAATAACTCTGTATATTAATACCGGACTACCAATATAAACCCAGACCGGCCTCACAGGGTTTCACCCGTCAGGCAGCACTCTCCCCTCATCTGCATTTCACTCTGCCAGCCGCTCGTCCTTGAACTAGTCAGTTTACTATCGTTCGACAAGATGAGACATCAGCTGACATTAGAGCAGCGCATTTATGTGTGTAAATGTTATTATAAATACGAATCAGCTCGTCGCGTTCGCGAGGAATTTATTCGGAACTTCTCTGGACAATTACCTCCTTCCAGATCGACAATCCACGATCTTGTGACTAAATTTGAGACCATTGGTTCAGTACAAAATAAGAAACACTCGCTCCCCAGATCTAACAATGTGTGATTTTTATTTGTGGGGTAGCCTGAAAGACAAAGTGTACAAAACAAATCCGCACACATTGGAAGAACAACATAAGAAATGAAATCAGAAACTTGACAGTGCCCGAACTACAGCATGTCAATCTAAATGTGTTTACTCGGTATAGTGCCTGTTTAACTGCGGGAGGACAACATTTCCAGCATTTTCTATAAGGTAATAAACTGTTCAAGGATGGGTGGCAGGCAGGGTGAATTGCGGGAGGAAGAGACAGCACTGCGTGCCGGGTGAAACTCCGTAAGGCCGGTCCGGTTTTATATTGGAAGCCCGTTATATTTTGTTTGTATTGTATTGTAAGCCCATATTTTCCCTTTACAGAGATTTAGGCGTTCTCCCCCTACATGGAAGAATTTGAACCATACTAAATTAGTTACACTTGTTTTTCGTATAGATGTCATTTTTAGTGGTCCGTGGTCAGCGTTCCACCTCATACTGACATCTAGGAAAACAAGGTAGTATTAGGACTGGAAAATTCGGTAAATTTTGCTTAGAGGCCTGTTCATTCAGGCTTAAGGATTTTTTTACGAGCCTGAAAATCTTCAGACTCGGGACCCACGGGTTAAAGTCCCTCCCGGAGGACTTGCTCCTTGGATTTTTCCATCCTAAAAAATCCATCAACCCTGGCCGGGTTTGAACCCGCGACTCTCGGAACCAGAAGCAAGGAGCATAACAACTAGTCCACATATGAAGTTAAAATTAATAATATAATGGCCCTGTAGTCGCTGCATCAGCTTTATCTCTTTTCTTTAGATTGGTACAATAACCGACTTTTTCATTCATTTGGATGGGAAACCTTTTCTAAATTCTGCTAAGCAACCGGTGTATTCTTTCTATCGTTTTTTCTCGCCATGATTTTATCAGTTCTGCTGAAATCCCATTTGAAATTGTGTTGTATAGATATTTAATTAATCTACTGCCATTTCAAAATCTATCGCAACCGTTGGTGGACGCGTGGCTAACACACGCTGCTGCAATGACTGGCATCTCAGGTTCAAATCCTGGTGGTTCTGGAGGGGTATTGGTGGTGGGCCATACTGGAATTTTTCAGGTTCTCCCATTTCCCGAATAAAATGTTATCCCACCAAAACTATCTACTCCAATTCCTTCCTCCGTCATTTATTTCCTATCATTCATTTCATATCACTTTTGACCTCATCTTACGTAAGTTAAAAATAGCCTTTATTAGCAAACCAACAGGTGTTTAAAATGTGTGGTTTGGTGATCTGATAGGGCACACTCATATATTTCTCATGTCTCCAAACCTGTGTGTCAACTTAGGGCAGAATAGAGCCAAAAGGAAAGGTTATAGTCCCGCCTCGAGGCCTTGGGCCCAGCCCAAATATATGGTGGTTGAGTCATGTGTGTCAATGCTTGACGTGTGTCGAACCAGGAACACCATAACAGACTACATATCACCATAGAGTAGAGTTCATCTCATCCATTCCATAAATTAAAGAGAGGTAATACAATGAATCTAAAATAAGGGTATGTGTTAGTGTCTCAAAATGCGAACCCATTTCTACTAATCTAACATAACCTCTGATGCGCTTGACCCTGTGACTAATATTTTTACTGATGTAAATCATCATATTCAGTATCCTATTTTGCATTCCTCAACGTGTGAAGAGAATTTTAAGAACCAAAATTATTATAAAAATTTTATGAAATTCATAACACACATTCAAAACAATATGTAATATTTTGCCAAGACTTTTATAGACAATTTATGTAATTCATAACACCCATTTAAAACCATAAGTTAATATTTCTGTTTTACAATATATAATATAATATTGTTATAGTAAACTACAACTCTGACATGCTTTTGTGGTGAAATAGGGTTTCAAAATATTTGGAGATTCATTAATAATAATAAAATCCTATTTTGCATGTACACTTAGCAAAAAAAAAAAAAGAATGGGTTGACACTTGATCTCGAATATTTTAAGTTCTAACGCGCGATTCACACGAGTAAACTAATTACACAGCAGAGCTAAAATACGTCTCCCTTCTTCCTCTGAAGAACATTCGTTCAAGCACAGCAAGCCAGCACATGCTTAGCTCAGTGCTTAATGGTTTGATTCGTATGCAAAAGGTCACAAGTTTGATTCCTGATGAGGTTAAATTTTTTAATTGTTGAAATGCTTTCTATTTTATTCTTGCTACTCTTAAACAAAAACACAAACAGACTATTATTATTATTATTATTATTATTATTATTATTATTATTATTATTATTATTATTATTATTATTATTATTATTATTATTATTATTATTATTATTATTATTATATATATTATTATTACTAAGAGTGGACATGTTTACCAAGTTGGTGTTACAATTGGTGTATTCAGAACTCAATTAGAAATTAACAATTTAAAGTGCAACAGTATATTAAAAGGTGCAAATTAACATCAGTGGAGTGAATATTAGTATCATGTGTTTTAATAATAAATCATTATTTATCAAAGGTATTTATTTCGACTATGCAACATTACCCTATAACCTTTTGCTCTACGACGAGTTTCCAGGGAATCATCCCTGTGGTCCTCCAACAATCTACAGTTTATAAACTGTGGTGAACTCCGCAGTCAGAGGAGACCCCTCCAATTTCTATTACTATTATTAATATCATTATAATTATTAACATTACAATTATTATTATTATTATTATCTTTTTTTTCATTTTTTTTTTTTTTTTTTTCAGCATGCCCCATTACCATAGTAATATTACATGCATAACATAACAAACATAAAATCAGATAACATAACATTACATAACATCACATATTTGGTTTTTGTTTACATGTTTTTTTTTATCTTCGTCACTTGTTAATCACTCATTTTCGTACACTATTGTTTTTATATATTTTTTCAAATGTCTTAAATATTTGTGTATTAGGTCTTTCTCCATCACAGGCCATGTTCCTCCTTCTTTGCTGATTTCTTCTTTCAACTTATTTCTAATCACTAGGCCTCAACCAAAAATATATAAAGTTTTAAAAAATTTAAATAATGATTCAAGAGAAAATGCACATTTAAATTGTATATCTAAAGAATCTTGGCTTAATTACTTTCATCATTTATGGACACAAAAGGATGATTTATTACAAATACCAATCTCTGATAACACTGCTTTGGAACAAATTTCTATAGATGAACTAACTGATGTTGTTAAATCATTAAAAAGTAACAAAGCTCCCGGAGAAGACCACATTAATCAAGAATTATTTAAATTTTCAACTAAAAAATTTTTAGACAGATTTCTTATTCTCCTTAATATGATATGGGAAGGACAAGAACCACCACAAAGCTGGAACAAATCCATTGTAATACCAATCTTCAAAAAGGAAGTCGCCAAATCAAAGATAACTATCGTGGAATTAGCTTGTTGAACTCTGGATATAAAATTTATGCTAATATTGTTAAGAATAAATTGAGGAAAATTTATGAAAATATAATTGGAGAAGAGCAGAATGGATTCAGAAAGGGTAGAATCTTGTACAGATGGATTCTTTACTCTAAAACTACTATTAGAAAAGCACAAGGAATTCAATATAGAAACTCATATCGCCTTCGTTGACTTCATAAAGGCTTTTGACAAAGTAGACAGAAATATATTACTACAAATTTTAGCTGATGATAACGTTCCACAACAATATATTACTAATATCTTCAACATCTATAAAGATAATGAAATCTCTGTTAAACAAGATGGCAAATTATCTTCTTGGGAAAAGATCAACACTGGAGTAAGACAGGGATGTGGACTTTCACCGGTGCTTTTCATTATATACATGAATAAATTAATAAATGAATGGAGGAAAACACAACGAGGATATATACCCATCAATAGGAACCTCAAACTCGATGCTATTCTTCTTGCAGACGATTTAGCTCTCCTGGCACTTTCCGAAAATGATTTGCAACGATCAATTTATAATTTACAAAAAATAGGTGCCAAATTTAATATGGAAATATCAATTAACAAAACTAAAATTATGGCATTTCATGGGAAGGACCCCATACAAAGTAAAATTTGTCTCCAGAATAAAATTTTAGAGAGATCTAATCAATTTAAATATCTTGGATATTATCTCTCTATCTGGGATGAAAAGGATATCCCTGAAAAAGTTACTAGTTATAATAAAAGTTTAGGAATTATTAATCAAGTTATGAAACCATCCCTTGTACAAAAAAACACCAGATTACGTTTATATAACACTTTGGCTAGACCAGTGTTGACCTATGGTAGTGAAGCATGGACACTAAGAAAACAACATGAAAGCAGAATAACGGCTTGTGAAATGAGATTCATGCGCAGAACAGCGGGTTACACCAGATGGGATCGGAAAAGGAACACCGATATCTTAAAAGAATTGAAGACTACGCCAATTTTGGAATATATTAAACAGTACCAACTAAATTGGAAACACCATCTTGAAAGAATGAGTTCAAATCGGATCCCGAAAGCTGTTTATAATTATATACCAAGAGGACGAAGATCACTGGGCCGTCCTATGAAACGCTGGAGGGAAAATTTTCTATAGGATCGTAACAGGCCTTGGCCTAATACTTGGAAGGAAGAAGAAGAAGAAGACTTATTTCTAGAATGCTGCTGCAATTCACAATTATAAAGGAGATGTTCTAGATTTTGAATTGCTTTTCTAGATGGACAGGTTGCGTTGTTTAATATTCCAATACGATAAAGATGTGATTTATTTTTTCCATGACCAGTTACCATTTCAGAAAATTCTGGAGTTATTTCAGATTTAAGTTTTAATCTGTCTCTGACTGATGGGAAGAACTTCTTACATGTGGCTCCTTTATCTGCGTTGTCCCATTCGTTCTGCCATTTAATGGTTCCTTCTTCTTTTATTTGGGCAACTATTGATGATTTAGGTATTTTTGTATATTCTACGGTTACGCTGGTTTCTGTTGCAGCTTGTTTTGCCAATTCATCTGCCATTTCATTCCCATAAATTCCAACATGTGCTTTTATCCAGCCGAAATGTACTATCCAATTTTGTTCCCTGAGTTTTGCTATTGTTTGTCTTATTTTTGATATGATATATCCCTGTTTGAAGTTGTTTTTAATTAGGTCGAGAGTAACTTGACTATCTGTATAAACTGCAACAAGGCTTTTTTCAGAGCTGTTTTGGTCAATTGATGGTATTGCTTCTAGAGCTTTAAGAATTCCTATCTGTTCAGCTTGATTATTTGAGCAACGATTGGACAGTTTGGCTTTTATTGTATGCTCTAATTTTCCGTTTCTCAAGATAACTGCAGCAGCCCCTACCATTCCTTGGAACTTACTACCATCAGTGTATATTTTTATTTTGTAGTTGTTCGATTCTTCAATGTCATCCACATTAATTCTTTCTGCCGGATGTGGCCACTCCTCCTTTTTGAGTGGTGCGTCAATGTTTGTGTGCTCATCGTGTATGGCTCTATATAACTGGGCTGTTTCTTGTATACTGATAGTTATGGGTTTAATTCCAGCTATGATACAAGATACTTCATATGGTAATGTTTTATAGGCTTTGGCTATGGTGACATTTATAATTCTTTGAACCCTCTTCAGCTTTTTAAAATTTTTTTGTTTTCTTAATTCTTCCTCCCATATTGGGGCCCCATATGTTAACATAGGCAAGATTGCTCCATTGTATATAGTCTTTAATGCTTTATGTCCTAGCCCCCGCTGCATTCTAGCTGCCCTTCTTAACATGTTCATTAGGCTCATAGCCTTGTTCGTTGTTATCTCAATGTGTTTATCAAAGCTTAGTTTGCAATTGAGGTGGATTCCTAAATATTTAATTTCTTGAACTTGCTTGATGCGTTCATGGTTGACGTGTACACTGATATTTTTATTAATGGAGGTCCTTTTCCTTGATATTAACATTGCTGTGGACTTGGATTCATTGAATGTGATTTTGTTATTGTTAGCCCATAATTCTATTTTTCTTATGTCAGTATTTGCGTAATTTTCTGCCTCATTGTCGTTACTTCCTGTTGAGAGAAGTATTAGGTCGTCAGCGAAAGCGATAACATTAGAGTGATTTGAGAAGTTAAGGTTCAACAGTGAGTTGTACATGATAGTCCAAAAGCCAGGTCCGCTACAGGATCCTTGTGGGCATCCTTTGGTTACTTCTTTGTAACTCTAAGCGTATTCACTGAGAACATTGCTGATCTGTCTCTGAAATAATTCTGTGCTAAAATGTATAGATTTTTGGACATTTAAGTTGTTTTAGATTGTATAGTATGCTCGGCCACCATGCCGCATCGAATGCACCTTTAACATCTAGACTTACCAGAACTAAACTTTGTTTTATATTCAGGCTCTGTTTAATGGTTTTTGTAACCTCCATAACTGCTTGTATTGTTCCTACTTGTGGGGTGAATCCAAATTGGTTGTTATTAAGTAATTTATTCTTGTACATGTGATGTAGAATTCTATCGATGAGTAGCTTCTCCAGTACTTTTCCCGCTACATTGAGGAGGCTTATTGGTCTGTATTTTGACACTTCATTAGTATGCTCCTTGCCTGATTTAGTGATTGGAACTATTATTGATTTTTTCCACATTTTTGGGAAGCAACCTTTTTGCAAGCATGTATTGTACAGTTCTGTAAATAAGTTAGGGATAAGTTTGAATACTCGTAGTAGTATGTCACTTGATATGCCATCTTCCCCAGGTGTTTTTTTAGGATCAAATTTCTTGAGCACAGCGAGGATTTCCTCCTTTGTGAATTCTCTGTCATTTGCTTCTTCTGGTGGGTCTATTATAAGTTTTCTAATTTCTGAATGATATTTATTATCATTTTCTTCATTGTCCTCAGGTACAAAATAATCCATGATATGTTTTACTGTACTTTCCATGTCCTTGGTATATAGCCCTTCTGGCATCCTAAGTGTAGTCAAGGAGGTCTTATTTCTAGTTTTTCCAGATAGGCTTTTGTAAACTATGTTCCATGGATTGGATCCAGGTGTAACTTACAAGCATTTCTCCATGACTTTGTTTTTTCCTCTTGGAGCTTAGCTTGATACGCCCGTTTGCCTTCTTGGTAGAGGTTCTTTCTCTCTTCTCTTAGTTTTGAATTGTTCTGCGTTTTTTGGTATCTTCGCCTCATTGCGTTTGTCTTTTTACGTAGAATCGTTAATTCATTTGTCCACCAAGGGACAGATCTACCTTTCCTTTTTTTACATATATTCTTTGGTCGGAATGCCAATCTACTTGCTATTTGAATGCAGGAAAAGAAATCTTCTATGACCTCATTAGTGTGGTTTGTTTTCTTAAGTTTCTCTGTTAGTTCTTTTTCAACAATTATAGTATCTTTTGTTGTATAACTAAACGTGGCTCTAATCGTTTCCATCAGGCTTTCATCAAATTTGTGGAAGTTTTCTTCTTTTATTATGTATTGTGGATAATTATTCTGTCCAGGTGTTCTGTATTCATTATTATCTGCTATTTTGAAAGAGATGAGTTTGTGGTCAGAGCAACTTTCCTCCTCTCTGCTGGTCCACTCAATAACAGATTGAAAGAGATTAGAAGTGGAGATTGTTAAGTCAACTCGACTGCTAGCTCTACTAGTCTCAAATGTTGGGATTCCATTATCATTGTTAATTATTATTAAGTTCCTGGTAGTTATAAATCCTTCAAGTTTTTTACCTCGGTGGTTCGTTTTATTGTCGAACCACGTGATGCTCCTAGCATTTGTGTCAACTGCGATTAATACTCCAAAGTCCTTTGCATGATGTATTATAGTTTCAATATGTTGTATATCTCTTTCTATGTCTCTTTCGATATCAAAGTATAAGCTCGCTGCATAAAATTTTTTGTTGCTGGTAATGATTTCTACTACAACACAGTCCGTGTTACTTAGCTGGTTAATTGCTATTGTATCCATTTTGTTATTATTAGTTATTATTGCAGTATGTTTTCTCCCGGTTCCCCCTGTAAATGTTACAAACGTCTTGGGGAGACCTGCCAGTTGATTATTAATAACATACGGTTCCTGCATAAATATTAAGTCTGTGTTTTGTTCGCTTATAATTTGCACTAAATTGTTGGTTGCATTCCTAGAATGTTGCATGTTAAGTTGGAGACATCTTAATGTATGAGACTGGTTATTATTCACACCTATATTATTGATTTGTAGCCATATTAATAATCTGTGTTTAAGAATATACTTATTTAACATTGCCTTATAAATATTACATTCTTTATCAAGTGAAGAGTGATTCTCATTTACCAGTGCCGTTTTATTGTATTTATTGTGATTAACACAATTAATACATTATATATTCTTCTTTTCTTACTGTACATTCTCTAATGTGATGATTACCTGTGCAGAGTGGACATGTTTGATCGCCTCTACACTCTTGAGCGCGATGGTTATACTTACTGCACTTAAAACATCTGCTTATTTTAATGTAATCATCTAAGTTGCACATGTTCCAACCCAATTTGATCTTTCTACCTAGTATTGTCCTTCCTTACTACTGACTTTATTTCTATGACCAAGTTTATGTTGCCTTTTCTATCTTTAAAAAACAAATTTTTGGCTGAAAGTCGGTCTTCCTTTATATTCAATTCTGTGTTTTGATCACATATTGCTTGCTTTATTTGATTCATTTCCATTTCCTGTGGAACATTATATATTATCATTTTAGGGTTTCTCAATTTCATTTCATTAGCTTCTATTTCTGCGCCACATGTTTCATTGATGCTGGGAGCATATCTTTTCTGCGTCAGATTTGGTGTTAGACTCCATTAATATATTTTCCATTTGTAAGGGATTTAAAGGTGCATACACCAGCCTTAATCTCAGTTGGGTTAAACTTTTTGTTTTATTAGAGTTTTCATATTATCTGTACTGTCATTCTTCTTAGACTTTACAATTACTTTGAAAGTTCTCGTTTGCTTATGCTTTTGGGGAATGTTCATCACAATTTCGGAATACTTCTTTTTTCCCTCGGAAGATGTCGCAGTAGCGTTGTTTTGTACTTCTATTAATTTTTTTGTTTAAATCAAGCAATTTTCTTTTCTTGTACTAAAGTCTCCTTTGCCATAGAATTGAAAATCTCCCTTAGCTTAGTCATAGTATCTAGTATTTTCTCTTTTAGGTCTTTTCTCATCTTTCCTCCGTTACTGTTTGTAGGGTCTCAAGGCACTGCTAGAAAGAGCCCCCTTGATCGCCCTCCATAACGATACAATTTGTAGATTAGTGTTTTACAATCTTGATTGTATATAAACAAATTGAGAAACAAAAGAACATTATATGGTTGCTAAGCAAAATAAACAAGTCCAACGAATATATTTGAAACTGAACTTACTATGAAATATTATCAAATTTGAAGAACTACTAATATTCGTATATAGTTAAATATTAAACACTTCACAAACACCAATAATTTACACAGTAATATCACAAGATACTATAAATAGAATGAAGAAATACAGGAGCATATAATCCACCCATAGACATCAGCCATGGCCTTCCTCATTATTATTCAATTTTTTTTAGTGTTATTGTTATTAATTTATTATTATTGTTATTAATTATTATTGTTATTATTATTATTATTATAATAATTATAATTATAATAATAATAATAATAATAATAATAATAATAATAATAATAATAATAATAATAATAAGAATATCCAGGAAGGATAAAATCAGAAATTCATATATAAAAGAAAAATGCAGGTACAATATTCAATATTAGATTTTATAAAGAAGAAACAATTAAATTGGTATGGACACATTAGAAGGATGGGAGAAGGAAGACTACCTAAGATAATCATGGATTGGGAACCACAGGGAAGGAAAAAGAAGGGTAGACCAAATATTACGTGGATTCAGGGAATCAATGAAACTAAGAGGGAATGGGAAATAGAAGAAGATATATGGATGAACAGACAAGAATGGAAAAATGTGTTGAAACAAATGTGTAGTTAACTGTGAACATGGGTACCGGAAAAATGTATATTCATTGTAAAAGCCGGAATAATAATAATAAAAATAATAATATTATTATTATTATTATTATTATTATTATTATTATTATTATTTATTATTACTATTATTGCCCACTATCTCCATGGGCTTTTATTAGGCTGAACTTGACATATATCTAATATATAAAAATTAATATTTGAGTGTTTGTTTGTATTTGGGGCAGTACGTTGAAAGCTGCTAATGTCACTGTAGTTCCACTTTGATTTAATTGTGATTTGTGGTAAATAGTTGATGCCCTACCTCAGTAGCTAGTCGGTTCCTGTTTCAGGGTGAGTGCTGAGACTCCTATCTATATAGGGTTCAGAAAGAAAATTGAGTGGGAACAGACAATCACGAATAATGAAAGTAACTTTATTTTATTTAATTAATGAAGTAAACTCTTAAAATACACTCAATACATTGTGCACCGTTGAATTGGACTAAAAAAGGTATGACTTAATAACAAGAAAGGATCTAAACAATATTCAAAGATGTGTTAACTTGACTTCTTTTTGAGTTATTGAATATAATAATGTCGTTAGTATCAATTCATTTGTAAATTAAAGTGATAGTGTAATATTCTATAAGCCCTTAGATCAATTACATGAGACAGATCCTAAATTTGAAAATTATAATTTTTTTGTTTAATTATCATGAATGAGAACCAAAAGCTTAATTTTTTACACATCTGGTAATGACTGCATACGTTTACTCATGGAGTAAATTCTTATGGATCTGAACTTACAACCTTGTTGCTGGTGAATGAATTACATCAATGATTTCCATGTGCTTTTAATATGGTCTAGTAAAACAAATGAACAATTTCTGTCTATATATTTCAGCAAAATTAAAAGACATTTTATACTGCTTGGATGAAAATAACAGACCCTTCAAACTTTACATAATTTTGTACTTGGCATGTTAATGATTTGAGAAAAAATATAAATAAAACTGAAAAAGTTTGAAGACAAAAAATATAGTTACAAATGGTTTAGACTATGCTGACAAGAATATGATAGCTTGTCATTTCAAATCATGTTAAACAACTTTGTAACATATAATTATGATTTCAAATCTAGAACTTCATGAATTTTGTAAATACTCTCAAGCTACATATTCTAAAAATGTACACAGTTGGGTATTCTGCTATAGATTGGATGAGGGATTACACTAACATACATCTGGGGAGAATGCACAGGACTGTCAAATATATCTATTTACAAGGTAAGAAAAATAAGCGACTTGATACATGTGTCTTCTCTCTTATGAATTTATAAGGTATACATGTTTTGACAGGATAATTTCAATGAACAAGGGCAAATTAACAACATATATTATAGAAATAAGAAGGCATAAAGCTGAAATCTTAATACCACCTACTAATATATTGTTCGATAAAGAGATGGAATGGTTAGGGAAAACAAATGATTGAAAAAAAAAATAATTACACTATCCAGGAAAATAATCCAGACTGTATATATCAGATGATATGCAGTGATTGCAAAATTTGCATTCATAAACATATTCATATCTGTCCAGAATCTTCTATCAAGTGGAATATATACAAATATTAAGTTATGTATGTAGGAAATAACACTATGAGGTTTATTTTAATTTACGTTGCGTTTGTTTTTGACTCATCTCATACTTCTTAACTCCCTTGCATACTCTAGTTTCTTCACTGCATTTGTGACATTCTCAATGCTGTATCATGTTCACAACAGAGGTCAGTCTGAAGGATAGGAGGCCGTTGGACATCAGTTGTGAATGTGATACAGCATTGAAAATATCACAAATATAGTGAAGAAACTTGAGTCTGCAAGGCAGTTAAGAAGTATGAGGTGAATCAAAAACAACTCAACATAAATTAAAAATATACAAACATGTTCATTCTCTGGTACATACTCTTTGGAATCAGCCCAATTTGAGGATTGAAATCTTTCTTATGAAGCTACTGATTAACTATTTTAGAAGATAATAAACAACCGAATCAAATATTATTCTGGAATCTCTAGGAAAAAATTGAAAACAAAATTTATCTGAAGAAGGCAGCTTTCTCAAGTTAAAATAAACATTTACATGTGATTACCAAAATGTTAATTGGCCTGTTACTTGTAACTTCAAGAATCGTCTAAAAATGAATATTACTGTTTCAGTAGTTGTTGTATAAGGTATATTTTACGTTATATAACAACATAAAATTAAGATGCAACAGTTTGGAAAACAATTTTTCAAGAAAAGCAATGGATGGAACACGAGGCTCTATTAACAAAACTATGTTCATCTCAATTATTTGAACATGTTGAACAATGTCGAATACTGTAATGTACAATTTTTATATATCATGCACCATGTCTTAATATTTCATTGGACCCACAGCTTAAAGTCCCTTCCGGAGGTCTTATCCCTCGGATTTTTCCATCCTAAAAATCCATCGACCCAGGCTGGGTTTGAACCACCGACCCTCAGGACCAGAGGCCTAATCCCATGACCACTGAGAACGATTTACTTATCAGATCACACTAATATATAAGTATTGAAGCAAGGGCGGTTCCAGGACAGATTTTCGGGGGGGGGCATGGGTCTATGTAAATTAACAATTGAATTAATTAGTAAATTTTAGTGTGCTAATAACATGTTTTTTAAATTATTTTGAGCAGTTTTTAAGCAATATTTTGTCATTAAACATAATATCACAACTTTTATATTGTAAGTCGTAAGACCAAACAATGAACTAAGCATACGTAATAGCCTAGTAATGTATTGTTTTTTGTTATATACAGGGTGTATCAAAAAAGATGGCACAAACTTGCACGGTTGAAAGTACACGATAATAGAAACAACAATGTCCCAGTAAACATGGGTCCGCAAACGAGCCATTTGCGAGATAATTACGAATGTATGGTTACAAGCTGCTACTGACTTCATTGTAAACATCGTCCTAGTTAATACAAATTAATTTGAATTTAGACTTTACTATGAATTTTTCATCTCATTTAGTTCACATTTCACAGTTCATTTAACCTATGGGTTACCTGTTAAAGGAGGTGTTCAAAGTGTCTTCCTTGCATTTGGATGCAATACTGTGCTCGTCTCTGCAATGAATGTCGAATTCTTTCTAAGACCCCTGGATTATTTCTGAATTCTTGACGAGCATGTACAACGCTCTGCTCCAGTTCTTCAACCGAGTTAACGGGTGTGCTGTACACTTTGCTTTTGAGGTGACCCCAGACACAAAAATCCAAAGGATTTAGATGAGGTGATCTTGGAGGCCAAGGTACAGATCCGCCTCGACCCATCCATCTTTGACCTATCTGCACCTTAGATGCCCATTTTACAGCAACAGCAAAATGTACCAGAGCTCCATCATGCATGTACCCCAAACTCCGACGTTGCTGAAGGGGAACATCCTCAAGCAAACCTGGAAGATGATGCCGCAGAAACCTAAGGTACCTCTGTCCATTAAGTTTTCGTGGAAGAATGTGTGGCTCAATGAGATGATCACATTGTACCCCAAACCACACATTCCATGAGAAATGGTGCTAATGTGGTGACTCATGAACAGCATGTGAGTTCATTTCACACCAAAAATGTGTATTATGATAATTAAAAACACCATCGCGTGTGAATTCTGCTTCGTCTGTGAATAAAATGTTACGTGCGAAACGAAGGTTGACTACTGTCTGTTGTTGCATCCTCTGACAAAACATCACTCTAGGAACAAAGTCCACATTATTGAGATGTTGAACTCGTTGGAGGTGGTAAGGGTACAGTTAAGTATGTGAACATGATACAGCATTGAGAATGTCACAAATGCAGTGAAGAAACTAGAGTCTGCAAGGGAGTTAAGAAGTATGAGATGAGTAAAAAACAACGCAATGTAAATTAAAATAAACCTCATAGTGTTATTTCCTACATACATAACTTAATGTTTGTATATATTCCACTATAAGAGATACTATTAAATTGTCAGCATCAGAAAGCATTGGTTGTTTAATAAAGAGGCAAAACAAGAAATGGTTTGATGAGGAATGTGCCGACATTGTAAAGAAAAGAAAGCTAGCAAAAATGAAATGGTTACACGAGCCAAATGAGGTAAATTTAGAGCAATTGGGTAGTGTTAGACGGGAAACCACCAAGTTATTAAAGAGTAAAAAGAGGGAATATTTCAGAGAGAAGATTAATGATCTCGAAATGAATGCAAAAAATAGGAACATTAGAGAATTATATCAGGGAATTAGTATAGAGAAGAAAGGGTTTCAGGCTAGAACAAACATAATTCGGAATGAAAATGGGGATATGATTGCAGATTCCAAGAGTATATTAAATAGATGGAAAAGTTATTTTAATCAGCTATTAAATGTACATACAGAGCAGGACATTGAGGAGGATAAGTTACAGACAGCAGAAATGCTAGTCGCAGAGCCAAGTGCATTAGAGGTTGAAATGGCAATTGAAAAATTGAAGATGTATAAAGCATCAGGTTCAGATGAGGTCCCAGCAGAACTGATAAAATCAGGGGGAGAAAAATTGATGGACAAGATACGCTGGTTGCTTAGTATGATTTGGGAAAAAGAAGCTCTTCCAGATGAATGGAAGGAATCAATTATCGTGCCAATTTATAAGAAAGGAGATAAAACTGATTGCAACAACAACTATAGGGGATCTCATTACTTTCAACTTCGTACAAAATTCTAACAAATAATTAGTAAGCAGACTTACTCCCTATATTGATGACATTCTAGGAGATCATCAATGTGCATTTAGAAGAAACAGGTCTACAACAAATCAGATTTTTAGTATAAGACAGATTTTAGAAAAGAAATGGGAATATAATGGTACTGTACATCAACTATATGTAGACTTCAAAAAAGCATATGATTCAATTAAGAGGGAGAGTTTATAGTATCCTGCTGGAGTTCGGAATTCCTAAAAAGTTAGTTAGACTTATACGAATGTGTCTAAATGGCTCAATGAGTAGAGTGTGTGTAGGCAAACAGTTTTCAGACACTTTTGAAATCCAGAATGGGTTGAAGCAAGGAGATGCACTATCTCCTCTACTATTTAATTTTGTACTAGAGCATGCCATTAAATCTTTAGAGAATGAGGAAGGCTTACAACTGAATGGTATTAATAAGCTGTTAGTTTATGCTGATGATGTAGTACTACTGGCCGATAGTGAGGAGATACTAAAGGCCAACACGCACACACTATTGAGTAACACTAAGAAATTAGGACTGGAAGTAAATATCAGTAAACTAAATATATGGTCACACGTAGAAATACATTATATAATGGAAATGGACAGCTAATGACAAATGAGGGAAATTTTGAGGAATTGGCTGAATTAAAATACCTAGGAACAATAATCACAAATAGGAATGAGATGCACAAAGAAATTAAACATAGGCTCAATTCTGGAAATGCATGCTATTATGCATTGCAGAGACTTTTGATGTCCCAACTCCTTCCAAACAAATGTTAAGCTGAAAATATATAAAACTATTATTCTACCAGTTATATTATATGGGTGCGAAACATGGACTTTTACTTTAAGGGAAGAAAGGAGATTACGAGTATTTGAGAATAAAGTTCTTAGGAAAATTTTTGGACCAAAGAGAGATGACCAGACAGGTGAATGGAGAAGACTACATAACAATGAACTACATGGTCTTTATAGGAGGCCAGATATAATAAGAACAGTTAAGTCCCGTAGACTGCGATGGGCTGGACATGTTGCGCGTATGGGGAATGAAAGACGTGCATGGAAACTTCTTGTAGGAAAGCCAGAAGGAAAAACGCCCAGTTGGTAGACCAACAATGAGGTGGTAAGAACAAAACAATTAATCTATGATTTGAGGTGAAGTAGATTACCAAAGGAATGATTTGAAAACCTTATCAAACCAGGATAGGAGATGTTAATTGGAGGTGCTTATGTGATCCTTGTGGGGCCATGAACCTACGGGTTCGATAGTGCCAGTGAGTAAGTAAGTAAGTAAGTATATATTCCACTTGATAGAAGATTCTGGACAGATATGAATATGTTTATGAATGCAAATTTTGCAATCACTGCATATCATCTGATATATACAGTCCGGATTATTTTCCTGGATAGTGTAATTATTTTTTTTTCAATCACTTGTTTTCCCTAACCATTCCTTTTCTTTATCGAACAATATATTAGTAGGTGGTATTAAGATTTCAGCTTTATGCCTTCTTATTTCTACAATATATGTTGTTAATTTGCCCTTGTTCATTGAAATTAACCTGTCAAAACATGTATCCCTTACAAATTCATAAGAGAGAAGACACATGTATCAAGTCGCTTATTTTTCTTACCTTGTAAATA
This sequence comes from Diploptera punctata, assembly GCA_030220185.1. Taxonomy (NCBI): domain Eukaryota; kingdom Metazoa; phylum Arthropoda; class Insecta; order Blattodea; family Blaberidae; genus Diploptera; species Diploptera punctata. The sequence continues at coordinate 136,522 of JASPKZ010007372.1, read as the reverse complement.
GATATATTTGACAGTCCTGTGCATTCTCCCCAGATGTATGTTAGTGTAATCCCTCATCCAATCTATAGCAGAATACCCAACTGTGTACATTTTTAGAATATGTAGCTTGAGAGTATTTACAAAATTCATGAAGTTCTAGATTTGAAATCATAATTATATGTTACAAAGTTGTTTAACATGATTTGAAATGACAAGCTATCATATTCTTGTCAGCATAGTCTAAACCATTTGTAACTATATTTTTTGTCTTCAAACTTTTTCAGTTTTATTTATATTTTTTCTCAAATCATTAACATGCCAAGTACAAAATTATGTAAAGTTTGAAGGGTCTGTTATTTTCATCCAAGCAGTATAAAATGTCTTTTAATTTTGCTGAAATATATAGACAGAAATTGTCATTTGTTTTACTAGACCATATTAAAAGCACATGGAAATCATTGATGTAATTCATTCACCAGCAACAAGGTTGTAAGTTCAGATCCATAAGAATTTACTCCATGAGTAAACATATGCAGTCATTAACAGATGTGTAAACAATTATGCTTTTGGTTCTCATTCATGATATAATTATAATTTTCAAATTTAGGATCTGTCTCATGTAATTGATCTAAGGGCTTATAGAATATTACACTATCACTTTAATTTACAAATGAATTGATACTAACGACATTATTATATTCAATAACTCTAAAAGAAGTCAAGTTAACACATCTTTCAATGTTGTTTAGATCCTTTCTTTTTATTAAGTCATACCTTTTTTAGTCCTGTTTCAACATTCACATAATTCTTTCTGTATATCATCTAAGATGTTTTCAAAAGGTATTCTCATAGATATCTTTCTTGCTAGTATAGTTTATTCCTGTGTTGTCAAATTCAAGTGACCCAATTCAGGTTCATGACCTACATAAGTTTCAATATACCGGTACTCGATTGAAACTTTTCCATGTTCAAAAGTAGAAATATTCATACGTGATCGGCAAATTTTCCCAATCTTTTTTGATCCTTGGACTTCAAATTTGCCTTTTCCCCTTGCTTTATAAATACCATTATGATGACTAGAGTCCGACGTTAGGCACTTAAAAAATGCATAATAGGCAGGCAAAAAGGCACTAAAAATCATTAATATAAGCACTAAAACATTCAAAATAGCCTCTTACAAATATGGACAACAACATAACTTTTTACAGTCTTACGTTGAGAATATAAACATATGCTACCAATAACATACGAAGATATCAGAGATGCTTTAAAATTTGTTTTGCCTTTTTACAAAGAGCAGAACTGTCACTTGAGAATATTTCTGCACCAAATTATCTCATGAAATTAGTCAGTTTGACTTTTATTGTTATCTTAAAAAAACTGTTCTAAATGTAAAAAAAAAAAAAGACATATACTTGCCGCACCACTTTGTCTTTGAAGCACCTGTCTGTGAATGAGTACTGCAGACTGAATTCAGTGTTACCAAGATCAAAAATAGTATTGCCAGTCTCCTAAAGATTTCTGCACCAGGTGTGAGACAGAGAAAGAAAGCTTGAGCCGTCTACCCTCTTTGTCACTCAGCAATGTTTGTATTGAAAGAAACCAAAAGAACTTTTCTCCAAGCCTAAGAGCCGGAGCATAAAACAACGGGACATAGCATAGGGCTATTTCGCTTAACGGGAATGCATGAGGTAAAAATACAATATTTACTTAATGGGAGTGCATTGAGAGGGAAACCATCTACCTGCTAGGTTATTGGATTATTGCCACCATTATCCTAAAATATTCTAAGTGAATTTATATAAAAAAACACTTGAAAAATCTATGAAATGATTTGTGCCATGAAATTTGTCTATTTCAATTGAATTCATAGAAATACTGAGTTAATTTCGAGAAAAATTCATTGAAATACTGAGTTAATTTCGAGAAAAAATTGCAAATAGCCATTTATAGGCATTATAGGCTGAAGTAGGCATTTATAGGCAAAATTAACTTCACGGAAAACAACTCTAGTGTTGTTGGTATGAACTTATATGAAGCCACTTTTACAATATCTATAATAAATAACTATAGGCATTTTCCCTAACATCCGGTCTCTAATGATGACAATATAAAATGTAAGCTCTTTTACTATTACTAGTTTTTATTGCAATATGTTTGATATATATATATATATATATATATATATATATATTAAAGCAATAGCTTTCTTCATTTTTTTCTACTAAGAAAAGGTTTATTTGTTCAAAAATCTATGGTTCTTTGATTTAATATTAAAGTTATGGGTTTTCATTACATTTGGTGCATTGAAAATCACAGTTAGTGCAAGAGAAACAAGATTTGCATAACTGACTACTTGAATTTTCAACACTACATTCTAAAACAGTATTCATAGCCCTGTGTTTTTCAAAATTACCTTTATGGTTAGTTGAAATACTACAAAATACACGAGTGTAGATTTTGCTCTGTGCAGAATGAGTTTTAAACATATTATGCCTCTTTAGATTATCTGTACAACTGAAATTTTAAACTTGAAGTCTGTTTAAGATATACTCATTTTGTACACTTTTATTTAATTCGTTTTTTACCACATTACAGTTTTCATCATCCATCATCATATGACAGCCAAATCATGTGATGCCAAGATACACAATGCTGAATTTGGCTTGCGCTTTAGAGCGTTAATAATTCTGCCACGATTTTACATTTTTATAGATTCTTAATGATATTTATTAAGAAAAGAATGTGTATTAGAGTGGGATGCAGGTCGGAATATTTTTTTTCATAAATGATCTATTACACAAGTCTGCATTTTAAAACTTTTTCTCAGATGATTTATTTAAAATAGGTGTTTTTACATCAATTTTTTATACTGATTCCAGAAATGATTTCCATTTTTGTCTATCATGTCATGTTTTTGCTCAGAATAAGAATTTATATTTTCACATTTTAGCTACTACAAGCACAAATATATTCAAACTTCATTTCACACAATATAATTCTTTGTTAAAAATACAGTAAAGAACTGTCCTAATAATTTTGTGACTACCTTGTAACAAAACAGAAAGTAAATGGCATTCCATTAATTTTGAAACCGTCTCTTCTTTGACTTCCAGCTTTCATTTGTTCTTGTGTGATGGATGGTAATTTCTTACAAAGGTACTTGAAGCAAGGTCCATCCTTTAGTAGAGCCCTTACAAACTGCTTCATCAAGCCCAATTTGTGTGTAGTGGTGGAAGCAGGACTTTTTGAGGGTCTACAAGTGGTTCATGTAAGATGTTTTTAGTTCCAGGCACAACATTTCTCTGCTCTGGCCAAACTTTCACACCCCAATGTTTTTGCTTTTCCCTGACTGTCCCATTCACATACAAAGCATGGCATTTTTGTGAAACCAGCTTGTTGCCATAATAGTATCCTTATAACATTTAAGTCACCGCAGATTAGCCACCTGTATTCCTCATACTGGATATTTGTTAATAGCAACTTCATGTTCTCGAATATCTCCTTCATCTGAACTGAATGGGCAATAGGAATAGACCCATTATGCAGTAACACACCTTTGAGACTTCTCATTGATGAGTCTACAAAAAGTGTCCACTGAGCAGAATCATGCTCAATGTCATAGAAGTGCATTAACTCATTTATGTTATTGCAGTAAACAAAGTAATCATTTTGTGAGAATATAGGAACTAGTTCTTTTTCTCTGTGTCTGTACCTTGAGTAATGTGTTTCTGGTTCCAGAAGATTCTTAATTTTAAGCCGTGAGCCAAGTGGTTCTGCAGATTCCTTTGGCAAATTCAAATCACGAACTAGGTCATTAAGTTCACTTTGAGAGAACCGTTGTGGAGTAAAGCCGTATACATCATCAGTGATTACATCATGTTCACATTCAACATCATTGTCTGTCAGGTTCTCTAAAACAGCTGGAGGAAGAGGAACAGGCAGCTCTTCTCCATGTAGAACTGGCCTAATGGCTGAAGGGATGCTTGGGTATACAATTTGGTTGTTATTTTTTAATTACACCCCTGAACATTAAGCAAACAGAAGTAACAGTCATTAAGGTGGTCTTAGACTCCCTCCACACCATAGGAATCGCAAACGGCATGCACGTTTTCTTCCCTTTTGTCCACAATCTTAATCTCTGAATGTGATAGCGGCAAACTTTCTTTGGCGACCACACCTTATCCTGGTCACCAAGTTTCACTTTAAAATAAGCATACTAAGCTTTTTTCACAAAGTCTGTAATATCTGTTCTTTGTTTAAGCATTGTATAATTTCCACAAATATAGCAGAAAACGTTAGGATAGTTCACTCATTTGTGTGTTGCCATTGCTACACTTGCTCTCACACTAGAGAGATAAAATGAGAACAGAATTCATAATGCAAGTTTCTGAGATGAACAACACTTCAAAGGTCACCCAATAACATCCTCAGCAGCAGTTGTGCCAACCTAAAGGCTTAGAGGCTTGAATTGACAAATTTCCCTCCAACAATACTCATTACATTCTGGCACATATTATGCTCTCACCAATAAATATATGTAAACAGATTAGGTCCTTTGTGATAAAAAAACTGTATGTGATAGAAGAAAACTAAGAACAGTTCTGGAATCAGCATAAAAAAGTGAACTAATACAGCATATTAGTTGGCAGTCATCTGGTATCATGCAGACTAGTGTTATCAATAAATCAAAATAAATTTAATATACCAGATTTGACTGGCAATTTTGGAGCAGTAAAAATTTTGTAACCATTTTATATTGTTTATATTATTATTTACTTATATTAAGGAACTCTGCTTTATGATGGCCTGTAGATGGGAAGATTTTTTAATCATAAATTATCTCATTAAGAATAAATGAAAATAAGTAAAAATTTCACTTAATATTATATATATATATATTTGGTATTAGCAGAATTCCCCCTCCATGGTATCTTTACCTTGTCGTGGTGGAGTGGCTTGCATGCTTAAATGATCCTGAGAGCTATGCCGGCGGTAGCATTGCTGCCGATAGGGTTACCCATGCCGGACTGGTCGAAGGTGATAAGCCAGATGAAAAAAGTACCTTGGTCGAAAGAGTGACGATCTTTCACCGTAAAAATAGAACCGTCAAGAAATGCAGACATGGGTTCAACTGGGGTAAAATTTTCCGGAGGTCAAATAGTCCCCCATTCGGTTCTCCAGGTGGGGACTACATCAGGGAACCCATGCCAAAGGCTCAAACACAGGGACATGTTCCTAGGAACATGGAATGTTAGGACTTTATACAATAGCGGGGCACTAGAGATATTAACGCGGGAACTAGATAAATCGCCCTTGGATATAGTCGCTTTACAGGAAGTTAGGTGGCCAGGAGAAGGTAGTCAGGAATCAGGAAGCTTTGCATTATACTACGGGGGTGCAGAAAGACCTGTATTTGGAACGGGTTTTTTAGTCAGAAGGAGGATCCTATCCGCTATCCGAGATATTAAGTTTGTTAGTGATAGGGTATCATACATAATTCTAAAGGGTAAACAACATGATTTTATAATTGTAAATGTACATGCCCCCACAGAAGATAAAGATGACAAGATCAAGGATGAGTTCTATGAAGAATTAGAATGCTTATTTGATAGCCTTTTACGATATCATATGAAAATTGTCTTAGGAGATTTTCATGCAAAAGTGGAGCGGGAAGACATATTCAAACCAACAATAGGCAAATTCAGTCTTCATGAAGATAGTAACGACAACGGGGGTTAGATTAGTCACATTTGGCACATCAAAGAATCTCATTATTAAGAGCACAACATTTCAACATAAGGATATTCATAAATACACCTGGACGTCCCCAGATGGAGAAACTCGGAACCAGATAGATCATGTATTAGTGGATAAACGCTGGCACAGTAGCATCATCGATGTTAAATCAGTTAGAGGGACAGACTGCAATTCGGATCATCATCTGGTCAGAGTAAAAATCAGACAACGGCTATCGCTTATGAGAGGAACAAACGTTAAAGATGATTCTGTAAAATTTGAATTAAAAAACTTGAAAAATGATGAAATCCGACAAGAATACCAAATCAACATTGTTAATAGATTTGAAGTACTGGAATCTTCCGATGAAAATGTGGCAAACGAAGAAGAAGCTGATATAAATAAAGAATGGGAGGCTATAAGAAATACTATTAAATTGTCAGCATCAGAAAGCATTGGTTGTTTGAAAAAGAGGCAAAACAAGAAATGGTTTGAAGAGGAATGTGCCAACATTGTTAAGAAAAGAAAGCTAGCAAAAAATGAAATGGTTACACGAGTCAAATGAGGTAAATTTAGAACAATTGGGTAGTATTAGACGGGAAACCACCAAGCTACTAAAGAGTAAAAAGAGGGAATATTTGAGAGAGAAGATTAATGATCTTGAAATGAATGCAAAAATAGGAACATTAGAGAATTATATAAGGGAATTAGTATAGAGAAGAAAGGGTTTCAGACTAGAACAAACATAATTCGGAATGAAAATGGGGATATGATTGCAGATTCCAGGAGTATATTAAATAGATGGAAAAGTTACTTTAATCAGCTATTAAATGTACATACAGAACAGGACATTGAGGAGGATAATTTACAGACAGCAGAAATGCTAGTCACAGAGCCAAGTGCATTAGAGGTTGAAATGGCGATTGAAAAATTGAAGATGTATAAAGCATCAGGTTCAGATGAGATCCCAGCAGAACTGATAAAATCAGGGGGAGAAAAATTGATGGACAAGATACGCTGGTTGCTTAGTATGATTTGGGAAAAAGAAGCTCTTCCAGATGAATGGAAAGAATCAATTATCGTACCAATTTATAAGAAAGGAGATAAAACTGATTGCAACAACTACAGGGGCATCTCATTACTTTCAACTTCGTACAAAATTCTAACAAATATATTAGTAAGCAGACTCACTCCCTATATTGATGACATTCTAGGAGATCATCAATGTGCATTTAGAAGAAATAGGTCTACAACAGATCAGATTTTTAGTATAAGACAGATTTTAGAAAAGAAATGGGAATATAATGGTACTGTACATCAACTGTATGTAGACTTCAAAAAAGCATATGATTCAATTAAGAGGGAGAAGTTATATAGTATCCTGCTGGAGTTCAGAATTCCTAAAAAGTTAGTTAGACTTATACGAATGTGTCTAAATGGCACAAAGAGTACGGTGTAGGGTGCGTGTAGGCAAACAGTTTTCGGATACTTTTGAAATCCAGAATGGGTTGAAGCAAGGAGATGCACTATCTCCTCTACTATTTAATTTTGTACTAGAGCATGCCATTAAATCTTTGGAGAATGAGGAAGGCTTACAACTCAATGGTTTTAATAAGCTGTTAGTATATGCTGATGATGTAGTATTGTTGGCCGATAGCGAGGAGATACTAAAGGACAACACGCATACACTATTGAGTAACACTAAGAAATTAGGACTGGAAGTAAATATCAATAAAACTAAATATATGGTCACACTAAATAATGGAAATGGACAGCTAATGACAAATGAGGGAAATTTTCAGGAAGTGGCTGAATTCAAATACCTAGGAACAATAATCACAAATAGGAATGAGATGCACAAAGAAATTAAACATAGGCTCAATTCTGGAAATGTGTGCTATTATGCATTGCAGAGACTTTTGATGTCCCAACTCCTTTCAAAAAACGTTAAACTGAAAATATATAAAACTATTATTCTGCCAGTTATATTATATGGGTGCGAAACATGGACTCTTACTTTAAGAGAGGAAAGGAGATTGCGAGTATTTGAGAATAAGGTACTTAGGAAAATTTTTGGACCAAAGAAAGATGAACAGACAGGTGAATGGAGAAGACTACATAACAATGAACTACATGGTCTTTATGGGAAGCCAGATATAATAAGAACAGTTAAGTCTTGTAGACTGCGATGGGCAGGACATGTTGCACATATGGGGAGTGAAAGACTTGCATGGAGGCTTCTTGTAGGAAAGCCAGAGGGAAAACGCCCAGTTGGTAGACCAAGAATGAGGTGGGAGAATAACATTAACTATGATTTGGGGGAGGTGGATTATACAGGGAATGATTGGAAAGCATTGGCTCGGGATAGGGATGTATGGAGAGCTTATGTCCGCGCGGCCATGAACCTTCGGGTTCGATAGTGCCAGTGAGTAAGTAAGTAAGTAAGTAAGTATTAGCGGAATTCCAGAGGTATCATAAATATTTGTAAAAAAATAAATATTTGGGAGATTAAATAATTGAAGATGGAAACAATAATTTGAAATAATAAAAATATTAGTTAAAGGTTGATCTGCAATAGCAATGTTGAATGGAATTTTGTGGGATAAACAGATATTCAAACAAACTAATATCCATATTAATAGATCAATAGTAAGAAGTTTAATGAACTGTAGACTATAAATCCCAAATTAAAGTCAAAATTGCAATATACAGAAATGGATTCTCTAAGAAGATTTGCATGGTGCTCTAGATTAGAAAGTTTCAGAAACAGTATTATCAAAAAAAAACACTTCTATGAAGAATATGCAACTTGTGGGAAATAAACAATTACAATTGTTTGGACAGGTGAAGAGGATGAATGAAGATAGATTGCCAGTTAGAAGTTTGGAGTGGTTTCCAAATGGGAGAAAAAAAAGAGGAAACCCTACAAAGACAAGTATAGAGGGAATTATGAATTTCATGAAGGACAGGGGAGTGCAAAATGGTGACTACAAGCATAGAGATGAACGAAGGAATAGAATCAAAACTTAATATTGGGCACGGGAAGATGTTGTATACGTTTAAAACCTGTCGAAAAAAAAAAAAAGATTTATTGTTCCAACAAATGGTAGTTTTTGGGTGGGATGATTTTTTTATTCATAAATAATTTCATTAATAGTAAAGGAAAATATATTTATGTCATGATCATTATTAAATATTCGCATACTTTATAAATATGTTCTTAATTTTATAACTATATGCACATATGCTAATACTTTAAATTCTGTTAGATGGCAGATAACCAGGGGGTGCCAACGCTAATGAAAGTACTTGATGTCAGGCATAGTTTATTCTTCCAATTGCTTGGAACCTCTTGGAATGCTAATTTTATCTCATTTAAGTGTAGCCAACAGACTTGCTAAGTAAAATATTTATCATTTGAAATAAATTGGTTTTCTCTCAATTTTAATAAAAAAGTTATAATTTCATAAACATTTGTTTCAATTCATATTGTAATATTAATTTTGAATCATTTATTTGTATTTATTTCTATTTAATATTATAACAAACTGTATGTTTTATTTTATTATGTTGGTTGCACATTTTAAAATATATGTAGGATGAAGCAACCACTTTTGTTTGTTTAATTACAAGTAATAAGACTCATCAACTGTTTTACTGATATAAGGAATATACTCCTAACATTGGTTAAAATCTTAAGTTAATGGATCCTGAAAATTGAGAACTTCAAAATTTCTAGGAAGTAACACTATGAGGTATTAATAAAAATAAAATTTCACCTCATATATTTAAAAAAAAAAAAAAGGTTTTGGAGAAATTAGTATTACATTGTCAATTATTAGCTGGACCATTATTCTGTCATTAAAGGAAACATTGAATCACCGCAAAAGAAAAGCGTTAGAGTAAAAACTGGCGATGGTGTAGTGATTTCTCCAAAATCAGTCTAAAAACAAGACAAAATAAGGTGTGAGATATTATTTTTATTAATAAATAATTCAGAACATTTTAACATATGGTGCTGAAGTCTGGCAAATTCCTACCAGGGAAATGAAAAGAATTTTAAGTACAGAAATGGATGTTTTAAGAAGATCAGCTGGAAAATCTAGAATGGATAGAATATGAAATAAAGAAATAAGGGAAATTATGGGTGTACAAGAGGAGCCGGACATCATAGACATCATAGAAAAGAAAAGATTGCACTGGTATGGTCATGTCAAACGAATGCCAGAGCAAAGATTGCCAAAAATTGTTATGGAATGGATCCCAATGGTAAGGAGGAAGACCAAAGAAAACTTGGATAGAAGGGGTACAAGCAGCTATGAATATCAGAGGAATGGAGGAAGATCAATGGATGGATAGAGAGGAATGGTGTTTGGTTTCCGGAAGACGGTGGCAGCTGCCATGATACCGGATGATGATGATGAAATACTTCAGGGAAAATATTTTACTTGTGGTATAGTAAATGCCGGAAATAATGACTTAGCTATCGAGATCAAGAAGCCAGTAATACAGCAATCTCTAATTTGAAGTTCATTCTTACAATCAATTAAGGTCACTGTAGTCTAGGTATCACTGATTAACATTATCGTCGGTAATATCTCTTATAGTAGGTTATCGCCAGCAGACTCAATGTTGCCTCTTGTGCTCCTCAATTTCTAAATATATACTCATTTTTTAACTATGTGTGCATATTTCCAATAATTTTAGTGGGTTATCTGTGGTCAGAGATATTTTTAACGCGACCACTTTTATAAGTAATTTTTTATGAGACGTGACACAGTACATCACTTGTTTTACAATTCAACTCATTAATAACCAAAGAAACAAAATGAAAACTGAATCATGGCTTGCATTAATTATCCTGGATACACCCTCCACAATCAATTTTTGCAGTTTTCAAAATTTCGAAAAATTGTGGGCATTTAAAAAAACACACAAAATCTTGGAATACTCGTTAGGGAAATTTTCAATTTAGACAAATCACGAAGCTATTACTTGTTGAGACACGTGACGTACACTTAGCGACAAAAAGAATTAGCCGCTTCAAAAAGCAGGAGTCCCTGTTATGGCCCACTGGGCATGCTCGAAAAGCTAAAGCTGTCATTCACAAGGGAATGCACTGTTAAATGTTTTAAATATGCTGTTTTTGGTTTTAATCATCTTAAATAGTTAAAGAACAGAGAAGGAGATATTTACGATTGTTCGACAAAATGCAATATTACTCAAATTGAGACATTTCAAATAAAGTTAAACTCTCGTTCATAGTGCAAAAGTACAAGACAACCAATATTTAGACAACTAGTATCTGACATTCGAGTAGTGTAGATCGTTAAACCACTTATAACTTAAAATATTCAAGATCAAAAGTAGCCTATTATAAAGAATTATTTTTGTCTCTAAGTGTATGTTCAGGCAATGCTTGTTTTCAAACGGTTGTAGCACAGAAACAGTACATTTCCAGACATTGTTTCCAATTCCAAATATTATCAACACAGTCCCCTCTACTAGTCCTAGAAGTTTGTAAGGGGAATTGTAGAACACTCTGTGTAATGCGGCCATGAATATCTGCATTAGTAGTGTTAGTTTATGGTTTCAATTTTAATTGTTTGTTATTCTTATTTATACATGCTTTAACATATAAACTCATATATATCAAGTGTAGAACCGTTTATTATAATCCTTTCTCATTTTATTCTTATTTATTAATGCTTTAAATTATAAGGTTATGGCTATTTTAAGGTTACATCCATTTTTTAAATAATAGTAAGACATTTTATGTCTAAATAGTCCAAAGAGTGGAATGCAGGTAGGCAAACAATTTTAAGATATTTTTTTAAATTATTCATAATGGGTCACATTATCTTCTCTACTCTTAAATTTTGTACTAGAGGATGCCATCAAATCTTCAGAGGATAAAGATGGATTTCAACTCTATACTAACGTGCTGTTGGTATATGCTGATGATCTAGTATTATTAGGCGATAGCGAGTAGTTACTAAAGGCCAACACACACATGCTGTTGTATAATACCAAGAAAATGGAGCTGGAAGTAAACGACAGTAAAACTAAATATATGATCAGTGATAACACATAGAAATACATTATTAGCCTAATGGAAATGTATAGTTCATGACAAATAAGAAACATAAAATAGACATAGAAAAAGTGGCAGAATTCAAGTATCTGGAAATAATAATTACAAACAGAATTGGGGTGCTAAAAAAAACAAACTCAATTATTAGGCATTACAGTGACTCTTTTATCCCAACTTCTCTAAAAAAAAAAGTATAACTGAAAATATATAGAAGTCTCATTGTTCCAGTTATATGGAATGCCAAACATGGATTCTTACTCTAAGGAGAAGAAAATATAACAGTATTTTATATATAATAGAATAAAGCTCTTAGGAAAATATTTATAGGCCTACCAACGAGAGATGAACAGACAGATGAATGGAGAAGACTAAATAACAGCTACATGATCTTTATGAGAAACCATTTGTAATAAAAACAATTAAGCCTATTCGACTGCATTGGGCAGGACATGTGTCATGAATGGAAAATGAAAGAGGTGCATGGAAATGTTGGATGAATAACATTAACCGTGATTTGAGGGAGATGAATTACACAGGGAATGACTGAAAAACATTAACTCCGGATAGGAATTATGGAGAGCTGGGCCCACTCAGGCCATGAACATATGCATTTGTCACATATAATGTTTTCTGTAATTCACTGATTGCATTTTAACGATTGTGAGTCCTGATAATAAAATTCCCAGAAATTGTCTCGACCATTGAAAAAATCATGAAAATACATTCCATCCATCCATCCATAGTAATTCTGCCCGAAGGCAGGTCCTTCACTACAATCATAGCATTTTCATGCTATGCTTGCAGCTTTACTAGGGAATTGTAGATGTGGTAGTTTCCCGTTACTTTCCACAACGGTGAAGGATGATGATGGCCATATAATTTCGGGGATCGTTTGGGCCTTAAAGTTTTCCTGACATTTGTCTTACAGATGAGGAATAACCCTGATAAAAACCTCACCCAGAAAAACTGCCCCAATCGGGGATCGAACCCGGTCCCGCTACATGATAAGGCAGCATGCTACCTCGAGACCACAGCAGTGGACTTGAAAATACTTTAGTCAAGTTATAAAATATGAGTTATGGAAAGAAGGTAAAAATCGAGTAAAATTAAAGAAATTGATAATGCTGCTATTTTATTTATATGCGTAAAACGTGTCTAGTAAGATATAATAGATTATCATCACCATCATACGCAATTCAGGAGTATAGGTCAATGTTGATCTGCTTCAGTCTATATAACATAGAGAACCGATAGAGGTGCCTCTCTGTGTTAATTTTTTACAATTTAACACCATCTAAATTTGACCGGGACATCATTTTAAACAGGTCATGCTGGCTTGGTCACGGTGGCTCAGTCGCGTGGAAAGTACCCTATCCTCTCCCATCCACTTAAAAATAAAATTGAAAACTCAACACAAGCAATGCTGTTTTGTAAACAATTTTCGTATGTTTTAATTCTTGCTCTTTTCAGAAAAAAAATTACAAGGAATTTCCCAACTTTTCAGATGTCTTTAGCTATAAATTATTTTCAGTTTTTTTTCTTTCTTTCAGAATTCATTAAAAAAGTTGACTAAAATAATTTACATTATTTCCTAAGCATTTATTAAAAAAGTAGATGAACATAGTAGATAAAGTAGACCACTATTTATTAGGAAGTCATTGAAAAAGTTATACGACAAAAATATTGGCAAATATTTTGTAATTCTTTTTCAAAAGAAATAACAATTCAAAATGCAAAATAGTTTACAAAGTAACATTTGTTGTGTCATTTCTATTAGGTAGTATTGAACAGGATCTGGATAATGTACATGCTATGGCAGTCCCATTGGACGAACTTTATGTAATGAGTAGTAATATGCTCTTTTGTGTTTTAAGAAAACAAAGTAATTTAAGTATGAGTGAAAATTACTGGCCTAATAAAAATAAAAAATTATAGATAATGAGCATTAAAAATACCTTAAGTTTAGAAGAATGTAGCAAAAAATCCTAACTGAAACTTACTCATCATTTCTCTAATCTGAACGGTTTTATCATGTTTACATGTGAATGTGCGCACACTAACTCTTAACCAGACATGTCATGATTAGTTTGTTTTTAAAAACGAAATAACACTAATTTGATTTTATAATAACACTAATTCATTTATTGTTTTGAATTAATATTAATATTTCACAAAAATTTTATACATTTTATGGTCACTGTAGGAGGAACATTATTCAAGAGGAATAGAATTTTTCTCAATGAAATTATTGTACACACTTAAATCACATACATAGTTCAAGATTCAATAATTCTACAGAATACATAATTATTTTTTATGTAACATCATAGTCTATTTGCTCATTTAGTTCTATTACCACATAAGCCTTCCGAATCCATTAATGGAATCACTTACCTTTACTTTTTACTTAGGAAATCTAAGAGTTCATTACAGAAGAAATTCAATGTATATTCTCCATAGTGTGATAGACTGAGAATGCCATAGGCCTACCAGCCAACTGTTGTCCCAACATCTACATGTGAGATGAAACCAAATAGTTTGACTTTTTTAGTCTTAAACATTTTTTAATTCTAACATCAATGCCTATCTTCACATCATTCACTGAATAGTCAAAGGTCAGGTGAAATTATTTTTTATAAAAGGCTCAGTTTGTCTGAACAGTTAGGTTCTCTAAGTAATTACGATCACTTCATATTAAGATTTTTTGCACATATTAAATAAGTATAAAAGATGTAGAAAGTTCTCAACAAGATAGATGTAATGATGAATTCAAATTTATGTAACACAATATTAAAGTAATTAATTTGTTTTTTCTAAATCACAAGCACATTTCTGTATAGTCTATAATGTATAGATATGTTCTTGCAGAAATTTTTTTGTGAATGTTCTTGAAGGAGAACCTCATTGCACTTACTGTAGAGTATAAAAAAAATTGTACGTGACAACTTTTAAAATACCCCAAAATAGCCTGCACAATTGTGTCAATTGTATTCTTATGGTTTTGTTTTAAATAATATTAGTATTTTAAAGTTTTTGTAACAATTATTCTAATTCTCTTCTTTACAATTCTTAATTATCTATTTATTTTATATTGATTTTAGTCATGTTTTTCAAGCAATAATGATGTTTCAATGCAGCCACATAAAATTCCAAAGTTCCTAAAATAATTTCCATTGCAGCTAACATATAACTTTTAAGTTTCAATTTTCTATACTATATATCGATGGTGGGCAATGAAAACCTTGTAACTCCATTTTGGTAAATTTTATAGGAGAAACAAATAACTGTTTTAAGTAATTATGAAAACTGACAAGCAATAGTTCCCAAATATTTTACTACAGAATACAAGTCAAGTTATTAATAAATTTGAAGTCTTTGTTTTCAACAGTTTATGCATCACATATTTCTGTGCTGCCAAATGGAGTTATGTGGTTTTCAAAGACTGATATGATCAGTCCATCACTGTGGTCTCAAGGTAGCATGCTGCCTTGTCATGCAGCAGGCCTGGGTTCAATTCCTGGTTGGGACAGGCTCCTGGGGAGGTTTTTTTGGGGTTTTTCCTCACCTGTAAGACAAATGTCAGGAAGCTTAAGGCCCAACAGTCCCCGAAAATCAACCAGCCATCATCATCATCTTTCACTGGCGTGGAAAGCAACTAGACATATAATTCCCTAGTAAAGCTGCAAAGCATAGCATGAAAATGCTGTGATTGCAGTGAAAGACCTGCCCTCAGGCAGAATTACTATGGATGGATTAATATATGATCAAACTCCTACCTACGACAAAACTAAGGTTAGAGTGATTATTTGTATTTCTGCTAGTTTTTATGTTTAAGACTTCAATATTGGGCATTTCTTCTGTAGTTGATAATGAGCTATGTATGTTGACTGCATCATGTGTTTCTAAATTATATCCACTTTTATTTAGTGGAGCATGTACTTTGGATTTAGAAAATTTTCTTTGTCACATAATGAAAACTTTATTCTAAAATTTGGAAAAAAACTGTAGATTAACTTAACCGATGCATTTTTCTAAGTTCTACAGAATAGTAGTGTGCATGCACATATGCTTATGGAACCACATATCTGTAAAATATTAATAATCACCTTCGCAATTAATTTCTGTACATTTTATTAAAAAAGGATGCACACTAATTGCTCCAAAACCTAACCTAATAAATTGCACATATATTAATTAATGAACTCTGATCTACATTGATATACACTAACTTGTCAAATTGGAATCTTACAAAATGAAATGGGTGAACATCCATTTCTTAAAATATGTTTTGGAATTAACTGCGAATGTTGGTCATACCTATTTCACATATATATCCTACCACCTGGTGAAGTTACATTAAGCAATTGCGCATGCGTACTGTGCATACTAAAGTTCTACACTGTATTCTTGTAATTCTGTTGCCTTACGTACTTCTCCCTTTAATAACATTTTGTACTATTTTAAACTTTTTACAATACTTATAACATTTAAATTGCATGTATATTATTTAATAAACTATAAACTAATCTTGTATGCACCAAACCTAACAAAATGATACTGCGTAGCCAGTTTTTCCATTATTTTATTTAAGTTACTTTTTGGCAAGCATAAGGTTTGCACTTCTGGTTCTCACCTTAAGAAAATTGTAAGTTGGGACATTAGGCTATGCAGTATCATTATGTTAGGTTTGGTGATACAAGATTAGTTTATAGTTTATTAAATAATATACATGCAATTTATTTTGTTAGGTTAGGAAGAAGGAAGTTGGGGAAGAACTGCACTTAAACTAGTGTGAAATATTTTCAAAGTTCTATAGAACAACAGTGTGTATGCGCCAGAGTTTAGAGAGCCAGCGATAACCCACAATCGAACCACATATTGATTATCATCCTCGATTATTTTCCGTCGCTGTGAAATTTAAATGACCAATATTTGTAATAAATCCCCAAATCTATGTTAAAAAATATATTAATAATATTAAAATTACCAAATGTTTATTAAAAATGGGTGTACACTTACTTGTCACTCTCAAATGATGATCCAACCAGCGATAACACAAAACAGTGATAGAAAAATCATAGACTAAGTCACCCCAGGCCAACGCAAATGGAAGAGACTGATACCAGGCCTAGTTTTTTCTGCCAACGCTTGGAGCGCTGCAGTTGCTATGTCGAAAAGCAAATTCATCTGCAGTGAGAGTGCAGCCCAGGGATTACTTTGATCTATGGTACAGCCAACAGACTTCCTGAATTAAATATTTTTTTAATATTTGAAATGAGCTGACCTAGTCTTAATTTAAGTAGAAACATTATCGTGATAAAACGTTTGTTTAAACTATTCCATGAATAATTTTTATACCTTTTTTTTTATTTATATCATAACAAACTGTATATTTTATTCTCTTATATTGGCTGTGTATTTTAAAATGTAAGAGCAACATGCATTAATTATTGTATGTTTAATTAGAAGGAATTAATTTTCTGTTGTTTATGTGTTACGCCTACACTAAGGGCCTAAATGAAATAATAATAATATTCTACAAAAAGCCGATAAAGAATAGATACCTATACATGTGTATTATACCAAAAAATAGGGCATAAATATTCACCCTTTAAATGCGGATTAAAATCTTAATCCAAACATACATAAGTGTTTTATAGTTAAAAAACTAAGGAAAAAATTATTATAAAATGACTATTTCAATTCAATATATTTGTCAAACAATGAAGACACACTTACGAAATCTTATATAATATCAAAAACAACTTATTAGTTTCAACCTAATAGGAAATTCTTACGAAACCTTATGTAACCCAAACACATTAGGGAAGAAGTTAAAAACACCTTATATAATTGACCATGAAAATACTAGGAATATTACTACAGATGGGGCAAGAAATAAGGCTTCCATTAGCTTTAGGGGATGGTGAAAGGTGAAGATAATCATATAAAAACCGGGATTTTTTAAGTGAAAAGAGGAGAACGGCAGCGGACCGATTGCTGTCCGCCCCAGCGGGGCCCAGCGGGCCGGTGGCGACTACATGGGTAATATGAAAACTTTCTTTCACTTTTGGTCATTTTCAGACTTAGAATTTAAATAGGGACCCAATGGTCCAGAGTACTTAGAATAATGACCAAAGTTGTTGTTGTTGCTTATTTTAAAAATAATTATGTCTCTCTTTCTAAATTTTAGCATTTCAATATTTTGAATATGTTTCCGTTTAACAATGTGGCGATTCCAGCTGTTGTTAAATAAGTATTTTATATGTTATTAATATATCTTCAGGTTTCATTTTATTCAATAAATTATGTTTATATTTCGTTTATTATGATTTAATATGTGTATTTCACAGGTTGTAGAACCTTTCCTCCAAAACCAAGGCCAACCGCTCGGGCCAAATACAACCTAAACAATAGGGAACGTAACGCTACCGTTACGCAGGGGTTTAACAGTCGCGGCGCGTAACATTATGCATCAAAATAGATATTAAAATATATGAATTGGCTCATGTTTCCATTAGGTCACGGATTTTTTAATTCCTCAAATTACTTTTATGGAATTATTAGGTTATGGTTTTGTTTTTACTTACATTTCCTACATTTATAAAAATTTTCTAATGCTTGTTAAAATTCTTAATATTTTTCCTGTGCATAATACAAGATTCTTATGCAAATGTTCCATTACTTACGTGATCTAGTGGAAAATCTTCCTATGTATAATTGTTATTCTATATATTGCATACACAAATTTTAGGGGGCAAACATGCTTTTGTACAGTGTTAAAAATAATACGATTTTAAGTAACTTTTTTTTTCTAGTGATAGGCACTGTACATAGATGCCATATCTTTGACGTAATTATATTGAATTATTATTCTTCATCTAGCCACCTGTCATTGTTCTGGGGGTCAAGTTTTGGATAAGATTTTCTATCTATCTTGGTTATTCCATGTGTACTCTCCCATAATTTCCATCCATTGAATTACCCTATTCTAGACATTCTCCTTAACTTGTTCTACATACTTTATCTATATCTTATTCAAATTCTGAAAAGATGGTGTTAATAGAGCCAGTAAAGTTACGTCGGGCATAGCAAGCCATAATAGATAACTGTCAGCTATCGAAGGATAACCATATATATATATATATATATATATATATATATATATATATATATATATATACATACATATTGTAATTTGAACCCCAGAATGTGTACTTGAGACTGAAGACATATTACATTAATTAAAACTAAAAAAAAACAATAAAGGAATATTTAATTATAAGTATGGTACTTGTTTATAATTTTTTTATTTCAGCAAAATAACTGATATTTTTAGATAGGAGAATGTTTGTTTTCTAACAGATCTTTTATAGCTTAATTTATGGTTATTCTGTTGAAATAATATGTAGGATTTCTGTATTTTTTCATGTTCGTATAACTGTAGAATATTTATAAAGATTCAAAAAGCTATGTAGTGTCCATTACAGTACGTACTTTGTACAGAGTGAAAGTTATTTAAACCGACAAACTCTGGGTGGTTATAGCGGACACCAAAACAAATGTTTTTCCCTAATGCCATTTTTTCCTATGAGGATTATTTAAACCGGTAGAGGACATATTACGCTCTTCAGTTGTCATGACTGCAACTGCTGTTAATGGTAGGAATTGTTTTGTCCACCAGTGTAGTAGTGAATTGTATCTGTTTACTAATGGAGTGATACACCTGGAGTGAGTATACTGATATGTGTGGGCCGGTGTTGTTGGGGACTGTTTAATTGGGACATATCTCCTACCTAGGCCATTAAATGGCAGGCACTATTACAATTTTCTTGCCAGAGCATTGCCAGAATTGCTGGAAGACGTCCTGCTTCCTACAAGACAACGCATATGGTTCCAACATGACGGGGCGCCAGCAAATTTCAATCGTCGTGTGCATCGATTCTTGAACCAACGGTTTTCAGAAAAGTTGATTGGCAGAGGTGGTCCTGTACCATGGCCTGCTTGATCCCCAGATATGACCCCTTTGGATTTTTTTGTGTGGGGAGAGATGTGCAACCTTGTTTACACAACTCTTGTTGCATCAGAAAAGGATGTGGTTGCCCGGATAGTAGCAGCAGCAGGAGCAATTAACGATACTCATGGAGTTTTTGCCCATGTTAGACAGAACATGATCCGCCGGTGTAACCTTTTGTTTACATGTCAATGGAGGCATTTTTGAACCTCTACTGTAATTTAAGTAATTGCGTTGTGTTAATGTGTTGTCTCTTGGTAATAAAAAATGCAAAAGTGTTTGTTGGTTTAATTAATTTCCCACTAGAGAAATCTTCCTCTACCGGTTAAAATAATCCTCATAGGAAAAAATGACATTAGGGAAAAATATCTGTTTTGGTGTCCTTACAACCTCCCAGAATTTGTCGGTTTAAATAATTTTCACTCTGTATAACCTTTTTTTTTCTTTCCATTCAGATGTGCAAATGTTCAGTAATGCTGCTCTTGACCTTCATCTGGAAAGGGGTCATTGATAACTGAATTCACCACCAATACAGTGAAATGAATGGTTTATTGTAATTTAATGCATCGTATGTTAAGAACACTAAGATAGTAAAATACCTGTAATTTTGAATATACCTTTTTTGTTAGGGACCAAATTTTGTTGGAAAAATATGTAGTGAAAGAAATTAAAAAATATCAATGCATTAATTCCTCATAATTACTTAAATTCTTTTATTGTTTATTATTATTATTATTTTTGTTCATATATCTAAAATAAATAAATGGTTGTTGAATGCAGGCTTTCACGGCCGGTAATCATAATGTTGAGTGATTCTGGGTTATGTGGCCGTGGTCCATAGTTGGTGTTGATACCAGACGTTTTGCCCTCAACTGCGGAGGGCATCTTCAGTGGCGAGTGCTTCTAGGCATGTTTCCTGGTCGGAAGATCTACTAAGAGTGTAGTAGATCTTCCAACCAAGAAACACGCCTAGAAGCACTCGCCACTGAAGATGTCCTCCGCAGTTGAGGGCGAAACGTCTGGTATCAACACCAACTATGGACCACGGCCACATAACCCGGAATCACTCAACATTATAAATAAATGGTTGTTAAATGATATCACTATTTTTATTTGAACCTTTCCTTGAAAATCAGGGTCATCCTCTCTATAATTCTAAGAAAATGTAATGCAAAAAATAATGTTATTTCCAAGAAAATTTTGAACAAAAAACCACTTTACATGAATACTTTAAAAGAATTAATTGAATTATAAAATATTTTTCCAGTTTTCTAAAACTATATAACTGTTTTTTCTGTTGTTTGAAATATATTCCATGTATTGGATAAAGAGAAAGTTGAGGGTCTTGGAAATTGAGATGAAGATCTGAATTGATATATTCATAACACTGTGAGGTTTTATTTAATAACAATTAAATTAATCAAATTTTACAGTTTGCCTCATACTTTTGTAAAACAGAGAACTGGTTTCGAAAGAAGTTTCCCTTTCGAAACTGGTCCTGAGTTCTTCAATAATATGAGGTGAGCTGTAAAATCTGATTAATTATTATTATTATTATTATTATTATTATTATTATTATTATTATTATTATTATTATTATTCCAGGAATTATTTTAAATGTGGTATACAAACTCCGAACGTGACGACTGAGACACCGGGGTAACACTTATTAGTTATACTTTTATCGATAGATGTGGTCGAAGGTGATAAGCCAGACAAAAAAAGTACCTTGGGCGAAAGAGTGACGATCTTTCACCGTAAAAATACAACCGTCAAGAAATGCGGTCATGGGTTCATCTGGGGTAAAATTTTCCGGAGGTAAAATAGTCCCACATTCGGTTCACTGGGCGGGCTCAAACATAGGGACATGTTCCTAGGAACATGGAATGTTAGGACTTTATACAATAGCGGGGCACTAGAGATATTAATGCAGGAACTAGATAAATCGCCCTTGGATATAGTCGCTTTACAGGAAGTTAGGTGGCCAGGAGTAGGTAGTCAGGAATCAGGAAGCTTTGCATTATACCATGGGGGTGTAGAAAGACCTGCATTTGGAACAGGTTTTTTAGTCAGAAGGAGGATACTATCCGCTATCCGAGATATTAAGTTTGTTAGTGTTAGGATATCATACATAATTCTAAAGGGTAAACGACATGATTTTATAATTGTAAATGTACATGCCCCCACAGAAGATAAAGATGACAAGATCAAGGATGAGTTCTATGAAGAATTAGAATGCTTATTTGATAGCCTTTCACGATATCATATGAAAATTGTCTTAGGAGATTTTAATGCAAAAGTGGGGCGGGAAGATATATTTCAAACCAACAATAGGCAAATTCAGTCTTCATGAAGATAGTAACGACAACGGGGTTAGATTAGTCATATTTGCCACATCAAAGAATCTCATTGTTAAGAGCACAACATTTCAGCATAAGGATATTCATAAATACACCTGGACGTCTCCAGATGGAGAAACTCGGAACCAGATAGATCATGTATTAGTGGATAAACGCTGGCACAGTAGCATCATTGATGTTAGATCAGTTAGAGGGACAGACTGCAATTCGGATCATCATCTGGTCAGAGTGAAAATCAGACAACGGCTATCGCTTATGAGAGGAACAAACGCTACAGATGATTCTGTAAAATATGAATTAAAGACTTGAAAAATGATGAAATGCGGCAAGAATACCAAATCAAAATTGCTAATAGATTTGAAGTACTGGAATCCTCAGATGACAATGTGGCAAACGAAGAAGAAACTGATATAAATAATGAATGGGAGGCTATAAGAGATACTATTAAATTGTCAGCATCAGAAAGCATTGGTTGTTTAAAAAAGAGGCAAAACAAGAAATTGTTTGATGAGGAATGTGCCGACATTGTAAAGGAAAGAAAGCTAGCAAAAATGAAATGGTTACACGAGCCAAATGAGGTAAATTTAGAGCAATTGGGTAGTGTTAGAAGGGAAACCACCAAGTTACTAAAGAGTAAAAAGAGGGAATATTTGGGAGAGAAGATTAATGATCTTGAAATGAATGCAAAAAATAGGAACATTAGAGAATTATATCAGGGAATTAGTATAGAGAAGAAAGGGTTTCAGGCTAGAATAAACATAATTCGGAATGAAAATTGGGATATGATTGCAGTTTCTAAGAGTATATTAAATAGATGGAAAAGTTACTTTAATCAGCTATTAAATGTACATACAGAACAAGACATTGACGAGGATAAGTTACAGACAGCAGAAAAGCTAGTTGCAGAGCCAAGTGCATTAGAGGTTGAAATGGCAATTGAAAAATTGAAGATGTATAAAGCATCAGGTTCAGATGAGATCCCAGCAGAACTGATAAAATCAGGGGGAGAAAAATTGATGGACAAGATACGCTGGTTGCTTAGTATGATTTGGGAAAAGAAGCTCTTCCAGATGAATGGAAGGAATCAATTATCTTACCAATTTATAAGAAAGGAGATAAAACTGATTGCAACAACTACAGGGGCATCTCATTACTTTGAACTTTGTACAAAATTCTAACAAATATATTAGTAAGCAGACTTACTCCCTATATTGATGACATTCTAGGAGATCATCAATGTGCATTTAGAAGAAACAGGTCTACAACAGATCAGACTTTCAGTATAAGACAGATTTTAGAAAAGAAATGGGAATATAATGGTACTGTACATCAACTATATGTAGACTTCAAAAAAGCATATGATTCAATTAAGAGGGAGAAGTTATATAGTATCCTGCTGGAGTTCGGAATTCCTAAAAAGTTAGTTAGACTTATACGAATGTGTCTAAATGGCTCAAAGAGTAGGGTGTGTGTAGGCAAACAGTTTTCAGACACTTTTGAAATCCAGAATGGGTTGAAGCAAGGAGATGCACTATCCCCTCTACTATTTAATTTTGTACTAGAGCATGCCATTAAATCTTTAGAGAATGAGGAAGGCTTACAACTCAATGGTATTAATAAGCTGTTAGTTTATGCTGATGATGTAGTATTATTGGCCGAGAGCGAGGAGATACTAAAGGACAACACGCACACACTATTGAGTAACACTAAGAAATTGGGACTGGAAGTAAATATCAATAAAACTAAATATATGGTCACACATAGAAATTCAGTATATAATGGAAATGGACAGCTAAGGAAAAATGAGGGAAATTTTGAGGAAGTGGCTGAATTCAAATACCTAGGAACAATAATCACAAATAGGAATGAGATGCACAAAGAAATTAAACATAGGCTCAATTCTGGAAATGCATGCTATTATGCATTGCAGAGACTTTTGATGTCCCAACTCCTTTCAAAAAAACGTTAAGCTGATAATATATAAAACTCTTATTCTACCAGTTATATTATATGGGTGCAAAACATGGACTCTTACTTTAACAGAGGAAAGGAGATTACGAGTATTTGAGAATAAAGTACTTAGGAAAATTTTTGGACCAAAGAGAGATGAACAGACAGGTGAATGGAGAAGACTACATAACAATGAACTACATGGTCTGTTTAGGAAGCCAGATATAATAAGAACAGTTAAGTCTCGTAGACTGCGATGGGCAGGACATGTTGCGCATATGGGGAATGAAAGACGTGCATGGAAACTTCTTGTAGGAAAGCCAGAAGGAAAACACCCAATTGGTAGACCAAGAATGAGTTGGGAGAACAACATTAAGTATGATTTGAGGGAAGTAGATTATACAGGGAATGATTGGAAAGCATTGGCTCAGGATAGGGATGTATGGAGAGCTTATGTCCGCGCGGTCATGAACCTACGGGTTCGATAGTGCCAGTGAGTAAGTAAGTTTATCGATAGATGGAGTAGTTTGTTTTGCCGATAATACAGTAAGCTGTAATCGGTTAGTGTTTCTGCCAACGCTTGAGGTCTCTGGAGTCTAGGCATCACTGAATAACATTGTCGTTGGTCATCTCCCCACTTTAGTGGGTTATCTCTGGACTAAGTAATATACTCTGTGGAGAAAATAGCAGTTAGCATCACAATATTGTCAACAGTGTCATAATATTGTGATTAGCATATTTAAATAAATACTTCATAATTGTCTAATAATGTTATAAAAATTGTTTGAAAAATTAGAATATTAAATACTGTTAGTAAATACAGAAGAAAAGCTATAGTTTACAACATTATAACTGAAAAATCAAGCGCTAGTAGAAGTGCAATTGAGCCGCAAGAACAATAACAAATTGCTTTGTGACTTTATTTAACATTTTCCAATACTGTTATTTTAACACAGTTCCAATAATTGATCATATTATAATATTGTGCTTTGTGACTATAGGAAAATCTAAATAGTTATACTGCTATGCACCCTAGTGCGCTTTCTAGATATTATAATCGATATGTGGTTCGATTGTAGGTTATCGCTGGCTCTATAAACTCTGGCGCATGCGCACTGTTGTTCTATAGAATTTTGAATTATTGGTTTATTGTTGTTGAGTTTTAATGTTGCTAGGTTGCAAAACTCATCAGTTTTAGGAAGAAAATTTTAGTGTGAATTGATTTTTCGTAAATTTGAGCCTGAGAAATTAAAGGTTGGATTTATTATTTATCATAATTTACGGTAGACATTTTATTGTAGTTATTTTGGCTCAAGTGCACTTATACTAGCGCTTTGTTTGTTTACAGTTATATTGAAAACTATAGGTCTTCTTCTGTATTTACAAACACTATTTAATATTTTAAACTTTTCAAATAATTTTTATAACATTATTAGACAATTTTGAAGTATTTATATAAATATGCAAATCACAATATTATGACATTGTTAGACAATATTGTGATGCTAACTGCTATTTTCTCCACAGAGTATATTACATAGTCTATGATTTTTCTATCGCTGTTTTAGGTTATCGCTGGTTAGATCAACGTTGAGGAGTGCAAGTAAGTGTACACCCATTTTTAATAAACGTTTGGTAATTTTAATATTATTAATATCATTTTTAACTTAGATTTGGGGATCATTGCAAATATTGGTCATTTAAATTTCATAGCGACAGATAGTAATCGAGGATGATAATCGATATGTGGTTCAATTATGGGTTGTCGCTGGCTCTATAAACTGTGGCGCATGCGCACTATTGTTCTATAGGACTTTGAAAATATTTCACGCTAGTTTAAGTGCAGTTTTTCCCCAACTTCCTTCTTCCTAACCTAACAAAATTAATTGTATGTATATTATTTAATAAACTATAAACTAATGTTGTATGCACCGAACCTAACAAAACGATACTGCATAGCCTAGTGTCCCAACTTACAATTTTCTTAAGGCGACAACCAGAAAAGCAAAACTTGTTCTTGCCAAAAAGTAACTTAAATAAAATAATGGAAAAACTGGCTACGCGGTATCATTTTGTTAGGTTCAGTGCATACAAGAATAGTTTATAGTTTGTTAAATAATATACATGCAATTTATTTTGTTAGGTTAGGAAGAAGGAAGTTGGTGTATATCCATTTATTATAAACATTTGGGAATTTATTGTTGAAGTTGGTAACACTAATTTCACTGCCACATAGCAGAAGCTACATTAAGCATTTGAGCATCTCGTGCAAACACACAATGATTCTGTAAAACTTGGAAAAATTTGTGAGAGACAAATTCTAGACTTCTGAATTTTGTATATATAATCATAGAACATTCTAATGTAAAGTTGAGCCGAACTTTAATTCCATAAAATTTATTGGAGCCATAGTTTAACATTTTCTGTTAACTGCAGTTTAGAGGTTTGGTACTACTGTCGGTGAATTGATCTGTTTGTTGTTTTAAGTTTAGTATTAAACAATCTTTCAAAAAATCTAATCTAAATGTATAGTTAGGGATAGTTATTTTTTTATCAGCTTTTCAAGTTTCAAAACTTGGCTGAACTTTAGATTACCTGGCTCAACTGTACTTTTACTAGCACTTGATTTTTCAGTTATATTGTTGTAAACTATAGCTCTTCTTCTGTATTTACTAACATTATTTATTATTTTAAACTTTTTTTAAACAATTTTTGGCTCAACTGCACTTCTACTAGCGCTTGATTTTTCAGTTATATTGTTGTAAACTATAGCTCTTCTTCTGTATTTACTTACATTATTTAATATTTGAAACTTTTTAAACAATTATTATAACATTATTACACAATTTTGAAGTATTAATTTAAATATGCAAGTCACAATATTTTGACACTGTTAGACAATATTGTGATGCTGCTATTTTCTCCACAGAGTATATTACTTAGTCTATGACTTTTCTATCGCTGTTTTGGGTTATAGCTGGTTGGATCAGCATTAGGGAGTGATAAGTAAGTGTACACACATTTTAAATAAACGTTTGGTAATTTTAATATTATTAATATATTTTTTTAACATAGATTTGGGGATTTATTGCAAATATATTGGTCATTTTATTTTCATAGCGATGGATAATAATCGAGAATGATAATCGATATTGTTGTTTAATTGTGGGTTATCACTGGCTCTATAAATTCTGGCACATGCTCACTGTTGTTCTATAGGACTTTCAAAATATTTTACGCTAGTTTAAGTGCAGTTTTTCCCAATTTTTATAACATTATTAGACAATTTTGAAGTATTTATTTAAATATGCAAATCATGATATTATGATATTGTTAGAAAATATCGTGATGCTAACTGCTATTTTCTCCACAGAGTATATTATTTAGTCTATTATTTTTCTATCGCTGTTTTGTGTTATCGCTGGTTGGATCAGTGTTAGGGAGTGATAAGTAAGTGTACACCCATTTTAAATAAATGTTTGGTAATTTTAATATTATTAATATATTTTTTTAAACATAGATTTGGGGATTTATTGCAAATATTGGTCATTTAAATTTCATAGCAATGGATAGTAATCGATATGTGTTTCAATTGGGGGTTATCGCTGGCTCCATAAACTCTGGCGCATGCGCACTGTTGTTCTATAGGATTTTGAAAATATTTCGTGCTAGTTGAAGTGCAGTTTTTGCAATTACCTTCCACTTGATTTTCCAGACTATATTCTTGCAATACTGTTGCTCTACATCAGTGGTGTGTCCTCAATGGTTCGATTGTGTGTTATCATTGGCTGCGCACTGTTGTTCTATAGGACTTTGAAAATATTTCACGCTGGTTAAAGTGCAGTTTTTCCGGCGCTTCCCTATATTTTTTACAAAAATAAACTATTTTAAATATTATTTAGAATTATAGAATTCTTACGTTAAAACATACAATAATTTTTAAATAAATTGGTAAGTAAATAATTTATAAGTTGAATCTGTATGCTAATGTCACCTATCGGAGCTTTTCCAAATTACATCATCAGTTTCCAGTGGCTTGGATGCACTAGGCCTAGCTGTGTCTTATCGGTGTCACTTCATGTGGGTGCAGTTGAGTGAGAAAGAAAAGTTAATTGCCCTCAGTTAGTATAGTCGGTCCAACGGATCTGTGCCCCTTCAGCGCTGCAGTTGTTCTTAGAAAAGTTAGTGCCTGTATTCACTCCATTCCATGCACTTCCCTCCCCCCAGCAGCCATGATAGTGTTCCCAGGGATGTTGCCAAACTTTCCCCAAACAGTGTCATGGATCTTGAATATTGAATCACGTAAGGTTAATTATTACTTCTTCATATTTAAGTAGGTCTAATGATGCTGATTGACTTTTACTATTTGCTTAATAATATTTCTTTCACCACTCCATGCTACAGTGTTCATCTTGAGTTAACAACACTGGACTGCTAGTGTAAATAACCTGTCCACCAAGAAGGCTCAAAATTGTGAGTAGTGGGAGGGGCGAAAGAAAAGAGAAAGATAGGAATGCAGGGAGGGAAATGGTTTACCGAGACAGAAAAGGAATTAGTGTTCAATTTGCATATTTTCAGTTGGCACAGATCTGTTGGTCAGACGATATTGAAATATCAAGTTTTATTCATTTTACTTAGTTTAGTAGTTTATAGTATATAGTTTGTATGTTATATTTTGAGACCTTGTCACTAGACAAATAGAGTGAATGTAAATAATGAATTTTCAAGAGTTTCTTGTAATTAATTTTATTCTGCATTTTGTCATGAGTGAATCGTTTAGATGCGAGCTAGCAAAGAGCTTAAAGGACATAAAATGGCAATTCAAATTAAATAATAATTTTAGTTTCAACTGCATTTTAATGATTATAATAAAATTGTTTAAAAAGTACAAAATTCTAGTGAAATGCGACATACATTGCGAAAAAAATTGATGACTGAAAATGCACAGTTTGAAAATTGAATTTTGTTCATTAAAAATAAAGTTTTTGGAGAATATAGAATGAACAATTTTTTCCACCTAGAATGAATTCAGTGAACCCACAATGGATATCAGGTGATCGGTAAGTAACAATTTTTGTGAGAGTTCAATAGTGTCCCATGGAACTAAGTGTTTGCAATGTGAAAAGACTTTGGAAAATAAAACTATATAGTGTTCTTGAAATAAGTTGGAACTGACACTAGACTGCAGGTTTTTGAATTGTACAAGTAGTAAATGTAATCAAAAGAAGGTAAAGTTGCAGTAAAAGCCATTAAAACCTAAAAAAATGGCTAAGGACATTTCAATCCAAATTCATATAAAACTATCCCCTGGTTAAGTGGTTGCAATAATCTGGAAAAAAATGTTCTGCTGGCCGTGTCTATTGTTCTCGCCTGAAAAGAACATTTGGAACAAGACAGGTTTGGAGGATTTAAATAATTTTCATAAAGCCCAAAAAGATAAAAACTCTCATTTCTTCACATAATAAGCCTTATGCAGTTGAAACAGTTAGGCAAATATCTCTTTTTTATATATAATCATGAAATTTCTTGATTTTTTTTACTGTGGAGCTTCCCTTCTCCCCACACTCACGCCTTGTCACTGTTCTACATACTTTTTCCGTTTTTAATGATATTTTGTACTATTCAAAACATTTTCCAATGATACTTATACATTTTTTACAATTACTAAACATTTTCCTATGTATGCAATGATTTCTTCAAAGCTCTGCATAATAGTTGTATGTATGTGTTAATGCTGAAAGAAACTCTTGCTAGATGGTAGAGATATCTATGAAATTGGAATGACCAACTTTCGAAAATATATTTTAAGAATGGATGTTCCCTCACTTCATTTTGTTGGATTCAGATGGGACAAGTTGTGAAGTTAGTATACACCAGATTAGTGTATACTTCATTAAATAATATGGATGTGATTAATTTTGTTAGTTTAGGAAGGAGAAGTTGACTTACATCCATTTCTAATAAACATTTGGGAATTTATTGCGAAGGTTAGTCTTACTGATTTCACAGGTACATGGTTCCATCTAGGGAGAACTCTATAAATTTTCCTTAGGATTTCACATATATGTGGTTATATCTAACAACAAATCTATAAACTTTTGCACATGCTCACTGCTATTCTGTAGGACTTACAAAATTTATTAGGGAAGGTAAACTAAAGTTTTTCCTAAAACTTAAGCTATTGGGCTCAACTATAGATTAGTCCTCACTATGCTACACCATGCAATATTCTTATGGCACTCTTGCACTAATTACTTTTATGTTTATACTAACTTTTCTAATGATTCTTAAAATATTTTTTACAATTGTTAAGTATATATTTATGCATGTGATATCTCTGAATAATTTTTTCTAAGTTCTACAGGACCATAGTGTGCATGTGCAAGGCCTCGTCAACAGTAGGCAGGAATATCTGTGCTAGTGGTGTGGACAATCTTTATAATAAGAAATTGCACTACTACTTTTTTTGTTAGGTTAAGAAGTGGCAAATTAATGTATACGGAATTAGTTTACTGAAATAATATATAAATGATTTACTTTGTTAGGTTAAGAATTACGTGTTAGTATATGTCCATTCATAAAGCACGTTTGGGAATTTATTGTGAAGGTTTTTCATACATGACTTTAAGAGGTAGGATGTAGTAACAAATGATTTCAGTAGATGCCGCAATAGAAGAAGAAACACATGTGGTAGCATGAGATATAATCGTGGATAGAATACAACATAATTGATAAGAATCCAAAAAATTTGTAACATGTGGTTTGTTGTAACATGCATTGTAACCCATTTGTCCTACAATGGCTGACTTACTTACTTACTCACTGGCACTATCAAACCCATAGGTTCATGGCCGCGCAGACATAAGCTCTCCATACATCCCTATCCTGAGCTAATGCTTTCCAATCATTCCCTGTATAATCTACTTCCCTCAAATCATACTTAATGTTGTTCTCTCACCTCATTCTTGGTCTACCAACTGGGCGTTTTCCTTCTGGCTTTCCTACAAGAAGTTTCCATGCACGTCTTTCATTCCCCATACGCGCAACATGTCCTGCCCATCGCAGTCTACGAGATTTAACTGTTCTTATTATATCTGGCCTCCTATAAAGACCATGTAGTTCATTGTTATGTAGTCTTCTCCATTCACCTGTCTGTTCATCTCTCTTTGGTCCAAAAATTTTCCTAAGTACTTTATTCTCAAATACTCGTAATCTCCTTTCCTCCATTAAAGTAAGAGTCCATGTTTCGCACCCATATAATATAACTGGTAGAATAATAGTTTTATATATTTTCAGCTTAACGTTTGTTTGAAAGGAGTTGGGACATCAAAAGTCTCTGCAATGCATAATAGCATGCATTTCCAGAATTGAGCCTATGTTTAATTTCTTTGTGCATCTCATTCCTATTAGTGATTGTTGTTCCTAGGTATTTGAATTCAGCCACTTCCTCAAAATTTCCCTCATTTGTCATTAGCTGTCCATTTCCATTATATACTGAATTTCTATGTGTGACCATATATTTAGTTTTACTGATATTTACTTCCAGTCCTAATTTCTTAGTGTTACTCAATAGTGTGTGCGTGTTGGCCTTTAGTATCTCCTCACTATCGGCCAGTAGTACTACATCATCAGCATAAACTAACAGCTTATTAATACCATTGAGTTGTAAGCCTTCCTCATTCTCTAAAGATTTAATGGCATGCTCTAGTACAAAATTAAATAGTAGAGGAGATAGTGCATCTCCTTGCTTCAACCCATTCTGGATTTCAAAAGTGTCTGCAAACTGTTTGCCTACACGCACCCTACTCTTTGAGCCATTTAGACACATTCGTATAAGTCTAACTAACTTTTTAGGAATTCCGAACTCCAGCAGGATACTATATAACTTCTCCCTCTTAATTGAATCATATGCTTTTTGGAAGTCTACATATAGTTGATGTACAGTACCATTATATTCCCATTTCTTTTCTAAAATCTGTCTTATACTGAAAATCTGATCTGTTGTAGACCTGTTTCTTCTAAATGCACATTGATGATCTCCTAGTATGTCATCAATATAGGGAGTAAGTCTGCTTACTAATATATTTGTTAGAATTTTGTATGAAGTTGAAAGTAATGAGATGGATGCCCCTGTAGTTGTTGCAATCTGTTTTTATCTCCTTTCTTATAATTTGTACGATAATTAGATTCCTTCCATTCATCTGGAAGAGCTTCTTTTTCCTAAATCATACTAAGCAGCCAGCGCAGATATTGTCCATCATTTTTCTCCCCTGATTTTATCAGTTCTGCTGGGATCTCATCTGAACCTGATGCTTTATACATCTTCAATTTTTCAATTGCTATTTCAACCTCTAATGCACTTGGCTCTGCGACTAGCATTTCTGCTGTCTGTAACTTATCCTCCTCAATGTTCTGTTCTGTATGTACATTTAATAGCTGATTAAATTAACTTTTTCATCTATTTAATACACTCCTAGAATCTGCAATCATATCCCCATTTTCATTCCGAATTATGTTTTATCTAGCCTGAAACCCTTTCTTCTCTATACTAATTCCCTGATATAATTCTCTAATGTTCCTATTTTTTGCATTCATTTCAAAATCATTAATCTTCTCTCTAAAATGTTCCCTTTTTTTACTCTTTAGTAACTGGGTGGTTTCCCGTCTAACACTACCCAATTGCTCTAAATTTACCTCATTTGGCTCGTGTAACCATTTAATTTTTGCTAGCTTTCTTTTCTTTACAATTTCGACACATTCCTCATCAAACCATTTCTTGTTTTGCCTCTTTCTTAAACAATCAATGCTTTCTGATGCTGACAATTTAATAGTATCTCTTATAGCCTCCCATTCTTTATTTATATCAGTTTCTTCTTCGTTTGCCACATTGTCATCTGAAGATTCCAGTACTTCGAATCTTTTAGCAATTTTGGTTTGGTATTCTTGCCGCATTTTATCATTTTTCAAGTTTTTTAATTCATATTTTACAGAATCATCTTTAGCGTTTGTTCCTCTCAGAAGCGATAGCTGTTGTCTGATTTTCACTCTGACCAGATGATAATCCGAATTGCAGTCTGTCCCTCTAACTGATCTAACATCAATGATGCTACTGTGCCAGTGTTTATCCACTAATACATGATCTATCTGGTTCCGAGTTTCTCCACCTGGGGACGTCCAGGTGTATTTATGAATATCCTTATGCTGAAATGTTGTGCTCTTAACAATGAGATTCTTTGGTGTGGCAAATGTGATTAATCTAACCCCTTTGTCGTTACTATCTTCATGAAGACTGAATTTGCCTATTGTTGGTTTGAATATATCTTCCCGCCCCATTTTTGCATTAAAATCTCCTAAGACAATTTTCATATGATATCGTGAAAGGCTATCAAATAAGCATTCTAATTCTTCATAGAACTCATCCTTGATCTTGTCATCTTTATCTTCTGTGGGGGCATGTACATTTACAATTATAAAATCATGTCGTTTACCTTTTAGAATTATGTATGATATCCTAACACTAACAAACTTAATATATCGGATAGTGGATAGTATCCTCCTTCTGACTAAAAAACCCGTTCCAAATGCAGGTCTTTCTGCACCCCCATAGTATAATGCAAAGCTTCCTGATTCCTGACTACCTATTCCTGGCCACCTAACTTCCTGTAAAGCGACTATATCCAAGGGCGATTTATCTAATTCCTGCATTAATATCTCTAGTGCCCCACTATTGTATAAAGTCCTAACATTTCATGTTCCTAGGAACATGTCCCTGTGTTAGAGCCTTTGGCATGGGTTCCCTGAAGTAGTCCCCCCCGGAGCACCGAATGGGGGACTATTTGACCTCCGGAAAATTTTACTCCAGATGAACCCATGTCCGCATTTCTTGACGGTTGTATTTTTATGGTGGAAGATCGTCACTCTTTCGCCCAAGGTACTTTTTCGTCTGGCTTATCACCTTCGAGCAGTCCGGCATGGGTAACCCTATCGGCAGCAATGCTACCGCCGGCATAGCTCTCAGGATTATTTAAGCATGCAAGCCACTCCACCACGACAAGGTAAAGATACCATGGAGGGACAATGGCTGACTAATGTCGACTATTCACATTTATCTAGTTCATCAAGATTTCATCTAATCAATTTAAGAAATGGCTACCTCATTTTTCTGTAGGCCTATATTAAAAAAATTTAAGACAATGGCTGACTAATGTCTTAAAATTTTAATATAGGCCTGCAGAAAAATGAGGTAGCCATTTTTGAAAATGATTAGATGAAATCTTGATGAACTAGATAAATGTGAATAGTCAAGTAATATTTTAAGTCTAATAACCCAATAGTCTTGGTGGTTGATTCACACACAAACATGTAGTACCCAATCTGAACTGAGCCCCGAAAAATATAAAGAACTCAATCTTGACTGAGGCCCACACTCTCGCACATATCTTAATATTTTCCTGGTTAAGTTTGATTTCTGTTGGGTTAAAACATACTGCTTATAAATAATAAATGTTAAGCAGGATCTTAATATTATCTTGGAGTGTAGATGGATAGGCTGTGAATAATGTGTGGAGTTATTTGGTGTGTTGTTATTATAACAATGAGAGATTGCAAGTGTATGATACCGTGTGGCCAAAAAGTCGGTTGACAAATGGGAGAAGTTTGGCTGATGTCAGAATGTTAAAACTAACCACACTGATTGAATTGTCATGTTCATTGGTTTCATTTCAGAGCTAACAAAGATGTTCAAAGCGACGTCCATCCACCTGGAGACAATGTCTCACTCGACCAGGAAATTCAGCACTTACATTTGAAAGTGTATCTGATGAAATATGCCAAATGACATTACTGATTCGGTCTTTCAAGTCTTCCAGTGATGAGGGCTGAGTCTGGAACACATGTTGTTTTACATATTCCCTAAGAAAGAAGTCTAGGGACATCAAATCAGGTGACCGTGCAGGCTAAGGCCTTGGGTCACCCCATCCAATCCACTGATATCAAAATTTCCTATTCAAATTCTTTTGAATAATTACAGCATAGTGAGCAGTACCTCCATCTTGTTGAAACCACAATTGCTGCCGTCTGTTCAATGGCAGGTCATATAGAAAATCTAGTAGAGTAGAGTCCAGCACTTCACTGTAAGACAGTTGGTTCACATTGCCTTCAAATAAATGTGGGCCCACAACCGTATCACCAACAATACCACACCACACCATTATTGTGGGGGTACCTGGGTCATTCACCTTGTGTATCCATACTGGATTTTACCTAGACCAATACTGAGCATTATGAGTATGGGCATGACTGTCCATATAAAATAAACACTCATCACTGAAAATAACTGGTTTCATGAAATCATTGTCATTGTCCATTTGATTGGTGATCCAATTGCAGAAATGATGTCTGTTAGAGGATCATTGTAATGCATTGTGTGAACATGTATCATCTTATATGGACGAAAATGTGACGCTTATAAAATTCGCCGAACAGATTCTTTGCTCACTCCACTCTGCCTTGACACATAACGAATTGATCTTTTAGGGCTTGCAATAACCTTTGCAAGTACGTTAATTGTGTTTCCTTCATCAGTAGCCATCTTTGGTCTGCCACTTCACTTTGCATCTAGCACAGAAAAGGTCCTCTTAAATTTATTTAAAAGTTAACTCACAGTTTGAAATTATGGTTTTGGTATTTCAGGATGCCGCCTGTGAAACTCATCTGCAGCTTCTCTCAAAGTTCAATGGTTATCACCACATAGCAATACTCTTTGTTCTGGAGTAAGCTTGATTGACTTCAATGTTTTATCCAATGTTGTAAACTTTCTTCTTTGAGAGTTGCTTTCTGATACAGTACATCTGTCAGAAACACAAACACAAATCCATTATTAATATTATTATTATTATTACTATTATTATTATTATTATTATTATTATTATTATAAATCCATTATTATTATTATTGTTCATTGTAATAATTATTTCCTTTTTATTTTATTGTTTCATTGTTACCATTGTTTCCAGAATCAAAAAATATACCTAAAATAGCACATTCTTGTTATTGATAAAACTTTCATTTGTCAACTGACTTTTGGGCCACATAGAATATTGTTGTGTTTGAATTACAATTTTGACCCAAAATGGGATTGAGTAGAGCATTATATGCAGAAATACTTGTAACCTTGATAATGAATTCACTCATAGGTAATAAACAACAGTTTTTATTACATAAAAAACAAATAAGAGTGAATTGACTGCTATGAAGCTCTTAACATATTTTACAATAATGTATGGTTGTGTTCTTAGAAATGCGAATTTATATTATATATATGTATACAGTAAAACTTGTTCAAATCAGAATTGCATGGGACCAATATTTTTGTCCACATTAGATAACATTCTGCATTATAAATAAAAAATGTTAACCAATCTGAGATTGTAGAGCACCATAAATGTCTTATTATGTACATTGGATTAATTGTAGTTCCGCTGCCGTTGGAAAGTGAAGTTTAGCATGTACAAGCAACTTCGACAGTAATGCACGAAAAAAGTCCCATTTCATCAGCGTTAAAAATGTCTCTTAGGCACATATCCTGAAATTAAAGTATGTAGTTTCGGTTTTAACTCACTAACTATATTTTCGTTCTTTCATCCTGCAAATTTCATTCCACACTACATTGTGTTGTCTTTTAAAACTGTCCACAACCAACCTGAAGATGCCTTGAAATCGTTATTCCCTAGGGATATAGTAACAGCTAGAGCTTGACTTTGGAGCATTGGTAGGAAATTTGGGGAATTTTTTATTGTGCATTTGCAAAACACACCTCATTTATTTATTCATTATTTTTTGTTGTTTGCTCTTCATTTGTCCATTTCCTTGCATCCCTTCACTCGTTTTATTTCCTTTGTGTTTTATAATCTCACAAACTTGGGTTTATCCACATTTAAATTTAGTCATTATTTCGCGTACTGAGAGTTTGTTTCTCTTTATTTTCAATCACTTTTATTTTTTCGTTTAATGACAATCATACATATGATTTAGCCATCATTATTCCGTAAATTTAGAACGCTGTCTGTTAAAGTTACATACACAATTAGTCTCAGATCTTAAACTAATTTAAGATTTTACAGTGCACTGGTTATTTTTTTATTATATAAAACTTTCCTCATTAGAGGATTGCCTCAAGGACAAAGTGATACAGACAATTAATTTTTGTAATTGATGAAATACATTTTGTAAATATATTTAAAAAAAATTCAACTTGTAGGCCTAATTGAAGTATACATACTATAAAGTAATTTTGTAAATATGGTTTCTTAAAATTGAAATTGATCCTCTAATGGCAGCGATGGCAATTCTAGAAAGATACACCCTGTCCAAATCTAAGGAATTCCAAAATTTGGCTAAGAATCCTGGTATAGTACCTCTTGCCCCGATCATCAATCCTGTGACAGTTATACTATCTAGTTGGTATTTATCTTTGTAATAGTCAATTGTTGGCTCATATATGGCTTTCTTTTCAGAGTCAACTTCCTCAGGTTGGCCACTATGAGTCTCAAAACGAATTGTGGGATCTAATATCATACCAATTTTAGAGGATGGTCTAAATGCAATAATATCTATTCGTCTGTTACTCCCATTAATGGCCACACCATGTACTTCCTCATAAACTGTGTATCCAAAATCTCGCAAGGCTTCTGCCATCATATTTCGAATAGTGTGGTGCCGAATATTTCTCAGTGATTCTCCAAATGGACAGGCCCCAAGGACGTGTGCAAGGGTTTCGTGCTCTCTGCGACAACGTCTACAGAGGGTATCGTCCCTAGACCTGCCCGGCAAAGAACGCACCGCCGATACATTGGCTTGCATTTTAATCGCTTCTCTCCATTCGGAACAAGACAATCCCTGATGGTCACGAATCCATTGATTTGCCGGTGTATATTCATTGTAGAGAACAACGCCTTTTCCTTTATGAGGAAGTTGACTCCAGAGAACTGCTTCTTTGTCTCTTAGTTGTTTCCTGAGTTTCCTTGCATCTGGTAGAAGACTTCGAGTGTTAATGTTGATGTCACTAGGTTCAATGTTAAGGTCTCTCATACATTGTAAACTTTCCTCTTTTAGGTTTCGGAGAGTAGTAATGTATGTATTATTGTCTTGGTGAAGAATGTGGCAAATGTTTATATGCTGTAATTTTGTTTCCCACGTTGCACAAAATAAACCAAGTCCTTTATTCCGACGTTCAGTATATAACATGTGATCAGGGACATCCATCGGAAGATGTAAAATTTCTTTAAGTCCACTTCTCAAAAGTTTATCACAATTCACTAAAAATGTTTTTGGTATTTGATTTGGTGGTACTGTTTGAAACGGGTAGATTAGAGTTGGAGATATGGAACAATTTAAAACTGTAAATTTCTGATCAGGCTGTAACAGCGGTGAAGCAATGAGAGTTTCAATATTATCCCGTAATTTAGTAAGGGTTTGCTTAGAATCAAAAGTTATATGATCTGAAAAGCTGACACCTAAGTAACGAATAGTGTCAGTGATTTTATGGGCACGAATAGCATGTCCATCAAATTGGAGATCTTTTTCACATAGTTTACCTTTCTCGATTGAAAGCACTGCTGATTTGGAAACATTAATTTGAAGGCCTATTTCCTGAAACCTCTGTAGAACAATTCTTGTCAGTTCACTGGCAGCTGCTACATCTTTCCCTATAATCACCGTGTCATCAGCAAAGCTCATAATTGTTAGATGAGGTTGATCCGGAAGTAGTAGATAACCATATTGACTTTTTATTGATTTTTCTGAGAGTTCATCGAGAATATGATTAGTTGCAATGTTATATAAAGATGGTGATAACGGAGAACCTTGTAGAACTCCTCGATTGATAGTAATTGGTTTAGTTTTATTTTGATGGGTTTCAATCTGAGTCGTGTTTCCTTCCTGGAGATTTAATATTAATTTTGATAATTGTTTTGGCACACCGACAGTTTGTAATGTGTTCTTAAGATGATTATGTCCTATATTATCAAAGGCTTTACTTATGTCCAAAAAAACTATACATGCAGACTCTTTCTTTTGTTTTGCTGATTGTAAGATGTTATTTAGGATAGATGTATTAATGTGTGTGCCTGGAGAATTTATGAAACCTCTCTGGTGTTCATTGAAGGTTATGTAACTACACAGGCGTTTATTAAGGGCTCTCTCGATTACTCTCCGAACTACTGAACAAATGGTTATAGGACGCCAGTTTGAAAGTTCGTTTTTATCACCGCTCTTATGAATTAATACAGTTCGAGCTTTCTGTAATACTGGTGGCACAATTCCTGAAACTAGCATTCTTGTAGCAATTAGAGATATGATTTCAGCAGCGACATTGTTTTTAATTGCTCTTACAATTACATGATCTGGACCACTGGCAGTGTCTATTGAAATTTTCCTAGTAGCCTCAATAATTTAATTTGTACTTATAGAAGTATCAAATGTTTCATCTAATTGAACAGCTTCAACTTCACCTAGTTTGTTTGGGTATTCTTCTCGAACAAAGTCATTGTGTGTAGAAAACAAATTTGAGAAATATTCATGTAATGTAGGGCAATCAATAGAACATGAAGTATTGTCTCCTTGAAATACTTGTCGGAGAGCCTTCCTACGTTGGTTGTAAAAATAAAATTGAGTCAGCTGATACCTATATTCATTTTTCCTCTTTAGTCTATTTCGTTTCGAAGCCCTTTCAGGATTAGTAGATGTTTTATAAGTTTGTTGATTATTTGCAGCTATTTTCTTTTTTCGTGCATCAAAATATCTTCTAGCAGGATGTTTGGGACCAGGTAAAATATGAACTGCAGATGCTAAGAAGGAAACGAATTCTTCAACCAAATTATTAAACTGAAAATCATCAAGTTCCACTAAAAATTTCTCCTTCCAAGTGGCTATTTGTATTTGATATTCACTTAAGTCATGCTTTGTATAATTTTTGGAATCATCAATATGGGTGGAGTTAACAATTGCTTGAGGAGATTTACCTCCACGGTTTACCAATTTATCTCGGTATTCTGTTGGATGTGAACGACTTATATGAATTTTTAGTCCTCTGTCATTTTTAAAATTTTTACCACAATGTTTACATACAGTTTGATTATTTATAGTTTCCTGTGTTAATTTATCATTTGCAGCCATTTTATATTGATGTATCGAGTCCTGAATTTCCCATATTGTTATAGCGTTAAAGAATGTTTATAGTCGTCCATTAACTGGCACTATTAATAATTATTAAATTACTAACTTTAACTCAAGAATTGAGTAATGGAAGAAATATTCATTGTTGTTCTTTGGCAACTGAAAGTACTCTGATTGTAACGTAATATCCATACACACTAAATAGATGAATAATAGAGGTATTCATATGTCTGTTTTGAATTTTAATTTTGTTGATAGCGTAATGACTATTAGAATCACAGTAAAACCACTTGCATCAACATATGAAGAATCTTAGCAGATTTGGTATGTCCGTTACAAGTACCAATAACTTCTGCTATGCTAGTCGCGACGAAAGCAGTTGGATTCTTGCTATTTCTCTTTAACTATTTCACATTTTACACAAATTTAAATTGAAAATCAAACATTTCCAAAATTCATAAATGTTCTTTAAGTAATTTCAATATATTAAATTATACACATAAAAACATGACGACATTAACGTGGATAAACCAACATATCAACTGATCTAAGCAACAATACAACAATATTTCTGTAATGTTTAAAAAACTATTAACAGTTTTGGAAAATGTTAAGTCACATTTACCAGGTTGTAGAATCCTTCTGTATATAGTCCTTGGTTTGGTGCTGGGTTGCCACGGCTATAATTAACTCTGTCTCAGGAGAACAAAGGGAATACTATGATGATTAAAACTTGGAACAACAACATTAATTGATTTTTAATCGAATATGGTCACTGTTTATTTCAAAATATTGTTATTTAGTTTTATATGAAACTTTTATTAATTCTATTCGGAATTATATTTGTCCGTTATCACGTGACTTTCAAATATAAGCTACTTCATCCGGCATGGGCAGAAAGACTCATCACTTATTGTTAATTTGCCTAATGGGAATTCAATGAAGTGGAAACTAATTTATTTCTCTCTCTATCTTTCCACCTTAGTAAACTTTTTTTTTTCATGAATTGGGTAGAAATATTCTTCCGTTTTCACGTTGGACAGATTCTGTTTTATACAAAACTAGCAAAATTATTTTTCACTAAGAAAATAATAAATGAGTTTTAAATTTGATGAAGGTAGAGTCAATAATATATGATGCAGTCATTTTCTGTTAAGCTTCTATGATTAAACACAATTGCTATCACCTAACATTAAAATTTAACCTCTAAATTGGCAATGTATCGTATAAAGTACATTGGTTTAATTTATTTAATATTTTAAAGAAGCAGTAATAAAAAGTATGAGACAAAATTACTTAAATTTTCGTTGAATTTCACAATATACAGTAATAAGTTACACATGATTTTGTTTTTACTGCAGTACAACACAGTTAAAATCTGGCACAAGAAACTACTGTTTTCCTAATGTAAGGGTTAAAAATAAAATGAAACTATGAGCTTGAGGAACAATTAACATCAATATAAAATATATCACAGCGTTCTGGAATTGCTTAACTGTTAAAAATGCATTTTAGTAACATCAAACAAAATTATTTTAGTGTTTTTTTAATTAGATAAGTACTAATGATATTAACTTATTTCTGTTTATATAATTGTTATTGATTGCCTTGCCCTATTTGTAAAATTACTAATTAATTTTTTCACGGTTGCTCGTATACTTGGTGAATATTGCATCTATTTTGCGAATATTAAACTATACGGTATTGTAATATTCAATTTTCCGAGCGTTTTATAATATAATGAAATAAATTATTGACCAACACTTTTGAAACACAGCGTAGAAAATAATACAAATTTTCGTGTAAAAATGATATATTTATAAAATAGTGGCCTTCGCCTCTAGACCTCTAGTGGATAGTTCTAGTTTCATCTCACTATGGACGGTAAGAGTCTCCAGAATTAAGTGAACAGCTCTGACAGATTTGAATAAAATTATGTAACTATTTCCTTCTTCAAGAAAATATTCATCTCCTTCTACAAATAGCATGAAGCTGTGACACACAAGGAAAAGTATTTTTATCTTATCGTGAGAGAAAAACTGTTACGCGCCGCGACTGTTAAGCCCCTGCGTAACGATAGCGTTACTTTATCTATTGTTTAAGTTGTTTTGGCCCGAGCGGATGGCCTTGGTTTTGGAGGAAAGATCTAAATTAAACATATTAAAATCACAGAAACGAAAAATTAACATAATTTATTAAAATATAGTCAACATAGAGATATATTAATACATAAAAGATAGTTATTAAAAACAGCTAAAATCGCCTCATTGACTAATGTTCAAATATTCAAAGTATTGAAATGTTAATATTCAGAGAAAACAATCATATTAAAATATACAAAAGAATCAACTTTGTTCATTATTTGAATGAACTTCCTTGGACCATCTGGTCCTTATTTAATTCTGAGTCTTAAAATGACCAAAAATAATCAAAAAGAGAAGTCATATTACCAATGTAGATGCCACCGTCCTGCTGGACCCCGCTGAGGGGACCCCACCGGTCCCACGGCCCTTCTGCCCTTTCATCTCAAAATCCCGGCTTTTTATATTATTATTTTCACCTTTCACCATCCCCTAAAGCTAATGGAAGCCCTATTTCTTGCCTCATCTGTCGTAATATTCCTAGTATTTTCATGGCCAAATTGTATAATGTGTTTATGACTTCTTCCCTAATGTGTTTGGGTTATATAAGGTTTCGTAAGAATTTCCTATTTGGTTGAAACTAACAAGTTGTTTTTGATATTATATAAGATTTTCGTAAGTGTGACTTCATTATTTGACAAATATATATTGATGTGGAAAGTTATTTTATACTAATTTTTTCTTAGTTTTTTATCTATAAACCTCTAATGTCTATTTGGATGGAGATTTCAATCCGCATTTAAAGGGTGAATATTTATGCCCTATTTTTTGGTATAATACACATGTATATGTGTCTATTCTTTATCGCTGTTTTATAGTATTTTATTCTTGTTGCATTTAGGCCTTAGTGTAGGCGCAACAAATCCCCCCCCCTTAAATAAGACTGTAGGGGTGAAAACCCGAAAGTCTTTTTTCCTTACAGGATATCTCTCACCTCTCGGGGTTCGGTCCTATCATTTATCTTATTAACTTAACTTTAAGTGGGATTTGAACTGACGTCGTCAATTGGCGATTCCATCTGTCCTGCAAGTATATTGTTCTCATCCTAAGAGGTTAGATCGTTTTTATTTGTAAATTGCCCCGGATCCCTTTAATTGCGTCGAAATAATTGATAAGATCAGCTTACTTAGTGAGAACACTATACTAAAAAAAACAAAAAAAATCACAATATCGCAAAAAAGAAAAAATGTGTCACAAGAAAAAATAATGTTCCTTGCTGAAACAAAAACAAAAAAAAATATCGATTTTACAAAAATATTCTTCACTAAATTTCTTCTCAATAATGTTTATGGCTGAAAACACACAAAAAATATTTCTTCCTCATTTAATCTTCTGTGATACATTTTGGAGGAGAAGCACTTCACGGTTATTTATTTCCGACGCACCTCACTTCGACGGTTCCTTTTGTTATTCACTTTGACGGTTCGATTTTGTGAACCGTATCACTTGAAAAGAAAGAAAAAGAAAAAAAAAAATATTATAAAAACTGTGGTGTCTGCTGCGGTTAGCTTGTAGGTCCAGGTTCGTGTCGGCTTGCCTCGACGGAGGATGCGGTGTTCTAATGCGTGAGTTTGTTGTCCATATTCAGCTGCCGTTGGTCCAGGTAGGCCTTGTTTCTCTGAACAAAAACCCAGTTAGGTCCAAGGAGAACTTGTGAAAGGTTTGATAGGAGTTCATCTTGATGTGGAGTTGTTTTATTGCCTCTTCTATAGAAAAAATTTGGAAGGTAGGATGTTAGGCCAAGGTTTGGCGTTGGAAAAGATAATTATTGTTTTTTTTTTTTTTTTTTTTTTTTTTTTTTTTTTTTTTTTTTATAATTGCCTGGGTTTGTTCTCCATTGCTGAAGAGGTGTTTGCCTCAGTTGATTTCGAGTCTGGACATTCACCCTTCTTATGCTCCGTCCCGAGATGTGTAGATGGTCCTGGCAGCTGCCCAGCGTCCTTAGATGTACAGGGTGCGGTTGGTCCCTGCAGCGTTATGTTGCCCGCGTCCTCAGATGTATAGGGTGCTCCGTGAGTCTGGCCCTATCTAATCTGCTTCCCCTCTTGTGGTGTCGTGGTGTTGCCGCAGATCCAGGCGTGAGGCTGCGAACTCATACCATTCATTAAGACTTGGGAGAAAACTTTCAACATCGTTTGTGGGATTGCTGTTTATCCGGCACTACACATGGGTCTGCAAACTCTTTTATCATTCCTGGTCATTTTATTTTTTAATCTACTAGGCGTCCTGGCTTTAGATCTACGTGTATCTCTTAGTTTAGTGCACCCATGTTCCTAATTGTCCCTTATAGCTAGCCTCAAGTTGTAAAGGAAATGCTCCTATGTTCTTGGTCTTATGATTTCTCATGAATCATTTACGTCCTTATTGCAATCCAGGTTTTACTAGGTTCAAAA
Source organism: Diploptera punctata (assembly GCA_030220185.1). NCBI lineage: Eukaryota > Metazoa > Arthropoda > Insecta > Blattodea > Blaberidae > Diploptera > Diploptera punctata. Next base: position 91,679 of record JASPKZ010007372.1, on the reverse strand, counting down.
AAAAAATGTCAGTATCTCTCCGTATTTTACCGCCGGTTTTCGATTTTCCATTGCTTGGATAAATTTTCAATTTTGCTTTACCTCCTCTAAAGTCCTGGGTTCGATCGAGTGTGCTCGCCTACACATGGATCGCGAGGCTTTAATATGTAAATACTTCTTAGTACGTTTATGTAACCTGAATTCCGTCTATCAAATTACAAGTTATTTAAAATATCTTCACCTTAAACTTAACTTTAAAGAAAATCAAGTAGAAATATTAGAATTAGCTTTTGAAAATATAAGTAAATATATTACATTTAACTTTAAATATATCAAGTTGAATTAACTTTAGCTTGAAGTAGCTTAGGATAATCAGGAGTCGAAGGAAGGACTTCAGCTTTGAAACGAAATACAAATTTATGACTATCTCATGTTTTAACGTAGTTCTTTATGTAAATTCGCGTCATGAAACATTCATGTTTCGTGGTATAAAAGTTTATAATTTCGAGTAATTTTATGTAAGTGTTCATATTTATAACGTATTGGAAATAAAAGTTGTTATTGTTGGTTTACTGTGAGGTATTCATAACGGTCCTAACATTCCTTCGCTAACCTTGAAAGATCTTTAGGTCTGATAGCAGCTGACGTGTTCAACAGGCAGACTGGGGACAGCTGGAAACCGTTTCTCCAACATCATTGCTCTAATACCTTAACAGCATAAAAAAAACATATTGATTCAAAAACTTTGCCCTTTTGAGCCGACCTCGCTACCTTTTATAACAAAAACTGTCATGGACGCAAGGGCATTTCCTGTGTATTATCACATAATCCGAAACTCACATCATATTGAAGGTCATGATAACATTACCATGCGATGATTACTGTGTCTTCCCAACATGGCCATAGGGCATATGACGTAATTTGACCAGCAGGCGATCCTTGAATGTAACCATCGCCCTTAAAACATGCATGTGGAGTGAACTGTTTACTATTGTGCCCTTATCATTTCTCAGATGGAGTTGTATTTAAATTTTGAAAGACAAATTTTCAATTAATGACCTCGCGGGTAATGTATTGATTATAGTAAAACCAACTCACAGGCTCTATCAAACCCGTAGGTCCATGGCTGTGCAGACATATGCTCTCCATACATCAATATACTCAGTTAATTATTCCAATCATCTCGTGTATAATCTACTTCCATCAAATCATGGATAATGTTATTCTCCCACCTCAATCTTGGTCTACCAACTGGGCATTTTCCCTCTGGTTTTCCTATAAGAAGCTTCCATGAACCTCTTTCATCGTTCATATGTGCCACTAATTATTCTTTGAAGTCGGTTAGAAATGCCTTAACAAACCTTGCGTTTTACGCGACTTTAATAAACTCGCCCTAAGTATGATTTTTGTAATATTAACCCAACATACTATTTATGAAATATAAGTTTTCTAGAATTGTCGCAAATCCCGACTGAAAACCCCCTTATGCCTCCGTTACAAGAATTATGCTATACACAAATTTTGTTTTTACAAAGCAAACTGTTTGACGATGATGATGTTTATTATTATTATTATTATTATTATTATGATAAATTGTGAGTAGTAGATCTGGTGATTGTTAATAATGTTTGTTGTTGCGGTAAGGTCAATAGAGTTTCTACCTTCTACTCCGACTGGTCTTGTTCGAATCCTGATGGAATAAGGGACTGTACATCTCCAATTCGGATATGGTCGTATGTCCATTGTCCAACATTGATTTCGGTAGTGACCTTGATATCCTCTTGATTAAAAATATAGGAAGACCTGCTAATGTATCCTTCTATTCTGTAGTTTAAGTCCCGCTAGGTTTCTGAGCGGTCTAAGGCATCATGCCTTGGCTCAGAGCTGTAGAATGTGCGCTGCTTCGAGTTTTGGTAGCGGAAGAAATTTTATCATAGAATTTCTTTACTTGTGAGAAATTTGGTTAGCTACAATAAGTAGCAACTACAGATTGAGAAAACGAACATGCTGATCTTATGTCACCCCTATACTGGCTTATGATCATCCATCTCCGTGATTGATATATTTGGATGACAGCCAACAGCTGGCTGGTAGGTTAGCTTCTAGGCTTGCCGTGTCTTGGAGTTTAGTGAGTGGTTAAAAGGGCAAAGACTATGGGTTACGTGAAGAAGAAAATAATTTATTTAATGGCATTCTTTAATACCTTATGTCATTAGCGATTCAAAACTGGCAGTGGAATGACTAGGACCGGTATTATATGCTTTAGAATTTCTCAAATATGTACACAGTTATGCCTCAAATATTTCCAAAATATGCAAATAAAATGTGTACATAGTTCTCATATATTTATTGAATACATATTTTCCTTTGATAATTACATGAACTTAAATAAGGGTGTGGTTGCCAAAATACAAATTTAAGAAAACAGTGCGTATGAACATTTAATTCTCCAAACTATTATCTAATCTTGTTTTCTGTTGCAGTATATAAGTTTTAAATTTTCCACAATCCTGTAGTGGCTCTCATATAATGAATTTTTTCTGTTTTTATTTTCTTTAAAATAAGAATTAACATTGAGAAGGGGGGGGGGAAATAAAGCCCTATAAAATGTGTATAAGCACTATACTATTAAATATATGTTCAATTAATTTTTAAAATGAGTAAAATATGCAATTACATGCAACTCAAATCCATGTTGAACAAATACTAAAAGTGTTGATTCGTATAGATTGATTAAGCATGTAATTATATAGAAGTCCTGGAAAGGAATGTTCAAATACATGGTAATCCAGACCCTAGAAATGACACATATTTTGCACCCACATGCCATATTTTAGGATTAAAATGATTTTATGTGCCTTGATTTTATGACACGGGGGAGGGGGGCTCATGCTGAAATCCTTAACTCAGAATTTTTTACTATCAGAGAATATTCATGGACATCAACCAGGTTTGAACCCTTAAATATCTCATAAATAATTGAAGGGTAATTGAATGTTAGAGTTGTTTATAGCAATTCTCTCAGCTATTTGATAATTCTCTAGTAACTTCCTGTGTTTCATTTTAAAATGGTTTCCTTATAGTAATTACAGCGTGCACTGCTACACCTAAATAAACGTTAATGTGTTTTTACCACCAGCCATATGCTGTTATAGTCTACTTTTTTGTAGAGTTTTTTTTTTAGATGTTCAATTCTGTGTACATCAATTTGTATATTTGTTATGGTTTAGGCAGCATAAGCCATTTATTCGTCAAAATAGGGACTTCATTTCACGTTTTCCACTACAAAGGGTGATTTTTAGGGGTGAAGTGGTTGAGTATTACAACTCTCTTGCAGCCTATGTTCATTCCCGGAATTTCCTGAACATTTTTCAAAAACCCCATCACAATCAAATGAATGGTATGGCAGAGCACGCTTGCCCGGGAATCTACTTATCCCAATATTCTTGGTATCGAAAAAAAAGAAAACTCAAAGCACGACAGGCCTAGAAGGCTGACCAGCAGGCTGTTGGCCTCACATCCACATGTGTTAATCACAGAGGTAGATGATCATCTAGCCAGTGTAGGATGACATGCGGTCAGCATGTCGGATCCTCCAGCCATTACAGCTAGTATTCTCAACTTGGAGTCACTACTTATTGTAGCTACTCAAATGCCTCACAATGCTGGGTGGGCACCATACAGTGGGCCAGATACGAAATCTAGCTGAAAAACGTATTTTACTAACTCTCGCCAATTCATCTTTCTTCACTCTAAAATTATTGCCAGATGACTGTTCTTCACTTATCTGTAAAAGAGGGTAGAATTCTAAATATATATAGACAATATAAACATCAGAAGTTGCCGATAGTTAAGAACTCATCTGGTCCGCATCCGAGTCATGTACCGCGCTTTAGAAATAAATACTTTTGCATTAAAGTTCAGTGAGTTATTTTTCTTATTCTATGTGGATACTTTACATCAAGGTTTGTACTTTTCATTGATATATTTAACATGTTTCTATACATGTTTCCGGATATTGTATTAAATACACATGGAATCATGCCTTCGAAATACTAAAAAATTTACACAATCATTTTACTTTAAATTGAGCTACGAAAAAAACAGTTCTGAACAGTATTACAAATTTTAGTTAGAATATAGAGTGATTTATGGACTTCAATTCCTGCACAATAACATGTGTACAAATTATTGCGTTTTTTGTAATTAGCTTTTTTATTAGAGGAGGTAGCCGGCAGCTGAGGCCTATCTTCGCATGCAGAGAATTGTTTGATTTAATATATGAAGAAAAGTGATCGATAGAGGCAGTAAGTGATCCTCTATTAATAAATTACAGTTAGGGGATGTTCGGAGAATGTTTTAAAAAAATTTAAAATCTTTTTTTAAAAGCGATTTTTTAAAACATAGGAAGTTGTGCGAGAGAAAAAAGAAGTTCGATTTTTACTGAAATATTCTGATTGGATAAAAGTAAATGTAAACATTCCCAATACTAAGAATTTAGAAAACGGATAGTCGTTGGAAAATCCTGTTCCATCTGCTTATGGAATTGTAAGACCCAAAATATCTTTTGAAGAGGCTGGAAAAAAAAACAAAAAAAAGTCTTCTTTCTGCTCAATGTCTGTCTTGGGAAAGGTAGCATAATACATTTGCTTCCCTAGAAGCATTTCAGGGTGGATAAAATATCACAACTTCTCTTTTTGACACCTAGTCTCATGATAATATATCGACATATTAATATTTTATTGTCAAAAAAGACAATGCTTCGTCCGACTTAGAAGATAGGGGAGTTGTGCTTGGTGATTTATAATGTTTATTATTTTTGTGGTTTTTTTTGAGTCCTGTCTTTACAACATCAGCAGTATCCCACCCGTTTACCATTTGACCAAAGTGATATTTTTCTGTGCAAGAGCAAGTTCATCGCGAGAGAATTCTTGCTTAAGTGAGCCTTTCTTTTTTTCCAGCCTCGTCGAAAGTTATTTGGGGTCTTCCAATACCATAAGCAGAATGGAACAGACAGTTTCCCCAACGACTATCATTTGTTCTAAATTAATTCTTCATAATGGTAAAGTTTACAACATCCACTCCTAGCCAATCAGAATATTTCCTTAGATTTTTTTTTTTTTCACTCCACACCTTAGTACGTTTGAGAAATCACTTTTTCAAAAATATTGATTTTTAATATCATTTTAAAACATTCTGCTAACATCCCCTCCTACATCCCCCTACCCCCCTAATTTGTTTACTAAATGAATACTTATTGCCTCTATCTAAATTTTTTTCCATAGTAAATCAAGGACAATTATTCTCTGCGTGCAACTGTAGGCCTCAGTTGCTGGCTACCTCCTGTAATGAGAAAGCTAATTAAAAAACGCAATAATTTGCACACGTTATTGTGCGGGAATGAAAGTCCATAAATCACTCTATATTATAACTGTTCAGAACTGTTTTCTTTGTAGCTCAATTTAAATTAAGATGATTGTGTAAATTTTTTAGTGCATGGAATGCATGATTCCACATGTATTTAACATAATACCTGGTTATATAGAAAAACATTAAATATATCAATAAAATTACAAACCTTGGGGTGAAGTATCCATATGGAATAAGAAGAAAAGCTCACTGAACTTGAACACACAACGCTAATAACACAACTGGGATATAGACCAGATGAGTTCTTAACCATCGGCAACTCCCGATGTTTATATTGTCTTCATAAACATTAGAATTGTACCCTCCTTTGCAGATAAGTTAAGAACCGTCATATAAAAATTATATTAGAGTGAAAAAAAAAAGATAAGTTGATGAAGGTGAGTGAGAATACCTTTTTTTTTTTCCAGCTAGATTTCATTTCTGGCCCACTGTGCACCGGTCCCAGAGAAAAGTTTTTTCCCACATGGAGACTCGAACCAGGATAAGTCCCATAGTTCTTGCCTTAACCACTCGGCTACGGCGCGGGACTCTCGGTGTCAATGAAAGATAAAAATGGTTATTGTGAGATATCCGTAAGATATAAACATATGCCATTTTTGTAGAGCTTTTTGAGATATTCAATTCTGTGTATATTAATTTTGTGTACTTCTTATGGTTTAGGCATCATAAAAGCCACTTAACCATCCAAAGAGCTACTTTTTTCACATTAGAATTGTACCCTCCTTTGCAGATAAGTTAAGAACCGTCATATAACAATTATATTAGAGTGAAAAAAGGAGATATATATTGATGAGGGTGAGTGAAAATAGTACTTCTCCAGCTAGATTTCATTTCTGGCCAACTGTGCACCCAGTCCCATACTGGCCAAAATTCCATGAGAAAAAAAATTTCCCCCATGGAGACTCGAACCAGCATAAGTCCCGTAGTTCTTGCCTTAACCACTCGGCTACAGCGCGGGTCTCTTGGTATCAGTAATAAAGGTGAAAGGTTCACCTGAATGGGTATTATTCTTTTGGTATCAATGAAAGATAAAAATGGTTATTGTGAATTTACCATAAGAGATAAACATATGCTGTCGCAGACTTTTTTGTAGAGATTTTTGAGATATTCGATTCTGTGTACATTAATTTTGTGTATTTCTTATGGTTTAGGCAGCGTAAGCCATTTAATAGTCCAAAGAGCTACATTCTTCACGTTTTCCACTACAAAGGGTGATTTAAAGGGTGTAGGAGTTGAGTATCACAACTGTCTTATAGCCTATGTTCATCCCAGGAATCTCCTGAACATTTTGCCAAAAACCCTATTACAATCGGATCAACGGTATGGCTCATAAAGTACGAACAAACAAACATACAAACAAACAAACATTAATTTTTATATATAAGATAAATACACCGGAAATTACTATTATTTTGCCGGGACCAATAAAATTGTTCACCATGGACAGATTTCCATATTATTCACATTCCGGATTAAACAAGTATTACTGTATATATACTCGCACACAATTGATAAATTGTGATTCTTCATGTGTCCAGTGTGGCAAATTAATCTTGATCTAAACAGTTCATGAATCTTTGCCATAAATCATCATCTTGATCCATGTGTATGGTATGATGCTATTTTAATCCAGTATACAAAGTCTGATACAAATAATTGGTGAGACATGATAAATAACAAAGACACTGAATACAATAGAATATTACATCACTTTTTAATGGTATAACTCTCTTGAAGTATAAATATGTAATATGAAGTATGTGCTTATAAAAAATACTAAAATGGCCTAATAAAGGCATGACATTAAAATAGAACATACAGTGTAAGTTGTGGCCATAGAATACAAATTAAAACTTGTGGACAAAATTCTTATTATTTGTGCTAAAATCAGAGTGGGATTTGTAGAGTATGTTAACTTATATACTGTCAGGTTCTCGTAAATTCTACAAGTGTCCATAAGTTTTTGTCAGAACAAAACAAAAGTCGAAATCTACAAGTTAACTAGATATGTGTTAACAATGGAGTTCAACCAGCATTATAGCCAGCTTGATTCTTAATCTTATGCTGGTTGAATATAACTTGTATTCAACCATGCTTGAAAACTTTAACTTTTTTTTTAATACCACTTCATTTACGAGCATGTTCCATCACAAAATTGCAATACTACTTGCTAATGTGTTTAAAAATACACTATACTAAGTCTTATTTTACAACATATACACACATTATTAATGGCATCTATTCTATGTTGATTGGTAATATTTATAAACTGTCAAAGTTAATACTTTTTATGAAATTTTTGGAATGGTTTTGAGTGTTTTTAAACTAAATAATTATAGTTCATTGGCCAGTGTCTGCCAGCGCATGTTATACAGTTTCTTAACTTGAGTCTTTCATTCTTTAATATTGGACATTACCATGGTAGATGTCAACAGTTTGTGCATCTAATCCACAAGGGCACATTGGGTTATCTGTGATCTTAAATCTATGGAAGTATGATCATATTTCCCCATGATGATAGTGGACATGTTTATATTCATTTGTAGTTTTTTAGTTAGCCTGCTTTTTACACAAGGAAGGAATAGTTTAGGTAATTGGCCTTTGGTTGAGGCTTTCCACTCCCTTTGCCACACTTTTAAACCCTTTTCTCATAACTCACTTTTCACTGCACTTTTGGGAATTTTGGAGTAACAAATATCTATCTCATTGCTACGAGCTGCTTCCTTCATGAGATGGTCAGTGAGATCATTCCCTTGGTTTCCAGCATGCACCAGTGGATGGTCCAGTCGTCTTCTTCCAGATTTCTTATTTCTTCTTTTATATTTTCTGTGAGGTTCTGATTATTGTTGGAGTTGGCTTTGAATCCAGACTAACTCTGCTGTGTATATTGCTGCTGACCTTTGATCTCTTTGAAGGTGGTTTAAATCCTTCAGTTTTTCAAGCGCTTTTAGGATTGCCAGCTGTTCCTCTTGATTGTTAAAGCACCTCTCCCCCAACTTGTATTGAATTTGGTGTGTTAACTGTTTGTCAGTGAACCAGGGTTTAAAAAACACAGCCCATATGGGTTATTTTGGATTTTTTAATAAAACCCAAAAAAGGGGTTTTTTAAAAAACCCAGCCCATATGGGTTATTTTGGGTTTTTTGCTGATAAAACCAAAAAAAAAAGGATTTTTTGAAAAAAGAGGGTTTAATGCCTCACATCCTAAATACTACGAGCTGGAATTCCCAGCTTGACTGTTTAAACGCGTTTGTTAAAAATTATTCTAAATGTATAGAATTACATAAAGAGAAATATTCTGAAATTCCAGAAAATATTACCTGGATTTTGGAAAATGTACATTATTTACAAAAATGTTTTGCATATGCAGAAACAGCTGATATTTATTGGAAAAATATTTGATCGTATGCAAGCTGAAAAAAAACTAATATTTCTGATTCTGTGGAACTTTGGATAGACTTAATAGAATGTGTTGATCTTCAAATGCATAAAGATCGTATTCAACGTAGGATGAGTGAAGCTGTTTTGCCAATACACTATTTTGCAAATGTGATGAATCCTAAAATTGTAGGAAAATGCTTATCTTCTGATCAAGAAAATCAGGCTGTGTCTTGGTTGACAAGCAAGCACCCTGAAAAGCTTGTACCATTTTTAGCCTTTAAAATTAAAGATAAACAAATATATCCACCATCAATGTTTGCAGATGATGTAATAAAGAGCTTTAGTTCTGCCCAGTGGTGGAGTATTTTGGAGAAATGTTCTACAAATCAGAACATTAAAGCTTTCTGTAACTTTTTTGAATGGACTGACTAGTTGCCCAGCTCATTGCATCAATAGAGTGAGTGTTTTCAACCTTTGGAGTAATGTGGTCGAAAAGTGTAACAGATTAGATTGTGAAAAAGTTAAAATATTAGTAAAAGTGCACAGATATCTTAATAAGGACAAATTAAATGAATATGATGTTGAAGAGTGTGATTCTGATTTAGAAATTTAAGTATTTGTTACTACTTTTAATAACAGTTGTAATTGTGAATTAAATATACTGGTTGAAAGAATAATAATATATCTTTATTATTTGGTTGGACTATTTATTTCTCTTTTTAGTATCTTGACTAATGATTATTTTTTACAAATGGTGTTAAAAGTAAAGTAAGTTCAGAAGTGGGTTTTTTTGGGTAGTTGGGTGGGTTTTTTAAGTGGGCTTTTTTAAAAAACTGCTTGGTTTTTTTTTTTTTTTTTGTGGGTGGGTGGGTTTTTAGTAAACCCTGCAGTGCCTGCAGTGAACAGAGCAATTATCTTGTGTTTAAGAGGTGAGTTGAACAAACTTTCTTTTCTCATCACCTAATGCTGCGACTTATATAAGTTTCTATTCAGACTGACCGTATTCATAAATTATACAAATTGTATACATAGTGGTCAGTCTGAAGTGCAAACAAATATAACCAAATGTAAACATAGATAAGAATCCAAATGTAACAATATTATCTAAATGTGCGGACATGTTACATCTGAATTCGTAACAAACTATAGAGGGCAAAGACGTGGTAAACATCTCTGTCATACTTGAAAATAACCATACATTAAATATTGAGATTTAACACTTGCCTATAGTTAAGAAATGATCTAGTTTGGTGAGAATAGCTCATAAAATGACAGTGGTAGCTAATCTATGTAATTATGAGTCAATTAATTTTGTAAATTTTATTTCAGAATGGAAAAATTTATACCAGACTTTAAAGCCTCATTGGATGAAATGGCAGCAGACGATGCAAAAAAGGCAAAAGCAGTCAAAAAAAGTGGTTAGTATAAAATATTAGTAAAATACTGTGGTTCTGTATTAACCATGTTACTTTGATTACATTATACTTAAGGCAAGTAACAAGTCATGTTATACAATATCACACATTACATCAGTAATTTCATGGATAGATTCTCTGCAAACTATTTTAATTTTGTTTGCTGAACACTAGTGAATGGAAAAGTTGAAATGAATGGAATTTTTTTGCAATCAATATGGTTATTGTTAAATGTATGTAGTAAATTTTTTATTACCAAATGTAGATAATTAAGTAGAAAATATAACTACTGGGGGATAACTCTACTTAAAATAACCTATAAATTCCTCTCTGGTATTATACTTGAACACACAAACATTTAATGTCCTCGTGTACAACTCAGGCTAGAATCGGGTCGAGGGTCAAGATGAAATGGGAGGGGATGAAGCTCCTATATATATATAGAGGTCTGTGAATGACAAGAGTGCCAGCCAACAACAACTCCATCACAGGTGTGGATGAACAAAATGAAACGAAATGGATGAGATGAGTATGAAGAAATGATGGAATGGAATTTGTGGCAGAGGAAAATAAAAAAAAAACCTTTAGAAAAATATGTTGAAACTCCATTTCGTTGACCATGAAAACCACATGGAATAATGGAGACTCGATCTCAAGACCCAAATGTTGAGAGGCTAGCATCTAACCACTTGCGTCATGGAACTGCCACATAAACATTTATGCAGAGAATATTCTAGTGGAATATCATTGTGACTTTAGATCTGGCAGTGGAACAGATGAATGAATTTTAATTTTTTGCTAATCAATGGAGAAATATTTTAAATACAAAATCAACCAAAATTTATATATTTATACATTTTAAGCAGGCATTTTGACAGCATTAACAGGACTGAATTAATAAATTTCATGGAAAGTTACCGAGAAAACTAATCAGATCGGATAACATGACACTCAAAGACAAAAAATGGTAGAGTGATGGATGGATGAAATACAAGTAAAACTTTTGAAGTTTCACAAGAAGATGGGCAATCGGCAGCATTTAATCTGCATTAGACAAGATTTTAAAATAATTTAAATTATCATCATCATCCGGTATCATGGCAGCTGCCGCCGTCTTCCGGAAACCAAATGCCATTCCTCTCCATCCATCCATTGATCTTCCTCCATTCCTCTGATATTCATAGCTGCTTGTACCCCTTCTATCCAAGTTTTCTTCAGTCTTCCTCTCTTCCTCCTTTCCATTGGGATCCATTCCATAACAATTTTTGGCAATCTTTGCTCTGGCATTCGTTTGACATGACCATACCACTGCAATCTTTTCTTTTCTATGATGTCTATGATGTCCGGCTCCTCTTGTACACCCATAATTTCCCTTATTTCTTTATTTCGTATTCTATCCATTCTAGATTTTCCAGCTGATCTTCTTAAAACATCCATTTCTGTACTTAAAATTCTTTTCATTTCCCTGGTAGGAATTTGCCAGACTTCAGCACCATATGTTAAAATGCTCTGAATTATGGTTTGATATATTTGTAATTTTCTATTTTTTATAATATTTTTGCTCCACCAAACAGAGTTTAAAGCATTTATTGCTTGTTTTGTTTGTGCGATTATATTTTTAATTTCCACTGTGTTATCGCCTGAATGGTCTAATTTTGTTCCTAAATAAGTGCATTCAGTACTAGGTTTTAGTTCTTCTCCATTGTTGAAATTTATGTTTTCCATTTCTTCTCCTATACACAGATATTTAGTTTTCTCAATGTTTATATAAAGTCCCCATTTTCCATATTCTTCTTTTAGTTTTTTAGCCATATATTCTATGTCATCGCGGTCCTGTGCTATTAATACCTGGTCATCTGTAAAATTTAATGAATATACATGTGTATTTTGGATAGGTATGCCCATTTTTTGACATTTTTTCCTCCAGTCTCTTAGTACTCTTTCGAGATAAATTTTAAATAGAGTTGGAGATAAACTGCAACCTTGCCTTAAACCTTTTGTGATAGTAAATCTCTTTGTTATATGATTTCCAACTTTTATTTTCGAAATAGATCCTCTGTATAATGCTTTTATAGCTTCTACTAATTTTTTGGTAATGTTGGAATTGTATAATTTAAATTAAAAGGTAATATATTTTATAAATCTAAACTTGGTTGTGCCTATGCAGTTGATATATCTTTAATAGCAAGAAATGTAACATATCTTCAAAAAAGTTTGTAACCATCCAAGAAAAGAGAAAACCCTTGGATTAGTTATCAACGAAGGAAAAATAAAATGTATGAAAATGACAACAAATGAATATATTCCAAATTAAAAATAATTAATTTTGTAGTGTGCAAATTTAAAAAGGCTAGAAAACTCTACTTACATGGGAACTAAGTTTACTTACACATGAGGAGTTTCATAAGAGTGAAATAAGAAGTTAATGATGGAAAATAAAGTTAACATATGAAAATTCCAAACTGATAAGATTTAAATTACTAACAAGAAAATCTAAAAAAATAAAATCATATAAAAGCCTAATAAGACCAATAGTTATGTATGGTTCTAAAACAAGTGGATATTGAACCAATCTGATAAGAATGCTGTAAGAACATTTGAAAAGAAAATTGTAAGAACAGTATATGGCAGTGTGTGTGAGGAAAATAAGAAGCAGCTCTGAAATAAATGGAATATTATGTGGAGAAGATATTATAAGGTATATAAAGTCTGTCAGACCAATTTGGCTTGGTCATGGTTTTCGCTTGGTAGGTGGGAGAATACCAAAGAAAGTATTAATAGTGAGATTATTCATCGTAAAGGAAGATCCTGGAAAAGATTACTTCAATACTTAGTAGCAGAAAATATTAAAAAGATGAGGATAAACAGATGGCAAGAAAAAAACACAGAATCAAGGTTATTGGAAGAAGATTATGAAGGCAGCGTAGGTCCACCAAGAGCTGTAGCAGTGAATATAATAATGATGAAGTAGAAAATGTTGCAGCTAATTTAAAGAATCATTCAAATGTGACAGGAATTCATTTAGGATTTTAATTTTAACAATGAATATTTGTAAAACTCACCCAAAGTGCAGTGGGATGTCAGTTATCTGAACAAATTGGGATGAGCAGTAGTTTGATTTATTGGTAGTTCAAAAAAGTCAAATGTAAAAATTACAGTCTGTAAAATTCATGATAAAAATTTTCATCATCATCATAGTACATTCACGAATTTAGGCCATTTGTTGACCTGTTTCGGCCTCAAGAGAAACACCATCCAGAAGTCTTTTGAGTGGACGTCCTGGTCTTCTTCTTCCTGCAGGTTGATATCTTAACATTAGTTTGGGTATTCTGTGATCTTCCATTCGATGAACATGTGCTGTTAAATAATATATAAATACAGAAAAAGGGTACATTATATAGATCATCTCCTGTTGGGATATTCCATATGAAATCAAACCCTAAAAACCTTGCATCTTTTATATCTTGTTCAAACTCACATATGATGTTTTATTTTAGGAAGTAATATTTTGAGGTTCTTTTAATTAAACTATTTTGAGTCTGTTATATCTTACCTCATTATTAATGTTGATTTGTTCTTGAACATGTTTCAATTAGATTCTAATCATCCTCAGTATCTGGCCAAGATGCTGAGGATGAGTCATGAAAACAGCTGAGATGGGAACAATGGTTCTCTGATACCGCGGTGCTGTGTTAAAAGAATTAAGTTATATTTAAATATTAAAAGGAATTAGAAAATAAAAATTATTAACTTTAACTTTCATATTTATTATAATATTAAAATCCTGCTTTATAGTATGATTGCTTTAAGAAAAGGGGGAGGGTTAGGTCTAGAAAGTAAAGGTTGGTGAATGATTATAGAAGCTCCACTCTGCAATAAATCCTGTCTGGAATTTCATCAGGAATTCCGTTACCGTTCAGAGTTATATGGAAATATCTATACCAATTTTTGAAATAATTTTTAAGTAAATGAGGAAGAAATGTCTTCGTAGTTGGGTTAAACTTATGGTGGTGTAAGTCACTTTTGCATTATGTTAGTTTCTGGTAAATAAATGTGACTTACATCACTGTAATATTAACTCATCCTTTTAATTTCAAATTTATATTTTTACTTAATATAAAGTATTTGACAATTATTAAAGAAGGATTTGCATATATATTTTCTTAGCTTGTTTATTTTTAAAATTACTAAGTTAAGAATGCCACAGTTAATTCATATGTTGGTGATAGTAGCATCTGTTTTTATGTTAATATTACTGTACATGGTATTATATTGTCAAATTGTGTCCATTTTATAAAATCATAAAGTATTGAAATGAGCCATAGTGTAAAATAAAAATAGCCAAAAATGCAGAAGACTTATCAGTATATTTTTATTTGTATGTAGATTAAATCAATTTTAAAAAATATTTATTTTTAAAAATTTTAATTCTGAAATGTTGTAATGCTTTGCTTATTTAATGGTTTTTAGTATTTGAGGAAATACATTATGAATGAAGTTTGTTGTCACCAGGTGTCAGAAGCCCTGTCTTTGTTCTTTCCAGATGAGAATGATTAAGCTAATTTAACCCTCTAATTTTTGTGAGTAGGAGAGATTGTTTTTCAAAATACCTATGAATATATTGACTTAGCTTTCATGGCCGGAGTTACTATGATGATCTTGTAGAAGATTTCCGGGCTGTTTGCCGTGGTCTTGAGGCTTGTAGTTCCCCAACGTTTCGCCAGAGACTGCGTCCGGCATCCTCAAGACAACAACCCTTGAGGATGCCGGATGCAGTCTCTGGCGAAACGTTGGGGAACTACAAGCCTCAAGACCACGGCCAACAGCCCGGAAATCTTCTACAAGATCATCATAATACCTATGAATGTTTCCTTTGATTCTAAAAATGTCATAACGATGCTTACTTGGTTTTGCCTTACCTTGTGATAATTGCTCTCAGTACAGTGATGGTAGCTGTTAATACAGTTTTATAAGAATGTAAAATGAAGTATTCAATTGTGCTAAATAACTGTGGACAAAATTGAAAGTATCAAATAAAATTGATACACACTACCTGGCATATGTATAAACCATAGGAACAAAACTAGTGACAACAATCTGCTTAAATACTCAACTTCCATAGAGCTATATCATAATTAATAATTTGTCCTGTAGATTGGTGTCATTCATTAGAAGATTGCTGAGCATACTTTCCACATTGGACCAGACACACTTTCTGATATTATGTAACATCATAAACTTCTTATAGTTTTTAAAATTTTAGAATGTTTTAGATTCACTTTTTCAGATTACTCCTCATCGTATTTGGAAAAGTATATTTTCATCTTCCACATTGGATCTTTCTCACTTTATCATTGCATGAAGCCACAATATTGTTGCCGTAGGCTGACAACTAGGTAAAAACGTCTTATCGAACAACATGCCAAAGTGAGAGATATTGCGAGGTAAAACTACATTTTAATGGTTTGCATCCTTTCCTCTAGAAACAAGTCTAATGGGTGATGGTGAATGAAATTGTGGGTGTAATCAGCCTAACTCTTGACAACCTGTCTAATCTAATCTAATATGACCTAAGTTAATGTAGAGTGGCTGCAGTGGGAATTTCACCCTGAGACTACTAAACTAGATTTTGAGATAATTTTTTAGAATTGGTGATTGACAAACTAGTCCTTCTTGTAATTAAAAATTGGGAATTGTATATATTCCATGAAATAGTTAAACTGTATAGCATTTTATGTAAAACATTATTTAACAACACAAGTCACTAGTGTTGCTGTTGTACTTGGGTGTTAAAAGTGTTGAAAAAGTCTGTTGATGTCACTTGTGTTTGAATGTGCAAATCTTGCATCCAAAAGTGAGCAATAAAATCTCTAGAATGGCAAGACTGGTATGAAGATGGTTGATTTAAGAAACAACCTATAGTGAAGGAGATGGTAGACCAGTAGTTCATGTATATCTTACAGATTTACTTTAAGTTGTAAGTCTATATTAAAGAATTTGTATGTTTCACACTTTTTTTTACAGTTTGTAAATGAGATTTTTAAAAACTTGACCAATCTGTCATAAACTTTATTTTTTCTATTCTTATATCTTTATCTTGTCCACCGCTGTGGTCTCGAGGTAGCGTGCTGCCTTGTCACACAGCGGGCCCGGGTTCGATCCCCGGTCAGGGCAGTTTTTCTGGGTGAGGTTTTTATCGGGGTTTTTCCTCACCTGTAAGACAAATGTCAGGAAAACTTTAAGGCCCAAACGGTCCCCGAAATCATATGGCCATCATCATCATCATCCTTATCGTTATCATCATCACCATCATCCTTAACCGGTGTGGAAAGCAACGGGAAGCTACCACACCTACACAATTCCCTAGTAAAGCTGCAATCATAGTATGAAAATGCTATGATTGCAGTGAAGGACCTGCCTTTGGGCAGAATTACTAGGGATGGATCTTTATCTTGTGTTTTATTTGATTACCATTTTACATTTAATTAAATTAACTTTAGTGCAATCCTTTATAGAATTTGTTGTTGTAGGATGATTGTGGTCCAACACCTCTCTCATCCCAATAATAATTATGAAAATATGACTAATAAACCTCTCTTCCAATTGGAATTTTGCATACCAAATTTATTGTATTTAGTATTCAACAAATTTATAAATAATAAAATGTTGTACAGATCTTGAAACAACATATGGGATGGAAATTCAGAATGTTTGCAAACTATACCAGTTCTGGGTGAGTTACTTCATCAGTTGGAAAGGATTGTTTTTTTATTAACATTGTGTTATTTCATAGCAAATGTTTTAACTTTTGTTTTAGTTTGAATTATTTGTTTAATTATTTGGATTGCTATTTTAACTTATATTTTAATAAATTAATTCATTCCTTTTTAATGCACATCGATGTATTGTAGATATTGATTAGTAATATAATGAGATTATTTAAATTTATTACATATGTTGATTTTTTAAATTGCACTGCATGTGATTATGTTTTTGGAAAATTTTGCTCTGCTTGTGACACCACATTTTGTGTCATGCTGTACATGGTACTTGAGGAGTGGTGCATGATGTGGATTAAAGCGTGGCATTTATTCTTATTTCTGTTGTGGAGAGGGTGATAATATGCCTTTGAGAATGCAGCTAAAAAAGAATAGGCTAACTCTTTTTAACTTTGTTGATATTGCATTTATCAATTGTATTATTATTTCGCTCTTCAGTTGCACTAATGTATTTTGAATCACTGCTCCAATCAGTTTTATTAATCTCCTAAATGAAATACATAAATTTACCAGTGTGCTTATGCATTAAGGTTTGATGAGCATGTATAATGTTCTGTTTGTGGAATTTCATGCTGGTTCATTCATTTTGTGTCCTGCACCATAGCCAAGTGGTTAAGGCAAGATGCCTTGGTGCAAAGCAATGGGAATTGTGCTGGTTCAGGTCCCCATGGGGGAAAAATTTTGTCATGGAATATTGGCCAGTATGGGACCAGTGCTCACCCATAATCATGAGGAAATTGGGTAGCTGTAATGAGTAGCATCTCCAGGTTGAAACAATCAGCTATAACAGCTGGGGGACCCAACATGCTGACCACATGTCATACCTACACTGGCAGGATGATGTCTACCTGTGTGATTAATACATTTAGATGTGAATTCGGCAGCTGTCTGGTAGGCCAAGGGCCTTGTAGGCCTGTTGCAACTTGGAGGTGTCATTAATTGTGTATCATATTGTACACACAAATACTACATTCTTTGTTCAACATTCAAGATTGAATTACTGATCAGGAAAACACAGGATGTTCAGACTATTAAAATTCTTTACTTAACTATGACTTTGCATGTGCTTTGAGTTTTTGTATGTTTAATTTTTTTCTCTTTTCACTACTTCTATTTATTTATTACATTGGTTATGTGTTTTTGTTATCTGTATGTCTCATTGTATGTAAATTATTAATAAGCATTGTGATTGGGTTGTTATGCTCTGTTGAATATTGTAGATAAGTTTGGAGATTGACAGGTCTCTCTCTTGGTTTATAGCTTGCTTTTAAAAATACATTTATCTGTCAATTTGCTGGAGAGGGAGAGACCAAAAAAAAAAGGGGGGGGGAGTCAAATGAAATGAGATCACCATGCATATATTTTGTGGTTGGCAAGGTGGTACCACTGGAATTTGATTGCTGAAATGACATTTTGCTGCAACTCGCTACAGTGCAGTTACAACCTTTGTTTACACATTAGTCCTCAGTTCATTGTGCTGAAAGTGAGGCCAGAGATTGTGTCTGTTTGTCTAACATCATTAGAGGCCACAGAAATTTGCATTAATTTCGAAAAATAATGTGAATATTGGTTTTCACGTTTTATCGCTATATAGTTGTAAGATTATTGCAATAATTTCGTGTAAATTCTAAAGGGATTTTAGGTAAAAAGAATAATGCTTTTATATCAAATTGATGGTATTAGGCATGCAGATTATGCCAAAAATATTTTTATGGATCAGTTTATTATAAATATTAAAATTATACACACTTTTACAATACTAACAGGAAACAGTAATTGAAGGTCTGCTTTTTTATTTATGGAATGAAAGCATGGCAGAAGTCACTATATTATTTTCTTTCATTTTGTGTCTATGGTCACTAACAATTAAATTATATTCAGAGAAAAATCTTTCTGCATCAACAGATGCACAAGGAATCCAGACACATTTCAGCATAGCAGATGTAAATTCAGGGTAATTCAACATGAGAGCTCTTAATGTCTCAATCACATCAACCTTAACATTGGAATTTTTATGTATTAATACAATTAACACTCACATGGAATATACTTCTGAAACCAAGTTCTAACTGCTGGGTGATACACCTTTTCAATTGGAATATTTGCACTCAAGAAGATTTTTGTAGTATCTATTACAAACTCTGTTTTTTGTAGTTTTGCTCTCTTCTGATGATCAAATGAACCATCGATAGACGCCTGTGTTTTAGAAGTTGCACGTTTTTCCCTAAGACACAAATGCTCTTTATTTTTAAAACAATGTTTAGACACTGTGTCTCATTTCTCCCAATCTACCCGCACATTACAAAATTTACACATTAGAATGTTTGAATTGGATACATAAAGACCTTCACTGGAAAGCTCTGGAATGAATTGTCACGGTTGATGTTCGACCCATCTACAATTTTCAACTGCGACTTAAGAAAAGTTCGTAAAATAGCGACTTGCAGGTTATTGGTGGC
The DNA here is from genome assembly GCA_030220185.1 of Diploptera punctata. NCBI lineage: Eukaryota > Metazoa > Arthropoda > Insecta > Blattodea > Blaberidae > Diploptera > Diploptera punctata. The sequence continues at coordinate 72,237 of JASPKZ010007372.1, read as the reverse complement.
CTTGAAGTTAACACCAGCAGCCACAGGACCCTTTTTAGATGGACAGTAGAGAATAAATTTTACCCTCTCCCTCTGCCAAGTGTCAGTGACCGCCGGATATTCATCTCAATCGCTTTTGGAATGCGTGTTTTTCTAATTCCAACTTTGGCTTGTAAAAAGAGGTTCTTTGTCATGTTCACAAATTCAAATGTTTAAGAAGTGCATGGAATGTTAAAAAAGGAATGAACACAAAATGCCAGTAAATTTAGTTTTTTTGCCTAAATTGTTTATTTTGCTATAAAACATATTTATTGCAAAAATTCGCGAAAAAATTGTAATTTTAGATACTGTAACCATCCTATTCACAAAGAAACTGCATTTTCTTTGCAATAAACAATTTATTACTTTTATCATGACTGCAAAAATCTGTGGTCTCTAAACATCATTAATGGAGGCAGAGAAATGAAAATATGTCAGTTGCCAAAACATTTTTATCTCAAAAAGTATCTTCAAATCTGTTTATATATTTATCCCACTGGCTAGACAAGACGATCAGTCCTATCCTTTAAAAAAAAATTGGTCTGTCTACTGAACCAGTTCTTCAGACAGTCACATCTTCATCAGGAGCAATACAGTGTCCATTAATATCTTTCTTCAACTCTCCAAAAATGTTAAAATTGCATGGGGGGAGATTTGGACTGTAGTGTGCGTTGAATTGTTTCTGAACTGAATCTCTGCATTATATTTCTCTTGGAGTTGACAGTATAGGCAGATATAATCATGAAGAAGGTGGCACAGTTTGATAGCATTCAAGGGCAATTTGACTTAAGGTGTGTCTCAATTTGATTAAAGTTTTTTAATACTACCATGTATTTATTGGGACCCCATGCTCGAAAAAATTCAAGAAAAAGAGAACCCCTTTTTCGAGGTAGAATGTCAATTTGACTTTACTGGAGCATATGTGTATTGCTTAGGACTAATTTAGTGGAGGAGAACCCACATGTTCCCATTGTTGGCTCTACCATTTGGTCTCCTGTTCAAAATGGTGTCATCACTATTTGTCCACAGTGACAATACAGAACAGAATTGCATAATCTTCCTTTTGGTATAATTGCTGGTAACCAAATGAAGCAGGTATTCTGTTTACTTTTTTTTTCGTCCATCCATCCATCAATTGATGTGGAACTTATTATGTGCAGATTTTTTGGGATATATGAAACCGTGACTTATTCCCACCAAATGACATAGCTCAATAGTGATTCATCAATTTTCCCATATAAGACCATCAACCTCAGCAATAACAGCAGGAGAGATTGGATGACAGGCCTGTCCTGGGTCAGGATCATTTTGCAGTGATACATGTCCCTCTTGAAATCTCTTGTGCCATTCCAGTACATACAAATGTGACTTTCTGTTTCCTGTTTAGTAGGTCTTCCAAGCTAAATGGCTATGGTAAAGATTTGTTGAAACTTGACATTTCGTTTACTACTGCAGTAGACATCCTCAGGAGATTGTGCATGCTCTCTGTGAACTCCTAAAGTGTCAGCTGCAGGCTGCCTGGACATTGGAAATGGTATCCCTATTTGTAGGTGGCTCATGGGTGGTGGCATTCTCTAGGCAATCCATTATGTATGAGCTGTTTTCTGCCCTTATGGTAAGCAATCAAAAAAGTTCACACTTAATGGAATGCCTAGAGAATGCCCCCACCCAGGAGTCACCTAATATAGGGAGACTGTTTACAACTCCAGCCAGCCTGCGGCTGACAGTTGAGGAGTTCATAGAGAGTAATCAGAATCTCCTGAGGATGTCTGCTGCAGTGATAGACAAAACTGGACCATGATCATTTAATGCAGAAGAGCTATAAAGACACTGGTGTTGAAAGCCTACAATTTTACGTGATTTGCTGTGTTTACTGTAAGCAGCAGATATGCGATGATGGATTTCTCTTTCAGCAGTAAAGAATCCCACTCCATTTCACTCTTTTTTTCTTGCTTCTATCCATTACTGATTTGGACAAACACATATATCTCTGACCTCACTTCCAGAATAAACTAACGACTAGTCTGTAAGCGGAGAATGTAATTGTATGTTGCAATTTGTCATGAGATATGTGAGTTTGGCAAACAAATTCCAGTGGGTTCCAACTTACATGCCATGGGATAGACACATGGAGTTTTCACTTGACTGTCATATGATGCATTGGCAAAATATAAAAACTACATTATTACATTATAATTCATAATGATACAATTTTATTGTAGGGACCAATGAAGATAAGCAAAAACAATCGTTTGGTGAAGGCAGTATTGTATCATCAGCTGGGGATATGGAGTCTTATTACACATGGTCAATAAAATCCCAAATCACCAAATTAAAAAGTTAAAAGAGTCAACACATTTCAATAACTTTGCTATCATTATTAAGACTTAATATTGACTAAAGACAAACATACTGAAAATGAGTAAACTAAAAATCAGATAAATTACTGACTTTGTCACATGATGTGATTAATTTTAAATTACATGTGACGTCATAAATTTAATCCTCTTCTCTTTTAATTAATGAAAAAGTGGGTGCTGACTGGAATAGAGCCAGTCATTATTCATAATTTTATCTTTCTTTTGTAAATATCTAAACTTTAAGGACGTCATGGAATTTCAAATGAATGACCAATGTAACCAGCCTGAGATTACTTTTTTTTTGTGATTAGAGATTTTAGTTACTATGTGTAATACAATTTTATCACCAAGAAGATCCTATTTATTAATATGGAGTCTTATGTTCATTCAGATAAAACTGCAGAAGAATCTGTTGAAGAGAGAATCGAATTCAAAATACCTAAAGCTGAAATTGACCCCTCAAAGTGTGTGAGATGCGATAAGAAGTTCTCACACATAGTGCAACGAGAAGATTGTAATATTTGCGGGAAGGTAATTTTTTTAATTTTTAACTTTGATATTTATAACTTTTTAACTTTGATATTTTAAAATTCTTTTGCTTAAAATTCATCGGAGAACATATTGTTTAAACAACTCACCTCATAGGATTCATGCTTCCATGATATCGCGATTTCAAACACAGTCGTGTTCATCTTCAGCCATAAATCAAAGTACTTTGATTTTGAAGTTTATAAATTCAACCATAGATGGCAGCACTGAAGATGGCGACAATAGAATAGTTGACGGCCGAAGAATTTCGTCAGTCAGAGTTATGGCTGAAGATGAACAGGACTGTGTTTGAAATCACGATATCATGGAAGCATGAATCCTATGAGGTGAGTTGTTTAAACAATATGTTCTCCGATGAATTTTAATGATTATACCTCATAATGTTTACTTCCCAACATTAATTTAATATTATCTTTTGCTTAAGTTTATACACACTCAAAATTTGTAAAATATCTTACTCATTTTGTAGCTAAAACAGTTAAATTTGCCATATTAATGTTGCTTAAAGAAAGTAATATCTAACCCAGCAGAAATTTAAAACACTATTGTTGTTCAATGGCAATGGTTTTTTTTTTCTCCTCAGTAGGTACTAGAATTTCATGTCTGACTTATGTGTTCCACTCCAGTTGTTAGTATATCAAGAGGATGTTTCATGTTGAGGAAATGTTTAGCTTCATTTCATATTGAGCACATCTATAATTTATATTTTATGGAGGTGGTCAAACTGGTCATATAAGAGTAAGTTACCAAATGAAGTTACAGAAAACTTTCTTGGTATATATGGATAATTGCATAAAATAGATTTATATTAATATTTGAGTTTGTATTTTTTAACATTCTTACCTCATATGTTTATTATGTTGGATGATCGTTTCAAAGCTATTGCTCCATCTTCAGCTTGCCACAAACTGGTTTTTTTCTATTCTTCAAGTTGTCGGCCCTGGATCTGTGTTCCAAGGAACTTGGTAATGAGACTCCTTTCTCCAGGAATTTTGAAGTTCATAATTTTCTCCTTGTTCTTCTGTGTATAGATTTTTTCCCATATTGTGAGTTCATTGGTATTTTCCAACTGTTTTAATAATTTTGTATTTATATCTATTTTGTGTTTCTCTGTCCAAACATGAGCTGCTACTGCAGATTTTTCCACTTCTTCCTTTTTTACATTTCTTATGTGTTCTTTAGTTCTAATGTTTAAATTTCTCTTTATTTTCCCTATGCATACTTTATCACCATCTGCACATTTTATTTGATATATTTCTGATTTTTATTATCTTCAATTTTTTCATTTTTGTTGGTTTTCGTAAGTTTTTTTAACTACAATCATTCTTTGGTGCTAATTTGATGTTGGATTTTCCAAAATTTTTTTGGAATTTTTTGTGTGCCCAAGGGTGATATGTAAATTTCTTGTATCTCCTTTCCTTTGGCTATTCTATCTGAAGAGTGCTTTCATTTCTCAATTTCTGTTTTTTGTACTTATCAATTTTTTTGTGTATAATTTTTTCCTCAAAACCATTTTCTTTTGCTACCTCGATTATGTGTTCTTTTTCTATTTCAAAATTTTCATCGTTCATAGGTATATTTACCAATCTATGTACTAGGCTGTTGAAGACTGTCATTTTGTGTGAATTATGGTTGAAACCTGTTGATTTGATGTAGTTATCTGTGTGTGTGTTTCTTTCCTATAAATGCTGAATTATATTTCTTTTTTTTTTTCCCCTCATTTCTGTGTAATTTTAGATCTAAAAACGGTAATTGTTTGTTCACCTCTATTTTAAGTGTGGATTTTATTGTTTTCTTCTGCAAATTTAAGAGTTTTAAAGCATCTTCTATGTGTTTTTCTTTAACTATAGCAATAACATCATCAACATATCTACCCCAAAATTTGAACATCAGCAGATGTGCTTTATAAATAAATAAATTAGCCTCATAAATAAATTAGCTCATAAATAAATTAGCCAAAAAAAGGAAATAATGGATTTTGGCTAATTTATTCAGAATAGATTTAGAATAGACTTATTTAGAATAAATTTATTTAGCCCGGTGGAGTTAAGGCCATGTGGCCTTCTTTTCCACTCACCAGAATAAACATATGTTACATATAAATACAAAAATTACATTAATAGTCATACTAAACAATTAATTATCTGTCAAATTGAATAATAATGAAAATAATGTCTAATAATACAATAAAATTAAATACAATTAAAATTAAACTAATGATAAAATTGGTACAGAAAGGAATAACAGCTCGAATCTACTATACATAAAAAGAAAAGAAAAAAAAAATGTAAACAAAGTAATAAACTGTGATGAATTAATCTATCACTTTTTATACAAGGCATTAGGTAAATATATTAACAAATCTTAAAACTATTTTTATTAAATAATGAAAAAACAAATTATTAATTTTTAAAAAGTAATATTAGTGAGTTGTTTCTGTTAATAATTTTAATTTTAATTTGTTTCTGAAAGATTGTAAAGTTTGGCAGTCTCTGACATAGGGTGGAAGGGAATTTCATTTTCTAGCAAGAGAAATTGTAAAAGATTTTGAATAATAGGTAGTGTGATGAGGAGGGATATAAAGGACACAGTGCTCAAGGGATCGGGTATCTAATTTATATGTATCAGAGAGTCTAGTGAAGCGGTGTGATAAATAATAAGGTAATGATGTGTGTAATATTTTATAGAGAAGGCATAGGGAATGGATGGTTCTACGATCTTGTAGACGATGCCATGACAATTGTACCAGGGTTGGTGTAACATGATCAAATCTCCGTATACCACAAATAAAACATAAGCAAGAATTATGAACATGTTGAAGTCTTTGGGTAAGAGCAGTATTTAGGTCAGTAAAAAGAGTATCACAATAATCAAAATGGGGCATTGCACGTGTTTCAACTAACATTTTTCTTAGAGCAAACAGTAAACAATTTCTTATATGATTTAATGAGTATATTATTGAGAATATAGTTTTGCAAATGTTGACGTTTTTATTATTAATTTAGAGAAAAAATACATTTAAGAAAGTGCAAATATTGGTTTCTTTTTTGGTGGTATAATCAATTACTACAAATGCTTTTATATTAACTCCTGCCAGCGCTATGTGTTGACATCCATGCACTATATATACAATCTGGTAGACATATTTCTTAGAGAGTCAGCCACTGCAAAGTAATGGTCAGACCTGTTCAGAATATTAAAAAGGAGGAGCTTTCTTTAATATGGTAAATTTAATATTGGTAAATATTTGGTGAAACACGATTGTAATTGGTTGTAAAACAGAAATCAATTGAAACGTGATTGGTCATTGACTCCCATTTGGGGCATGAGTTAAATAGTCTTCATTATGACATTCAAACTTTTGGCTTACTTATACCAAAATTATTTTTTTATAATTTTCTTGTTTGTACAGCTATTTAAAAAAATAATATTTGAATTGCCAATGTTACCTCGTATAGGCCTATGGGGGAACGTTGGCATGTCTTACATTAATACAATTTGTAGGCCTATAAAGTTGTACCTAACTGGGGTTACTTTGGCATGTAAATTTCTTTTTAAAAATATATAGGCCTATTTTAGTATGGCAAGTGACTTTCTTAATAAAAATAATAGTTTTAAAAAACTAAAAGAACACGCTTTATTAGAAAACTAATTAATGAAAAATAATTTTAATTTTCCAATACGCTTGGGATAAAATAAAGTGGTCAACAAAAAAATCATCTCCAACACATATAGAATAAAATTAGAGTTATCAACAAAAAGAAAATAATGTTACCATCAAAAGCGTGGGGTGCTCTATATCAATTAATATATTTGATAATAAACAGATATTGGTAAAAGTAAGCTCTCTAAGAAGAAAATGTAAAAATCAGAAAAAGCACCCCACGCTTTTGATGGTAAAATTATTTTCTTTTTGTTGATAACTCTAATTTTATTCTATATGTGTTGGAGATGATTTTTTTGTTCACCACTTTATTTTATCCCAAGCATATTGGAAATTAAAATTATTTTTCATTTTTTAGTTTTTCTAATAAAGCGTGTTCTTTTAGTTTTTTAAAACTATTATTTATTATAAAGCCAGTATGGCATCTATTGACGTTTTTATTATTAATTTAACACTTCTCACTGAAGGATTAATTATATTTGAAGAGAAAAATTTTCACATAGACCGAGATTGCAAATGTTTATTTGTTTATTCCAAATTAAATTTTTATCCATAAATACTCCTAGATGTTTTACTGTCTCACTATAAGGGATTTGAACTCCATTAAGTGACATATGTATTTATGAGTGATTTTTAAAGCAAAATAACTAAAGCACATCTGCTGATGTTCAAATTTTGGGATAGATATGTTGATGATGTTATTGCTATAGTTAAAGAAAAACACATAGAAGATGCTTTAAAACTCTTAAATTTGCAGAAGAAAACAATAAAAATTCACACTTGAAATAGAAGTGAACAAACAATTACCATTTTTAGATCTAAAATTACACAGAAATGAGGGAAAAAAAAAAAGAAATAGAATTCAGCATTTATAGGAAAGAAACACACACACAGATAACTACATCAAATCAACAGGTTTCAACCATAATTCACACAAAATGTCAGTCTTCAACAGCCTAGTATATAGATTGGTAAATATACCTACGAACGATGAAAATTTTGAAATAGAAAAAGAACACATAATCGAGGTAGCAAAAGAAAATGGTTTTGAGGAAAAAATTATACACAAAAAAATTGATAAGTACAAAAAACAGAAATTGAGAAATGAAAGCACTCTACAGATAGAAAAGCCAAAGGAAAGGAGATACAAGAAATTTACATTATCACCCTTGGGCACACAATAAATTCCAAAAAAAATTTGGAAAATTCAACATCAAATTAGCACCAAAGAATTGTAGTTTAAAACAACTTATGAAAACCAACAAAAATGAAGAAAATTGAAGATAATAAAAAATCAGAAATATATCAAATAAAATGTGCAGATTGTGATAAAGTATACATAGGGAAAACAAAGAGAAATTTAAACATTAGAACTAAAGAACACATAAGAAACGTAAAAAAGGAAGAAGTGGAGAAATCTGTAGTAGCAGCTTATGTTTGGACAGAGAAACACAAAATAGATGCAAATACAAAATTATTAAAACAGTTGGAAAATACCAATGAACTCACAATATGGGAAAAAATCTATATACAGAAGAACAAGGAGAAAATTATGAACTTCGAAATTCCTGGAGAAAGGAGTCTCATTACCAAGTTCCTTGGAACACAGATCCAGGGCCGACAACTTGAAGAATAGAAAAAACCAGTTTGTGGCAAGCTGAAGTTGGAGCAATAGCTTTAAAACGATCGTCCAACAAAATAAACATATGAGGTGAGAATGTTAAAAATACAAATTCAAATATTAAATTAAACCATATAATGTAACTTTCTAATGATTTTAAAATAGATTTATATTATTTATATGTTTATTTTATAATTTGAATTAATTTTTTATATTTTAGACATTACTTCACGTTTCTTTTGAAGTTCGTAATAAATTGTTGTTCTCGTTTTGGCAAGCATGTCTGCCATTTCATTTCCAGCATTGCTAATATGAGCAGAGGCTCATTGCTGGATAATTTGTTGTAACAGGGTGATTTCAAAAGTTCTGCACACTGAAGATGAAATTGAACAAAATAAAAATATTTAACTAAATACCTCTACAGGCCTTCAATATAATTTCCATTGTTCCTTATGACAGCATCCCAATGTTTTGCAAATCCTGTATTCTGGATAGGACACCTTCATTGTTGAGTTGTCTGATCAGTCGGGTCACCTCATTGGAAACTTCGTCAATTGAACCAAAATGCTTTCTACAGAGTGGTTTTTTCAATTTGGTAAACAAATAAAAGTCAGGTGGGCTCAAATCAGGATTGTATGGTGGGTGGGGGAGTACTTCCCGTCCATATTTGTCAATAGTTTCTCGCACTGTTACAGCAATATGTGGCCTTGCATTATCGTGCAAATTGTGGACACCAGTTGCAAGCATGTCGGGCCTTTTTTGGCAAATTTTTGGACCCAAAATATTTTGCAGGAACAGCTTGTAGTATGCACCTGTTACAGATATCCTCTGGGGTGTTCTATTTGTGGCAATGACTACATTAATATCATAAGACAGATCATCATCAGTTTCACCTTCGATTGTGTGGCTGCATTTTTTTGGGAGTGGAGACTCTGAATGTTTCCATTGAGGTGACTGAGACTTCAGTTCTGGCTCAAAATCTCATAACCAGGTTTCATCTAGTGCAACAATCCTTTATCAGAAACTGCTTTTCTTCTGTTCGGTAACGTTGAAACAATTCTTCTGCTATTCTTTTGTGACCTGCCTTCTGCTTTTCACCCAGATGATGAGGAACCAATCTGGCAGAAGCTTTCTTCATCTTTAAATTTTCAGTAATGATTCTGTACACTGAAGTGACAGATATTCTGGTCTCATGTGCAATTTCCTCACATTTTTCGTCGATCCTCTCTCAAAATGTCATTAATAATAACCCCAGAAGTGTATCTATTGCACTTCTCGGGGTTTCCTCAGTACTTATCCGACCTTCACAGAAATGAGCATCCCATCATGATACTGTGCTATGATCCACTACACTGTTTCTGCACACCTCCCTCATAGCATTGTGAATATTAGTTTGTTTCTTTCCATGTAAAGATTCAATTTTGATGTAGGATCGCTGGTCACTACATGTAATCCGACCTGACTCGGTTTCCTCTTCCATTTTAAAACTGAATTATTCACGACACAGCCAAGCTAATCAGGACATACATATACAGCCATCAAGCCTAAATTCTGATTAACAACTGATACAAATTTCAACTTGATCATGCCACCGTAACAGTCATGCATGTGCCGTGTGCAGAACTTTTGAAATTGCCCTTGTATTCTTGGTATTCTTTGTTGCAGTGTCGTGATCATTGGGTTGATTTGCAAACTATTACACCATTAAGCAAATTCCAATTATTACATACCGGGCACAAAGTCTTTTTCGTCAAATGACCTTTTTGTGAGTGCTTCTAGCTCATTAACAATCTTGTATTCCAATACAATTTGGCAGTTTTGCCATTTTTTAAATATAATCTAGCTTCATATAAGCAGATGGTCAGCATTTATAGATGTCCCTGGTGTTCTGCGTTATTGTTTATTCACCTGAGTTACAAATTTAAATTTCTTATGGATTGCTCGCTTATTAATCTTGTTCTGTTTTTAATCTGAATCTTGCTACTGTTTCCTTTCATGACATCTTATTGCTTGTTCGCTAATCTAGAAGGATATTTGACCACTGTGATGGCATTTATTTATTATTTTTATTTTTATTATTTTTATAAATTCTTATGCTTCCACTATGTGATTTGTTTTATGTAAGGTGGTTACTTTTAATTTATGGTACATCTGCCATCTCATTACCATATAATCCTATATGGGAACGTACCCATTGTATTGTTAATTATTTTTTATTAAATTTCATAGTGTTTTTTTTTATTTCAGAAATATTTTCTACTCTTCACGTATTATTAGAGACAATTGTCTGAATAATCACTTGAGAATCCACCAAAATCACTTACTTCAAATGTACTTTACCGATGTAATAGTTGTATTAACTTCTTCAAAAACTCTTTTGTTCTTACCACTGGCAAAGTAATGACTAAATAATTCTGGAAAAGCAGTTGCTTCTATTCCTCCATCTATTATCAAATAAGCATCTTAATATGTTCTAAGCCATTCTGGTGGGTATTTTATATTAAGAATTTGTAGAGTATAATGTTTCAGAAACTCAACTGTATCTTTTTGTTTGTTTCTTTCACCAATTCATGGTTTATGTTTGATTTTCTGTTATCTAAGATATTTTTTATCTTAGGTCTTTTTAAATTTGTGTTGGGAGTTATAACTTCTCAAATAGTTACTATTTATTCTGATGGGATTATTTTGTATTCTTAGTTTTATTTTGGGTTTCCTTTTTACCCATCCTTGAACATCTAGAGCTTTTATTTTAACCCTTCAAGTCAGGAGCCTGAGAATATACTTGCGTATAGATTTCTTTCTTACCGCCGGTATTCCAAGTACATACTCATAGGATGCAGCTCATATAAAAATTGTCATCCATCTGCCATCTCTTGAGTGCATAAAGACAACTTTTCTACATTTCAACAGACATAAAAACGTTCAGAGGTGACACAATTTCCATGAACTTTTAGCTGTTCTGCTTTGTTGCTTCACACTCCCTAAAGATTAGACCTTATAAATATGGCACAACGAAGCTTGTCATGCAGACTCATTTCTCATGAAATTATCCAACATTTAGATAACCCATATAAAAAAAAAAGAATTTGTGACAGTGAGATAGATAGTAATGAATTTGTGAGTGAAAAACTATGAAAGTGGTGGATAAGAAAGTAGTGAGTCAGATGACAAAACTAGTTACGTTAATCCATCTTCAGAATGCTGCAATATATAAAATTGCTGGTAATTGGAATTGGAAGATATAATATTAATTACTAAAATATAAAATTCCATTCAGTGGTAAAGGAGGGTCTCTCAGTAAAGTAGGAAGTGCATCAGAGGCATTCATTTTTTTTTATAAAACTTTAATGCAGATAATGGTCAATGAATTCAGCTTGTATACCAATCAATTTATAAATACAATCCGAAACCATTTAAAGCCGCTATCTAAAGTTTATAACTGGAAAGATACAGATACTTTGTTTTTTTTCTCATTGCAAAGGTTAATGGATATCATTCAAAGCCATAAATAAAATCATATTTCAGCAAAAATCTTCTACTTGACACTCCTATAATTTACCAATCTGTTACAGGATACGTTGGAAGTTCTCAATGGGTTTATTCATTTCATTGATAATGACGTGGTTTGAATTTTGATAGAAATAAGATATTATTTAAAACAGATTCCATAATAAACTAGACATACATTACAGATCAATCTACTTACAGACACACCGACCGATATACAGACCTACTGACTTACAGACACACTGACTGACTGACCAATCGACTTATAGACTGGTCAGTTTTCAGACCATCTGACCAACTTGTAGATCGACCAACTTGTAGATCGACCAACTTACAGACCAACTGATCGACTTACAGACTGACCGACCAAATTACAGAGAGATAGAGCAACCAACTGGGGCGGTATTTTTCAAAGCGATTAATTTTAGTTGCTGTAATAAGTCACTGGGTCACTTGGGTGTTAATTGTTGTTGAATGCCCTACCTCAGTAGGTAGTCGGTTCCTATTTGTTTCAGGGTTAGCACTGAGATTCCCATCTATATAGTTTCCTTGTTTACTATGGTGCCTGTGAACAAAACCATGACCTACATTGGACAGATCTTCACAGAAGACATCTCAAAACTATTCAGACACGTATTAACAACAACGTACTTCCAATGGGACAATAGCTACTATGAACAGATCAACGGAGTAGCAATGGGTAGTCCTCTAAGTCTAGTAGCGAATTTTCTCATGGAGAGATTCAAAGAGGAAGCACTAAAAACAGCTCCCAAATCCCCAGAATATTGGTTTCGCTATGTAGATATGTTTGTAGTATGGAGATATGGTAACGAAGAATTAGAGCGATTTCTTCAACATCTCAACGGTGGACATAGTAAAATACAGTTCACAATGGAGAAAGAAAACAATGAAAAAATCCCATTCCTGGATGTACAGATAACAAGAAAAGATAGAAATTCAACACACAGTCTATAGAAAAGCCACACACACACGGACCGATATCTACATTAGAATTCTAATCACCATCCTAGACAAAAACAAGGCATCATAAAGACACTGTTTGACAGAGCGAAGAAGTTATGCTAACCACAACTCCTTAACCAAGAGCAGCGCAATCTTTTCAACTGTTTCAAGAAAAAATGGTTACACATCTAAGGAAATAAAACAATCCATAAATTCACATACACAACAATGCAGAACAGGCAGTACATCCACAGCCAGCACAGCTTTCTTGCCATATATACATAGAGTCATGGACCATATCAGAAAGGTACTACAAAAGCATAATATTAAAAAATTTACAGACCTACAAGGAAAATAGAAAATTACCTTTGCTCAGCAAAGGACCCTCAACCACCTCTTTCCACTTGCGGCATATACAGGCTTCCATGTTCCTGTGGAAGATCATACATAGGAACCACAAAAAGAAGCATAGCCACTCGTTTCACTGAACACAGAAGAAACTGCAGACTAGGACAAATAGAAAAATTGGCCGTAGCAGAACACTTCATTATGGAAAACAGACATCAGATTCTGGACGACGAAACACAGGTTTTAGCCACAACACCATATTATTTCCCCAGATTATACAGAGAGCCATAGAAATCTACAAACACAAGGACAGTTTTTCAACAGGAAAGTTGAAGGAATTAAACTGGCTAAAGCCTGGGTATGACACATTAGACAATAGATGCTTAAAACTAATCAGTAACAAGGAGACCGTTCCTAACCAATCAGAAGCCAGTTTGATGATGACGTCTATGACTCCACCCAGCTATTCAGATGTCAGCATGAGCATAAATATGAGCGTCAAACATTCCGCAGATCACTTACAGCCGAGTCTACGACAAGGTAACATCACCTAGAAGCACTCACCACTGAAAATGCTCTCCACAGTTGAGGGAGAAACGTCTGGAAGAAATACCAGTTACAGACCACGGCCACATAGCCCGGAATCTTTTAACATTATGATTACCGGCCATGAAAGCCTGCATTAGACAATAGTTAATTATTTAAATTACTTTATTTCTCTTCGCTGCCAACTTAAATGCACTTTATACTGTATGAATAAAACTTTTCTGTTACGGGCATTCAATATCTCAAACTTATGAGGACTAGGGCTATGAAATGATTTAGAAATATGAGAAATTTTTATTAAGTCTGTAATTGTTGTTCCGAGACATTATTGAAACAATACAATTTAGACCTTCTCTCCACGAATTAAGTGTAATTGTGTTGGTCTGTCCTCATGAATTTTGCATTGAAGTCAGGGCCCTTTATTTCCATATATGGTTGTACACCCTAATTCTGATTTTGATTGGTTAGAATTTTCAATCACATGTCTCCCAGGGGCATAAGTGTATTAACTTCTCACCTACATTTGTAATTTTATTTCTCACAGGTAGCGAGGGAGTTTATGGTTTGGGCTTCCCGCGGCTGTAAATTTTGAAGTATGAAGTTTTCTCCCAAATGTGATTTTTCAAGCTAGACCCGGCTTAAGAATTTCCAGTCTAATTTGGGGGCTACATCTTTATGACCTTTTCACATTAAGGTTTCCCACCGCTACTTGTGGGAAATTTTACCAATAAGATATTTATTTAAGCTACTTTGTATTCTCTATTCAGTTCATTCTTTCTTTTATTGATTAGTCGTATTTATTAATCAGTATACTAGATTTGGGGTCAATTATATTCACTACACAACCAACTTGCAGAGAGAACAACTGACTTACAGAGAGATTGACCAACTGACTGACTTACAGAGAGACTGACCAACTGACTGACTTACAGAGAAGACTGACTAACCAACCAACTTACAGAGATATAGACTGACCGATCAACTGACTGACTTACAGACAAATGGACTGACCAACTTACAGATACATGGACATCTTTACGACCTCTTCCCATTAAGGTTTCCCACTGCTACTTCTGGGAAATTTTACCAATAAGATATTAATTTAAGTTACTTTGTATTCTGTATTCAGTTCATTCTTTCATTTATTGATTAATCATATTTATTAACCAGTATACTAGATTTGGGGTCAATTATATTCGTTACACAACCAACTTGCAGAGAGACCAACCGACTTACAGAGAGACTGACCAACTGACTGACTTACAGAGCGACTGATCAACTGACTGACTTACAGAGAGACTGACCAACCAACCAACTTACAGAGATATAGACTGACCGATCAACCGACTGACTTACAGACATAATCTGCAGCTAATAATGTCTCTTTCTTTTTTATTCTTTCACAGCTTTCTGTCATCTAATTTTCCTCCTCATCTCATTCTGGTCTTTCTTTTATTATTAGAAACCTGCATTCTATTCTTACTTTTTGAATTAGATGCCATTTTTAACTAAATTTGAAAGCTAGCCTTCTTCCATTCAAAATGCTGGTGTCTCACTTAGAACATCTTGTATTCACACTTAGGCCACTTTTACTTCCCCACAATCTGGGCATGACTATTGGCTGGTCTAACTCTTGTATCTTCTTATATACATTGTGTCCCTAATTGATGCATTCACTCTTTGAATTGTTATTTCTCAATAATGAAATGAGACAGAAATACTATTTTTGTTATGTTGTTTTCCTGAAACTTTGTTAAGCCCATATAGGTTCAAGATGTCCACTTCTGCTACAGTACACTTCCAACAATGATGTCAAACAGAGCAACATACCTTTGGATTGTTGCTAATGGAATATCATTAAGGCATGGTGAAATTAAATGTTTCTTACCTCTCCTCATATATATATTTTTTTCTAAGTTGATCGCGATTTCGAGACTATTTAACTGTCTCATCATCAGTTATAGTCTCGAAATCACGATCAACTTAGAAAAAAATATATATGAGGAGAGGTAAGAAACATTTAATTTCACCATAAATTAAACCTCATAGAGAAATCCTATAAAAGTTAAATATCATTAAGGGCTGCATGCAAATACATTAGTCTCTATTCAAATTACTTCCAATCACTGGTGAGCTGACTCACCGTGAGCAATTGCTGAGATCGAATTAATGGCCAACTTACCGGTCATGCATGAAAGTCGACGTTTTCGTAATATTGGCAACGAATTACCCAGAGTTCTCAGCGATAAAACCACTTCCGTTATTTTTGTCTGCTATAGAGGAACACATTTACGCTTGCATCCCGCAAATAATACCGTATACAACGACGTCTGCATCGCGCAATATTACACCGATTCTCCTGTTCTTCCAGTTGAATTCTTTGGTAGACTCTATCAAATTCCTCTTCTCCACGTATACCAAAAACCTGATCAAAGTCTTCAAGGTCAAACATCTTGGATAAAGCGGCAAGGTTTCAAACTACATCGGTTACCATCGGTTCCCTTCGGGATTCTCACGATAAGTTTCTATCTTGAGCTATGATCTTAAGTTACCTCGTCAGGTAGCTTACAATTATTATCGCATAAATAGATTTCTGAGTAAGCAAAATGTATTAGGATAAAACTTTCTCAGCAGAGAACGCCTTTTACGGTCTAATGCGTTTATAAATTCGACCCTAAGGCATGTTCAAACTTATCTCTCAGTCCCTCCAGTGTTCATGGTTTGTGGCATACACCATGTTCTTTAAAGTTTTCCAAACGTAAAAGTCTAGAGGGATTAAATCGAGAGATTGAGGCGAGAACTCCGTAGCACTTCCTCTTTGTCCTAACCACCACTGATTGATCATTTGATTGAGAAAATATCTCACATTGGTATGAAAGTGAAAGCCCTGTCTTGTTGGAAGTAGACCTGTTTTCATTCTTAAAGAGATCATTAAGACATGTAATCATGACATCCAACATTTCCAGATAAGTCTTACTCATGACAGTATCTTCAAAGAAGTACGGTCCAATTAATCTTCTGGAAGACAGACATCATACTGCTACTTTGGGAAGATTGCTGGCCTTTTCTTCAACAATGTTTGTGTTTTCATTGGACCAGTACACACAATAATGCCGATTAATTGTAACATTATGTTTAAACGTGGCTTCTTCTGACCAAACAATTGAGTCTTCAAACTCTTCCTTTTTGTCAAACTTGTGCAGGAACCATTCACAAAATTGCAGTTGCCTATGTGGGTTGTTCTTATTAAGTGCATAGAAAAGTTTCGGAAATATGGCTTCCATTTTCGAGCTCGCAAAATTTGATGAACACTGGATTTCTCGATACCAACCTCATGAGAACATTGCCTCAATTAATTATTTGGGGATCATGCAAATACCTGCACGACTGCATCAGCACTCTCATTATCAGTGGAACTTCTCTTTCTTCTGCACTGACCTTTCAACACATCTTGCACCATTCCATTGACTGCAAACTTGTCTCGGATTCTTGTTATTGTTACCCTTGTTGGTGGTAGTGAATCATAGTCATCTCTCCAATGTCGTTGGAACTTCAACAACGTTCTCCACTTTTCAATAACACTTCAGTAACCACTTACATTCATCAAATGATAATTTCACTGCCATGTTTGTTTATAAACACATGAAGAACGATGGTCATGTTGCTATGCTTTTTTCCAGTGCTTTCTGGACCTTACACAACAAAAATTGTATTTATGTCTCATTTTGTTGCTGAGAAATAATGTGTGTTCATCAATTTGAGACACTCAGTATGCAAGGGTAGGGACATTCCGGAATCCAGTCGGGAATTTTTCCAAGTGGAAGCCTCTTCTAGAATTGATATCTGTAAAATGTACACCAAGAGAAGTCATTTGCTGGCTGCAGATGACCCGAATCCAACTCATTTTGACTAAGGGATCCTGCTGCCACCTACAAAATTCAAAGTTGGTAATTTTGAGTGATGGATCATCAATGTGTCATATTGAACAATTATTTATAGAAAATATCACTAAAATATTTAATTAAAAATTTAAAATAAAATTATTTCCACCTCAATTTATTTTTAAAATCTTAATGCATCACAATTTTTTAATTGCGTAACTAAATTGTGCAAGGGCATTTTTGAATACTGGAAAAAAAAAACATCAACTTTTATTTTTTCAGGTATTTTGCATCAATTGCTGCAAGTGCAATGTAGTCGTAGACAGTTCGGGTAAGAAAGGAAATGTCTGTATTCCATGCTGCAAGCTTTTGTCTAAAGGTGAGTTTATTGTACACTGTTTGGATTGGCATTTTTAGATTCATTTATATTTTTAATAATGTGGGAATAAGTATAAGAATAAATTTTATTCAGAAATGTTGTACACAGTCTTGACGCTTGAATGAGCATGTGCTCATGCTCGGGTTCAGTTCAGATACATATGGAATATACATTACAAACTTTTAGTTAAAGGAGAGGGGAAACAAAATATATAAAATTTAGGAGCCAGTTTCAAGACCTAAATTAAATTCTGACACATAAAAAAAGAAGAAGAAATAATACAAGGAGAATAAACGTTTTCCAATCCGACAGATGTATCATATGCAAAGACCCAGACCTGATCATGGACAAACACCACCTTCTAGTCTGTCCAGCCTTAAATCCAACTGCACAACACTCTAAGGACATTGTTTGCTTGTACTGGGAAGCCAGAGAGAAAATGACTTAAGCGTCAAATCTCGCCATTAGAAAACAACAACAACAATAATAATACAAGGAGAAATAAAATAGACAAAACTATATAGAATATCCATATTTGGTTCATTTTCTGGGCTTATAGGCCGTGGTCCGGTTGTCTTCATACTCGATGTTTCGTCTACTGCTGCGGTAGACCTCATCAAGAGAGACAGTTTCCAATGACCAGCCAGTCTGCAGCCGACTGTTGAGGAGTTCACAGAGAGCATGCAGTATCTCCTGAAGCAGTAGACGAAACGTCGAGTATGAAGACAACCGGATCATGGCCTGTAAGCCCGGAAGACAAACCAAATATGGATCAAGACGCTGGCCGTGAAAGCCTACAATTATCTATATAGAATAGATTAATACCAGACTGAAGAAGGTAATTAAAGACATGAGGAAATAATATAAAACAAAACAGGTTTAGGAGAAAGTTTCAAAATATTAACTCACTATGTCACACAAAGAATTAATGCAAAGAAGAATGATACAAACAAAATATTATATAATAGATTAATACCATACTGAAGGATGTAATTAAATACATTAGGAAATAATATATATATTGAATGAATACGTTGGAGAATGGTATAAACAAAATAATATATAATAGATTATATTAATTTTGTAGATCTTTGTGCATGTAAATTTTTATAATCATGATAAAGAGAAAAATTTTTGCTTGGACCAGGAATTGAACCGAATCAATAAAAAATTTTCCTATTTACCATTTATTATGGTAGCTTAGTTGTGTACAATAATTTACTTATTTCAATTATAATAATAACTTTGTCTTCTTAATTTAATACATTTTATAATTAGATTTTGCAGTAAAGTTAGGGGAGAAATGATAGAATTTGCAATTCCACCCAAACCCAATATTCCATATTGGAATATCAATTGAACCAGTGCTAAGTAAACAGTTCACAATATATAAATTGGCAATTGTGATCGATGGATGGTAAATTTGTAAATAGTTTTACATATTCTGTTGCACAGCAAGGAAACATGTTTGTAATATCTTAAATGTTGGTCTATTATAATACCAAATATCTCATTTATGTTGATATTTTCAAGGATAAACATGTGCAATATGTGCTATTACATTTGTGTATAGTGATATTGAGATTGGAATTTGAAATAAACAAATATATATCACATGATGTTAATTAAAAAGGGTTTAAAGTAGATTTTGAGATATTCAAAGAAAGTATTTGAGTCTAGCCATTTTTTAATTACATTGATTCTCTTGTTAGCATTTTGAATATTTTCGTTCCACATAGAGCTGCAAAATAAGACGACTGTGTCATCAGCATATGTGTATAAAAAACCAGAATATGTTTCTAAGTTAATCTTAACTAAATTAATATAAAATTATAGAATATTCACCTGAAAGGTCCGTCTCCTCAACTTAATTAAGTTGAGGAGACGGACCTTTCAGGTGAATATTCTATAATTTTATATTAATTTTGAATAAACCTCAACGGAACACATCATGAATCTTATAAAAGTTGATAATCTTAACTAAATCATTAAGATATATTAAGAATAAACTTGGCCCTAAGACAGTTCCCTATGGGACACCTATATCAATATTACTTAAATTATATTTGACGATGTGATGATGTGAAGGGCCAGCAGCCGGCTGGTAAAAGGGCAACCGCTGAAAAGTGGAAAGACCCTCAATCGGAATATTTGACGAGATAAATTATACATTTAGACTGGGACTCAAACCCAGGACCTTTGGCTTTCTAGGCCAACGTTATACCAAATGAGCTATCTGGGCGAGTTCCAATCTAGAGCATTCGGTAGAGCATTGGCCTAGAAAGCCAAAGATCCTGGGTTCGAGTCCCAGTCTGAGCATATATATTTTCTCTTCAAATATGATTTATCCATCATTGAGATGTATGAAATGAATAATAAAAAACATTGAAAGAAGCCGTACTGGCTTTATAATGTAATATAAAATTCCCAAATAAATGTCTTCTTAAATAAGCCGCCATGTGCAAGATAGAAGCAAAGTTTCATAGCATTTGGTACGCAGGAATAACAGCATATATAAGAGGAAAATTTGCATTTAGATTGAAACTTGCCCAGATAACTCAATCGGTAGAGCATTGGCATAGAAAGCCAAAGGTCCTGGGTTCGAGTCTCAATCTGAGTGTAAAATTTTTCTCTTCAAATATGATTTATCCATCATTGAGATATATGAAATGAATAATAAAAACATCGAAACAAGCCGTACTGGCTTTATAATGTAATGTTAAATTCCAAAATAAATGACTTTTTAATAAAGAAGCCACCATTCAAAAGATAGAAGCAAAGGTTTCATAGCATTTGGTGTGCAGGAATGACAGCATACCATATATAAGAAAAAAAATTTGCATTTAGATTGGAACTCGCCCAGATACTCAGTCGGTAGTGCATTGGTCTAGAAAGCGAAAGGTCCTGGGTTTGAGTCCCTGTCTGAGCATATAATTTTTCTCTTCAAGTATGATTTATCTATCATTGAGATGTATGAAATGAATAATAAAAACATTGTTAATATTATTCGTTTTAAACATCTTAATGATGGACAAATTATATTTGAAAAGAAAAATATAATAAAAACATTACTTAAATTACTGTACTTTTCAGTATTTTGGTTCATTTTGTCCTATTACTTAAATTTGATTTAAATAGTTTGAATGAAGCGTTTAATTCCAATTTTATCTAATTTGTCCAGTAGTATGCTGTGATTTATGGTATCAAAAGGTTTTTATAAATCTAAGAAAATATCTAAACATTTGTTTCCTGAGTCAAAGTTATGAACTATTTTTGAGGTGACATTCATAATTGCTTGCTCTGTACTTATATCTAAAACCAAACTGATTTTCGCTAACAAACCATTTTTTTTTTATTGCAAGAAGTTCATTAAATGTCTTTATACATTTTGATAGTTAATTTTTTAAGATGAAGCCTCAAAACAGTACTTTGCCATAAAAACTCGCAACTATGTCCATATGAGTTTGAGTACTTGGTGTTACATCAAATGCTTGTACCACCGACTGATGAACCACCTAACCATGTGATATTAAAGGGCATTTGCTATTTTATCCTTGTTGAATAATTATCTAGAGTTTGCCATGTATAAACATATGAAGGTCACTCCAAAAGTAATGCACACTATTCTTTTTAACTTATTTTTCCTTCTACATCTTTGCAATTTATGGAGTTCATAGATACATTCTTCCTGCTTGTATTCAAATGTATTTCAACTCACTCACATGATTGTTTTCAAAATGGCTGCTGCACTTGACATTTGTCAGAAACAATGTGCTGTTCAGAATTCCTCTGTTGTGAGAATGAGACAGTGGAAAACATCGACATATGATTGAAAAAGGTGTATGGAGATTCTTCTGTCGATTGCAGTACAGTTAGTCAGTGGGCAAGCAGATTACATGATGAAAGAAGGCATGCCAGTATTCAGGATAATCCTCACAGTGGCAGACCCCACATTGCACAAACTCCTGACAATGTGCAGAGAGTTAACGACATGGTTTTGGTTGGCAAATGCATCATAGTGAAAGAATTGTCATGCTATGTTGGAATAGGAGAAGCAAGCATTTGCAGAATATTGAAAGTGTTGGTGTTGAAAAACAGTGTGCAGCGAACTTTTGGAACAGTACGGGAATGGTGGAGAGTACTTTCTTGCAGGAATTGTGACAGGTGATGAGACATAGCACCATAATTTTTCACCAGAGACAAAGAGACAATTAATGGAGTGGCATCATGCAAACTTATCTAAGAAAAAAAATTAACGGAACCTTTCGCTGGAAAAGTTACAGCTACTGTGTTTTTTGATTCCGAAGAACTCTTGCTTGTGGACATCATGCCACATGGAACCACCATTAAATCTGACTCATATGTGGCAAATCTGAAGAAATTTCAAGCTTGACTGCATCGTGTTTGACCACATCGGGAGAAGAAGGAAGTTTTGCTGTTGCACGACAATGCATGGCCTTATGTAAGTCACCAAATCATGAAAGAGATCAGAAAACTTGGATGAATAGCATTGAAACACCTGCCTTAAAGTTCTGACCTGGCTTCGTGCAACTACCATCTCTTTGGTAAACTGAAGGAATCCCTTTGTGGAACAAGGTTTGAAGATGATGACTCCCTCGTGAAAGCTGCCAATCTGTATCTCAGTCGTGCTGGTCGAGAATTTTACCATGTGGGTATACAGGCCCTAGTTCCAAGGTGGCATAAGGCAGTTGAAAAGAATGGGATTATGTGGAAAAATGAAATGTTGTTACTAAAGCATGTATCTACACACTGTAAAAATATAAAAGCTGCAGGATGAAAATGTAATTTATAAATAAATGTTGTGCATTACTTTTGGAGTGATCCTCGTAATTGAAGTTCAAGACATTTATTGTATAAAATACATGATATCAAGAACAAATTCCCTTATCAACATATTGTAACTTGTAATTTTAATTTCAGCATTTGAAATATATCTGAACTATAATAACAGATTGCATAAAATACCAACAAAAAGTACCTTCTGTCAAAATATTCTAAGCAGTTATTTTAATCTCAATTAATAATATGGAAATATTTCAACATTTTGCAGCTTCTTTGATAAATGAATTATCCAGGATATTTAGAACTTTTTCTTCTGATCATCATCTTCAGAAAACATGTAGGCCTATATTATTATAGATCATTCATTATTATATTATAGACCCAGATATATTCCAATTCAAATTCTACCCCCTAATTAAATACAGCTTTATAAATACAGCATAATTTTGGTCTCAAAAAACTGCATTAAAATGTTTCACCCAATCATGTACGCAGGGAAACAATAAGAATGAGCTGACCCTCGATCATAAAATTAATAAGCTCTGTAGCATGATTCACACACGAGTAAAATAGATATATTGTACTGCACATTATTGTCATTGAAAGGCATTCATTTATTGAGAATCAGGCAATTGAGTTTAGCTCAGTGGTGGAGGAAGTACTATACTGTATAAGTGAAAGATGAAGAATTTGAGTCCCAGTCCTGAAATTATATTCTGTTAATATTGTATGCCTAATTGGACATGTACTGCTGTTGTTTTTCCTTTTAAGGAAAATAAAAATGATTGCATGGAATTATTGTCCTGTATTTGTGGAACTTAGATAGATTTTTCTTCTAAAAACATGTATTGTTAAGAGATTGAATTGAACTCTTATAGGAAAATTAAAATTCTTTATATCACACCTGATATCCAGTCTTCTAATTAAACTGGTTTTAAAACCTAGGTGGTGTTATTTTCAGCAATATCTCAACCGATGTTATGTTGTTTAGGAGAACTGCTTCTTACTCCATCTGTTGGTGGACCAGTGAACCTCTCAAATCAAATCAAATTCCCCAGAAATTTCAAAATTCATAAGTTTTTCTTTCTTGTTCTTGTGAATGTGGATTTTTCCCAAACCATGAGCTCTTTTGGTTTTTTATTTGTTTAATTAAACTAATATTTATTTCAATTAAATGTTTTTCAGAACAAACATGAGCAGCTACTGCTGACTTTTCCACTTCACCATTTTTGACATTCTTAAGATGTTCTTTCTCCTTGGTTCTCAAATTTCTTTTTCCTATATAAATTTTGTCATGATCTCTAAATTTGAGTAGGAAGCAGTTCTCCTGAATGACAAAACATAGGTTGAGATGTTGAAACCGGTTTAATTAAGACTGGGTATGAGGTGAGGTAAAAAGAATTTTATTTTAATCTTAGAGGTTGAATATTTTTCTTTCCAAACACTTGTGGGAAATAAATAGATAGAAACAAAAAAAAATGCTTGTAGAACAAGTATCTTGTCCACTTGTCATCTACATCAATAACGGAAGTCATTCACTTTGGCATGGAGTTTGTAAGATTGTGGATGAATTCTTAACCCTTGGCTACCTCCTGTCATGCATTTGGAACCATATTCCATAATTCATCTTGGCTTCTACTTGGCCCTGCCAATAAGAGCATAAGATCCTCTTCACTTGTGCCCATACATGCTCTATTGGGTCCAAATCAAACAAGTTAAGAGGTTGCTCCATGATGTTGATACCATGCCTCCTACAAAACCACCTTTAAACCAAGAGAGGATATTGCACTGGATAGTGATCCCACTGGTACACAAGTTTTCCTTCTGGATAATCATTCTTCATTATGTGTATCCAGCCATAGCTGATGACACGAGTCCATTGCATACTTATGCTATAAGTTGCAATGGGGCTGCATTCGAACATCTTTTTCAATATGTCCTAACCTGCCTCATCATAGTTTTTATGAAACCTGGGAAGTTAGTCCTCAATTTTAACTCATAGACAATTGGAAGTATATGATGTCTAATGTGTCTGATTAAAGTAATTTCTTCTCTCATTAAAGGAATGGATGACTTTCCAGGATTACATGATTTCTAATCTCTTTGTCGTCATGACACCGATAGACCCATCTCTTATCCTTGGTCACATGAACTCTTAATGTTCTTGACAGCAGCGAGGCAGAATGTCTGTTGCAAATTGGCGCTATAAGCTGTTGATGCTGATCATGTCTGTCCGCTAGTCTGAATCAATAAGATGAGAGAGTGAAGAGTATAGTAAAAGCTCCTTATTCACATTTTCATTATTCGCAGGTTAAAAAATTGCGACACAGTTCCTATATTCGTAGCAAAAAATTTCTTTATTTGCGGATCCAGTCAGTATATTAAAAGGATTAGTATCCTTTATTTAACACATCGGCAACTTTTTTTACTGCAGGCACGTGCCAAAGGCAACTTTTACAAAGAGCGATTCAAACCAAATGGACAAATTAATATCAAAGTAAAATCAACCTTATTGTCACTAAGCCTAAAGTTTGTTGTTGAAAGCTACTGCCATCATATTTCATGTGGAGCTATGTCCATTATATAAATGCTTCCCTCACCACGATCGGTGTTGTATTGTTTCAACTCATCATTTGTTGCAATAATTTTGATTGAATAACATATGTCTCTTCTGCTTTGTTGCCAATTTATAATGTTGAGTAAAAGGAAAGAAAATTAGTTTCAAAGTGGAAAAAAGTAGTGTTGCTGCTTAAAGTAAAAACATAAATGCTTGACCGTTTATGCGTTGGTGAGTCATTTGCTTCTATATCATGCTATTTCAATATTAATGAATGAACTGTACGATTCATCAAGAAATCCAAAAACGAAATAAAGAATTCTATCGCTGAATTCACAGCTGAATTGAAAGACCTTTTAAATGTGGCAAAACAGGAAACATTTACTAACTTCTTTAAGCCCTTGCCTAGGCCTGACTATAATAATTAATAGATATTGTTCAAAATCTCTCATTAATTGATTTTACTTTGATAATTTTTATTTTATTCTGGAATCTTGGAATGTATCCCCTATATACCCATACAAACTACCATTCCACATTTGCGGTTTCTATATTTGCAGGATTTCTGTGGAACATATCCCCTGCAAATAAGGAGCTTTTACTGTACTGTTTTTTTATGAGCTGGAATCTGAGAGAGGGGAATGTGGAATTGCAGAGTTGTTATTGTGCAGGATAATGTAGAAGATTTCATGAACTCCTCTGTTTTTTTAATAATATTTTATATAGTAACTTGTTCATTATACTACATAGTTATCCACCACATTATTAGTGTAAAGTGTTGGGATATGTTGCTGAAAATAATTATTTGAATGTCTTGAGACAAAATATAAATTTACATTATGCTTGCAAGATTTAAATTATTACAAATATGTTGATTGAATTTGTATTTATATTTATTAATTTAATTTGACGTCATATTTCAATTCCTTCTGGATTTTTTCGTGTTGAGATTTGAAAGTAGTTTTGAAGTTCCTTAGGACAGGTTACTGGCCCGACACTAAGTAGTCCAGTGGTAGGGCTGCTACCTTTTAGTCTCTGGACAGATATTAGGATACTGCATTTATTCAGTACCCGATTGAACGGTTATATTATGGCATTTCAAGGTGTAGATCCTGTCAGAAGTAAAATTGTACTGGACAATAAAATTTTGGAGCAGGTGAATAATTTTACATATCTAGGATGCAATATCTCATATGAAGAAGAAAAGGATGTAAATGCAAAAATATCTAAATTTTTAAGAATTTTAGGGTTAATAAATTCTATCTTCAAGCCACAGTTAGTCCAAAAGCATTCAAGACTGAAGTGTATAAAACACTGGCTCTTCCAACTCTTTGTATGGTAGCGAAGTATGGACGTTGAAACAGAAGGATATACAGAGACTTAGATCTGCTGAAATGAGATATCTTCGGAGGACTGCAGGATACACACTATTAGATCACAAAAAAATGAAGACATCTTAGAAGAATTACACATGGAATCTTTAGAAAACAAAATTTCTGATTATAAGTCAAGATGGATGCAACATGTTCATCGAATGGAAGATCACAGAATACCCAAACAAATGTTAAGATATCAACCTGCAGGAAGAAGAAGACCAGGACGTCCACTCAAAAGACTTTTGGATAGTGTTTCTCTTGAGGCCGAAACAGGTCAACAAATGGCCTAAATTCGTGAATGTACTATGATGATGATGAATTTAATTTGACTAGTTTTCTGTACTTCAGAATCTCAGAAGTATATACAAAATATTCTGCATTTTTATTTGGAACATACTTCATTCATTATACCACATACAGGCATTTAACTACTAATATGTGAGTTATCTTATGAAAATGCTGGAGGAGTTAAATCATATGCTGAATGTAATATCTGTGACTGAGATATATTAACCAATTATGTTTGTTGGTTGTTATCTAATGTCGAGCACTTGATAATGAAATCATTCGCTCTCTTGCACTCCAATATTTAGCGGAAAGGCTGGTCTCTTCTACAAAAGCTGGACAACGGAGGAGATGGTTTTTTCCATGTCTTCATTTAAATTGCAAAAAGGGCATTTAGGTGAATCTGTTATGCCAATTCTGTGTAGGTGTTTATTCAAGCAGTCATGTCCCGTTAGCAGTCTAAATGTTGCTACTGCAGATTTTATTTGCAATGTAGTAATGTCATAAGCTTGTAGATTTTCCCATTCCTTTCCAGATGTTTTGGTGGTGTATTCTTCTCTAAGTTTATTGATATATTTATTTGAGATAATTCTTTTGATAGAGTGAAAGGAAACTGGAGTAGAAGTTGGGTTTGAAACAATTTTGCTACCCTTCTTGGCCAGAAAATCGGCTATTTCATTGCCTGTCACTCCACAATGGGCCGGAATCCAATTATGTTTGTAACAAATAATCATCATGCATATTAAGACATTTAACCTTATTAATACTGCTGTTTTAGAAATATCTAATGCTAGAAAGATTTTACTCAATAGCAATAATCAGGAAGCAGCTATACTCCCTACTGCCAACTCCATTTGTCCCACATGATATTGTTATCTTGGTAAGTGCAACCTTGAGAATAGTTTTCCATACACTATATAAAAGTATACATTTTTCTTAAAGAATGAAAAAGTTTAGAATTATGGTGTAAACCATAAGTATTTTCAACAAGTAAAAACCGAGAAAAAGAGTTTCAAATTAGTTTTTCAAATCAACACCTGCCACCATTTTGATTGTTCCAGAGACGACATATAATATCACACATAACGCATAATGGTTAATATTTTGCTAATGTTTACTCATATCTTTCAGATAATATCAACTGTGCATTTGCATGGTTATTTACAATTGAAAGATTATTGAGTGATAATATATTAGTGA
This sequence comes from Diploptera punctata, assembly GCA_030220185.1. Lineage (NCBI taxonomy): Eukaryota > Metazoa > Arthropoda > Insecta > Blattodea > Blaberidae > Diploptera > Diploptera punctata. The sequence continues at coordinate 44,180 of JASPKZ010007372.1, read as the reverse complement.
AGTAGAAGTTCTATCTTAATGCAAAATGAGTGCTAAGAGGAGAAAATGGCAGTACAAAACTGGTACTTGCCCGCTGAGGTCTCCATGACATTTCACACAAATCATATCTGTTTATTTGTGAAGACTAATCTGATGTAGGCCTAAAGAGTTTGATTATGATTCGTTATTTTGAATTCCAATACAGGCAATTTTACACTTATGCAACTTCACATTATTGTATTGTAGAAATAGTACAGTCATTTGACATAACTTTACACCACTTTTTTCATGTTGGGTGAAATAATTAATTAGTATTCATTATTAAATATAATTGCAGTGACACATTGTTTCAAATCTCTTTTTGTGATTGATTTATTTGTGTTAATCCTTTTAGTGCCATGCCCATGAGACAAGGTTTCGAGTAAAATGTTATCCTAGTTTTATTGAATTTGCTAACCCATAGAAATAAATTTAAGCACCCACATTTTATGTAGTAAAGTAATGAAACAAGTTTACAGAATAAGATGTTTTTATTATTCACTAGCTAATACTCGGCATGCACTGCTATGCCTTAATATTTTTTTTTTGTTTAGTTGAATAAGTATAAAAAAAATTATAAATTTATATCCTAATTATTTTTAGATATCCCATGCCAATTACGCGGCATTGCCTGGAAATCTACTTATCTCAATCTCCTTGGCATCATTGAGCTGAAAGAGAAACATGGTTATTGTGAATTATCCATAAAATATATGCATATGCTTTTTTATAGAGATTTTTTATTATTCAATTTGGTGTATTTGTTATGTTTTAGGCAGCGTAAACCATTTAAGCATCCAAAAAGCAATTTTTTAGTACACCGATGCCTTTTTAATTATTTGTTTTAGCTCTGGCCCTATAGTATGTACAGTAATATGTTATATATGTTAAATGTCCAAAAAAAAAACTCAAAACGGTGGTTAAAACAGCATTCACATCGGTCAAGTAGTTTCTCAGTCCATGAAGGACAGACAGACACTAACACTCATTTTTATATATAAACTAACTGATACCTGGCGTGCGTTGCTATGCCTAAATAAATGAAATATTAAAGGTTAATTAAATTGTATGGTATACGCTGAGATGAACCAAACATGGTGGTTGTTAGTTTTTAATTTTGGATTTCAGGTAAACCATCACTTCCAGTTGTCGGATTTTGCTTATTTTCAGTTTATTTTAATGGGATATACTGAGTTTCATTGTGAAATGTCAAAAATTGTGATTGCTTAGAGCGATTTTTAAGTTTTCACTTCAGGTGAACTCCTACACCTAATGGTTTTAGAGGTACCAGTTGTGAATCTAAACCATCCATGCACCCACTCAAACACAACTTTTTTTTTTATCAAAATCAGTCCAGTCGTGTAGGCAGTTTTGGATTTCAGGTAAATTTCATCATCATCATCATAGTACATTCACGAATTTAGGCCATTTGTTGACCTGTTTCGGCCTCAAGAGAAACACCATCCAGGTAAATTTCCACTTCTAATTATCGGATTTTGTTAATTTTTGCATAATACTTACCATGGTTTATTTTAATAGAATATCATGTTTAGGCAGTTAGAACCCAAGTTTCACTTCCCTAAGTTAACGCCGGTTTAATTAGTGTTTCATACAATCTGGTTTTTTTTTCATGTGTTAAATATTTTGAATTTAAATGCTTTAATTATTGAAAAAGTAACATTTTTAGCATTTTGTATTCTTTTATTTATTTCTTCCTGGATATTATTATGTTTATTTGGTCCCATTAAACATGAGTCCATAAATTAAACTGTTATGAAGTAATGCCAATTTTCCGTGTGGCACTCACTGATAGTAAGTGCCAATTCTAACAAACCCTTCACAGTCTGATTCAGTTTGCGGAAATGAAAGAAAAAAGTAATAAACTTAACCTTAAAATGGCGAAACAATAGTTTCTGCTGCCTGTTATTTAAATATTCCAGTCCACAAATAAAACAAGATCATGTAAAACGCTAAGTTATTATTGTACACCTGATAATACCTGGCATGCGCTGCTATGCCTAAATAAATTATGTGTTTTTGCATTTAGTTGAGTAAATAAAAGGAAAAATAACTATAAATTTATATCATTATTATTTTTAGATACCCTGTGTTGATTACCGGGCATTGCCCAAAAATCTACTTATCCCGATATTCTTGGCATAAGTTAGCTAAAAGACGAAAATTGTGTTTTGATGTTTGAGTAAGTAAAAGGAAAAATAATTATAAATTTGCTCTCTTCATTATTATAGTTAAAACAACCAGTAAACTAATTAATTATATTTCCAAACTACTTTTCATACAATTCAAATAGTAAATAGAATATAATCTTCCAAAATTTAATATTGAAGCAATCACTATAAGTAAAATCATATCATAATTATTTTTAGATACCCTGTGCTGTTTACCCAGTGTTGCCCGGGAATCTATGTATCCCGATGTACTTGGCACAAATGAACTGAAAGACAAAATTCGTTATCGTTGAGTTATCCATAAAAGACTACCCGCTGTGTGCTGTTATGCTTGCCTGAGAATCTACTTATCCTGATCTTCTTGGCATCAATGAAAGACAAAAATGGTTATTGAGAGTTATCCATAAAACATATGCTGTCACAGACTTTTTTGTAGAGTTTTTTGAGATATTCAAATCTGTATACATTAATTTTGTGTATTTGTTATGGTTTAGGCAGCATAAGCCATTTAAGCATAAAAAAGGGACTTTTTTCACATTTTCACTACAAAGGGTAATTTTCAAGGGTGTAGGAGTTGAGTATCACAACTCTCTTATAGCCTATGTTCATCCCGGGATCTCCTGAACATTTTGCTAAAAGCCCCACCACAATCGGATGAACGGTATGGCAGTGCATAAAATACGAACAAACAAACAAACATTCATTTTTATATATTAGATTTCATATATTTCAATGATGGATAAATTATATTTGAAGAGAAAAATACGAGCTCAGACTGGGGTTTGAACCCAGAACCTTTCGATTTCTATGCGAATGCTCTACCAACTGAGCTACCTGAGAAACTCCAATCTGAACACAAATTTTTCTCTTATATATGTTGTTAATTCCTAAGCGTCAAATGCTACAAAACCATTGCTTCGATCTTGCAAATGGCGATTTCTTTATTAAGAAGCCCTTTTATTGGGAATTTTACATTACATTATAAAGCCATTAGGGCCTCTTTTGATATCTTTATTATTCATTTCACACATCTCAATGAAGGACAAATTACATTTATAGAGAAAAATATACGCTCAGACTGAGGTTTGAAGCCAGGACCTTTCGCTTTCTTTGTGAATGCTCTACCAACTGAGCTACCTGAGAAACTCCAATCTGAACACAAATTTTTCTCTTATATATGTTGTTAATTCCTAAGCGTCAAATGCTACAAAACCATTGCTTCGATCTTGCAAATGGCAACTTCTTTATTAAGAAGACCTTATATTGGGAATTTTATATAAGAGAAAAATTTGCATTTAGTTTGGAGTTTCTCGGGTAGCTCAGTTAGTAGAGCATTCACATAGGAAGCAAAATGTCCTGGGTTCAAACCCCAGTCTGGGTGTATATTTTTCTCTTCAAATATAATTTATCTTTAATTGAGATGTGTGAAAAGAATAATAAAAACATTGAAAGAGGCCGTACTGGCTTTATAATGTAATGTAAAATTCCCAACAAAAAGTCTTCTTAACTCACATTCAGTACCAGGCACTGAGCAGGGCATTTAAACCCACAGGCCAGCCATTTAAATACCCCAGCTACCCTTTTCATGGCACTTCAGAAAATTGACCATTGTTCACAAATTATTAGTCCTAGAAAATTCAAATTTTGTACATACCTAAAGGAGATATCCTAGTAGGATTTGATGGTGAAATAACTTGGGTGATTGACATCACATGGTATCGGCATATCAATTTCAGGAAGTGGAAGTTCATCTTCACTTTCACTTTGTGAATCTTCTAATTCAGGAATCAGTTCATCACTTGAATCATCATTATACAAAATATTCACTAATACTTCTTCAGTGAGATATTTTTCATTCGCAATGGTTTCACTCACGCACAAAAAACAGCGCGATAACGAAAAACATATACGATGTGATTGGAACCTGGAGTCAAGTTTGGGTGAACGAATTCCATGTATTGTTTGTTTTAAAGATAAAAGGGGATTCACCAAGGTTAAACATATCAAACGGGAATTGAAAATGTACATTTACATGCCATCTATGATCTCCAAGACATACTAAGCCAACACAATATTTAGGCGCCGAATATAAACGCGGTTTGTTCGCACCTGCTCTAAAACGAGTTAACTGACCGATGGCCGCATACACGATAGTCTCTTTAAATGCCTTACCTGGTTTACGGTACTGAATGTGACATCATTTACAAGATCAAAACAACGGTTACGTGGCATTTGGCGCTCAGGAATTAACAGTGTATATCATCATCATCATCATCTTAAGGCACAACTTCAAAAGTGAAAGTTTTGGCCTTCTCAACAATCCTCCTCCATGCCAATCTGTCTCTTGCCATATTCAAATTAGTCACTTTCATTTTCTTTAGATTATTCATTGTGCCATCCTCCCATCTGATCTTCAATCTTCCTACAGCTCTGCCTCCTATAGGTCTCCATTTGTAGAGTTTTTTGACCAGTTTCTGATCATCCATTCTTTCAAAATGTCCAAGCCAACCAATTCTGAGAGATCTTATATGGTTTACTATGTTCTGATTTTTTATTAATTTGTTTAGTTTGTTGTTTGTTTTGATTCTCCAACAGTTATCAGTCCCTCTATTTGGTAACAGTGTATATAAGACAAAAATTTGCATTTAGATTGGAGTTTCTCAGGTAGCTCAGTTGATAGAGCATTTGCATAGAAAGTGAAAACACCTGGGTTCAAACTCCAGTCTGAGCAAATATTTTTTTCTTCAAATATAATTTATCAATTTATCCATCATTGAGATGTATAAAATGAATAATAAAAACATTGATAGAGGCTTTATAATGTAATGTAAAATTCCCAAAAAAGGTCTTTTAATAAAGAAGCCTTCATTTACAAGATCGAAGCAATGGTTTCGTAGCATTTGGCGCTTGGGAATTAACAGTATATATAAGAGAAAAATTTGCAAATAGATTGGAGTTTCTTGGGTAGCTGACATGGTAGAGCATTCACATAGAAAGTGAAAGTTACTGGGTTCAAACCCCAGCCCGATCATATATTTTTCTCTTCAAATGTAATACAGACTAAGATTCATACAATTCAAATATATTTGTTGTTATGTTGTGAGATTCATCTTTTGGAGAAAAAAAGTATATATATTTAAATGTTATAACTATACCTTTGACATTTGGCAATGAAGGCAAATATGACATGAAAAGAAAAATAAATGCTTGAGTCAGGATTTGAACCCAAGTCTCTAAACGCTGTACATTTAGCGCTCTAACCAACTGAGCTACTCAAGTATTCCAACACAAACATACATTTTTCTTATATATGTAGTATTCTCAATTCACACAAGAGGTAGCACAAAATTGTTCCAATTGACATTTAGTGGCCAACATAACAGTTAAGCAATTTTTAAAGAGAATATTTACTTTATAGCAGTAACGTTTGTATATTTAGATGTTATAACAATACCTTTGACATATGGCAATGAAGGCAAATATGACTAGATTCTAGTTGGAACAATTTCATGCTACCTCTTGTGTGAATTGAGAATACTACATATATAAGAAAAATGTATGTTTGTATTGGAATACTTGAGTAGCTCAGTTGGTTAGAGCACTAAATGTACCGAGTTTAGAGACTCAGGTTCAGATGCCGACTCAAGCATTCATTTTTCTTTTCACATCATATATAATACAATATATAAGGACTTTATTAAACTAAAAGTAAGATACATACAATGTTATTTACAAATATGGATTGCATGGGCAGTAAGCCATACGTGCTGTTGACAGTCCGTTACAATAAGTTGATGTCTGGTAATAATATACTGAAAACAAAAAAAAAAAAAAGAAAACACATTAATATCACAATTAGATATCAATACAATTACATTATACATTAACTTAGTTATGTAGAATTATTAAGAACTAATGGTATTGCAATTTGTTAACATATTTATTTATTCCTGAATAAGTGTTATATATATGTATGTATATATATATATAAGGGATGAAAATTAAAAAAATCAAATTAGTAAAAGCCAGAGATATTTGTATATTTTTTTATTGTGGTACAATATTACCCTTGTGTTTGGGTTAACATTGTACCAAGTAGTTTTATTCTGGATATTATTTATATTTAAAAATATTAATTGAATACTGCAGTTTCATAACAATATTAAGATAATTCAGTGTCATATACCATATGTAAAATCACAGTAATTTTTTATGTAGATAGAATTCAGTAAAACTTGATGGACACTGGCCCATCACTGGATGTACATTTGAAATTATACTTAAATTTTCCCCATTCTGCAGGCTCCAGATTAATCGTATGGAATAATGTCTTTGCATTAATTACACAAACACTTTAACTCATACAAAATATTCAAACAATGTATCTCACGTACGTCTCACATATAGATGGAACTGAGTTTTCTGAGTAGTGACGTCACGGAGATGTTTGCACATCTTCATTTATGCTTGGCTCATGTTCAGTAGTTATATTTTTTTCAATTTTTAAGTGTCAATTTTAAAAGACTACTTATCGAAGAGAAATTTAATTTTCACCCACTTTATTTAATTGTATTAGTGGTTGCACTGATACTTAAACTTGTGTAATTGTACAGAACTCAATTTCCAACATTGCTGAGTTTATCAATACTACTTCTGGTGTGTCTGTCTTCTGGTTCCTCATTGAGAATATATTAAAAAAATATGTTGCCTGATTTTAAATTCAGAATTAGGGTGAAGCTTATATGGGCTTTGTTTGTTAATATTATATTTACACTAGTGTTCAACTGATGTTCAATCATGATCTAAGACTTTCATATTAATTCAGAAATATTATTTCGGTTGTTGGGTACTTCTCCAAACATGTTGAATAATTAAGATGTTTCTGAGCTCTTGCTAGCGTCTTCTTTTATGCTGAATTGTACCTGCAGAGATTATGCATCCCTTTTATACCCAAGGGTTAAAGTAGGAAATAGTTTGCATAGGGGACCATTTAGGCTGGATGGATACAGAGTGATCGGTGGGTTGGAAGATGAGGGTTTGTGTCAGATTTTCAGCAGCCCACTTTTGGATAGCTACCAGAATATCATTTATTCCTGTGACGAAAGAAAATAATTTAAGGATAATCCTGGTGGCTATCCACCATAAAAGAACACAAACTTTCCCCATCACCCTACTCATTCTCTCTGCTTTCTTTTCAATTTGAGAGTTATCTACCTCTATCTTTCCCTCTTTGAATCTGCAAGTATTGGGTCATGCTGTTTCTGCAGGCAGGGAAATGTCATCTGGAAGCACTGCTCATATCTCACGCTTGCTCTTCTTTCCAAATTATACTCAGCTAGCTTCACATTAGGATACATTCCAACAAGGGGAAGGAATTACACATACCCATGTTCTCAAAGACAAACAAAAATCCAGGATATGTATATTCTAACCATCTTATAAGCTTGACTAATACCATCTCTAAAATTCTTGGAAGAATTATTATTAATAAATTCACGAGTTAATTCAAAATTCACTCTCAGAAAGTCAAGCTGGTGGTGCATAGAAATTACAGACCAACTTCTGTGAGTTCTCACACAGATCAAAGTTGCCAAAAATGGAGGCTACATATCAATAATAGTCACTTTAGACATCCAAAACATTCGACACTTTGTGGTATGATGGACTAAGACTAAAACTTCTAAACCTAAACTTTTCTATAACACTAACCAGATGGATTTAAAGTTTCCTAGACAACAGAAAGGCATACGTCAAAGTCAACTGTGCTCTCTCAATGAAAAATAGACATGCAGGCAGGAGCCTCTTGAGGTTCTGCAATCAGTCTGACATTTTATAACCTATTTGTATACAACATACTTCAACCGACAGACCACAGGATAGGACTATTGCAGTTTGCAGATGATACCTGCTTGTGGGTGATCACACTGCAAATAGACATGTCAAGCATGACAATAGATCAATATCTGGAACAATACATTGATTGGACTAAACTGTGAAGAATAATGATAAACAAAGACAAGACACAGACTATGATCATAAAGAATAAATGAAGGCGCACATTCATCATGCATAACAACCTAGTAACAATAGACAATACACCCATCCTGTATACTAATCACATAATATACCTAGGCATAACCATTTCAGACAGACTAAATATTGTATAACATATACAGACAATCATAGCGAGAACAAGACCTTTCACAAGTATACTATGTCACATCTCCAAGAATAACTTACAGCTTGCCAAATACACACGAACACAAGGTCATCGATGACATATGCAACACCGCTCTTACTTAAAATAGCATACATAGACATGGGACAACTGGACACAACATATAGAAAGGCCCTCAGAGTATGCCTTAACCTCCCATGTTCCTTTCCATACAGATCCCTCTCCCATTTAGCTAAGACTAATCACGCACATCAAAATCTTAAGCTACAAATACAAACTAAGAGCACAGATCAGACCCCAAATAACAGACATCATAAATTACCCTTAATGCAATACAAGCACAGATAAGCTGGCTAACGTATGACAAAAAAAGTCACCTTAACCACTAATAGACACTACTAAACAGACCACAGTGAGAAACCCTTCGACGACAGACCACTGAAACAATGAAACATGCCAGAAAGAAACCATCTTACAACTGCTGTGAAAACCTCAAGCCCAAGCATTCAGATACTATTAAAGCAAAAGCATGAATAAATATTTATGTTTACTACCTAAAAATCAGTAGAAAATCCAGGTAAAAAAAAGAGTTAAATTTGCATGATCAGCAAAACTAACATCTTTGCCATATTTCAACAAAAACAATGCACTAAACAGGCCAGCAGAACCAGCATCTGCAAGAACATCACAGATGCTACAGTGATCTGGTAAGTCCTGTGCCCATTTGACCAAAAGCCAACATGACCGTTCCCAGGAGTCTGCTGCTTCGATGTGCTCTGTTGCTGAATGCCCAAAGCACCAAAGACAACATATACAAGAAAGTATATATATGAGGGCTGAAGAGGGATTTAAGTCTCTAAAACAGCCAGGAAGGGACAGGCTGTGGGTCCGTCCCCACTGGCTCTTGGAAGGGGAGAAGGTAGGCACCTTCTCAGAAATGGGGTAGGGTCAACCTGATGAAATCTTGGACAAGACCCATTTGGACTTAGGATTTGTAGGCTGAGTATCCAACTGGGTCTCAGCTGGCTCCGAGGCACTTGGCTTGGGGGCTGGAGGTGGACTGGATATATAAAATAGGGCATTGCCTTTCCAATCACTACTACTTTTGCAGACACCCTTCAACCCAGAAGAATGAGCTAATAGGATCTTAGAAATGATAATGTATTTCTTTATTTGTAACTAAGTCATATAGCTGATCATTTTTAGCAGTATTGGTTAGAATTTCATTATGTTCTAAAAATGATTAGTATTTATATTTAGGTTATATGTAATATACCATTAATTTTGTTATATATGTAAGTAATTCAGTTTTATCAAGCTGTGCTATGAATTCACTGTACATTTTAAACTTTTATTACAATTATAATTTAATGCGAAACAATTTTATGGAAACATTGTAGTTGACAATAAAACTTCATGTTAAGGAAAATCTAAGAATCAATGTTAGATTAAGGGGTACTACTCCACTTCTAACTGTAATGTGACTAATGGAGTGCTAGTGATGGGGTAACTTAACATAAATTGGTTGCCCAGAGGATGCAATTCACAACTTCAGAATTATTTTTTATGCGATGTAACTTGTAATTAATTGTGTTGATAGAAAAACCAAAACTATCAGAAGCAGCAGGTGGTACCCCCTATTGCCAACTGAAGCCAGAGGAAAGGGATGCACTGAAAGAAATAGAGAAAACAGGTGAGGATAACTTTACTGTTTTCATTCTTTTCTATTTCTTCTTCTTCTTCTTCCTTGACACTACAGCCCTATAAGAGCCTCCACAATTGAACTACTCCATTTCTATCGAAGGAAGTCTTTTTTCGAGATTTGTATTTCTCTATCTGAGGCTTGGTTTGAGACTTGAATGCAAATGTAAATTTTTGCCCAATCGGTTGGTTGCTGGCCCAGAGCGGTATGAGATGTGATTTATGCACCGTACAGCAAGCTGTATAAAGTGAGACCATAAAAGAAATGAGGAAATTATGGAAGAGTTGGATGTAGAACACTTGCTTCATCATATACAAAACTACCAGAACAACTGGAAAGCCCATCTTCAATGAATGCCATCTCACAGAATTCCAAAAGCCATGCTTCATTACTGCCCCAAGGCAAAAGAGCGCTGGGATGTCCAAAAAAGTGCTGAATGTAAAATTCCTCTTTGAGACCATAACAGGCCACATGGCCTAATACTTGTATGGATGAGATGATATTTCTCTATCAAATGTCTCTAAATACAGACTTCCTTTGTGTCTTGTCCCTTGTGAGTTTGTGGTGAATATTTATTTCACCTTCTTCCTTCCTTTAGTCAGTCTATTCAGGAGGGTGATCCATTTCCATCTTATGATCCTAATAAATGTTACTTCTCTATCCTGGAACAGCTCATATTGTTACAATTTATGTATTCTTCTTCAGTTATTATATATCTCTAGTTATCTTTCATAGTACTTTAATTTAAAATGTGAAACTTTAGTTCAGAAAATCAATGAATTAATCACATTTTACACCTCACTTCATTTTTTGTATCCTTTCCAGGACTAGTAGCAGTGGTGGTGGTGGTGGTGGTGGTGGTGGTGGTGGTGGTAGTAGCAGAAGTAGTAGTAGTAGTAGTATCTAATGGCAGACTCTGCTGTTATACCATTTGTTTCCTGACTTCTCAGTATAGGAGGACAATGTTCTTGTTGTTAAGGGCATTGTTTTTTTGTGGGAGGCATCCATTATAGTGTCTTCCTGTTGACATATACAGCTAGCAGATGAAATGATGTTGATCCTCTGAAGGTGGGCCATGAAACGTGTCCAGTGATCAATCTTAAATTACAAAATACTCATTTCTTGTTTGTATTTGTTTTGATTCCATAGTTCTTTAATTCTTTTCCACTTTATCTCATTAATTGTTTGTTTGGTATGCTCCAATAATGTGTGTGTGTATGTTTTACTGGATTTAAAGTTCGGTAGTGATTACCTATGCAACAGGAAAAAAAAAAAAAAAAAAAAAAAAAAAGGAACAGGCAGCTGTATATCTTGAACTCTTTAGGAAATATCATTATGAATTCTCATTCCTATTTGTGAATACCTAGGAACAATAATCACAAATAGGAATGAGACGCACAAAGAAATTAAGCATAGGCTCAATTCTGGAAATGCATGCTATTATGCATTGCAGAGACTTTTGATGTCCCAACTCCTTTCAAAAAAACATTAAGCTGAAAATATATAAAACTATTATTCTACCAGTTATATTATATGGGTGCGAAGCATGGACTCTTACTTTAAGGGAGGAAAGGAGATTATGAGTATTTGAGAATAAAGTTCTTAGGAAAATTTTTGGACCAAAGAGAGATGAACAGACAGGTGAATGGGGAACACTACATAACAATGAACTACATGGTCTTTATAGGAAGCCAGATATAAGAAGAATAGTTAAGTCTCGTAGACTGCAATGGGCAGGACATGTTGCACATATGGGGAATGAAAGACGTGCATGGAAGCTTCTTGTAGGAAAGCCAGAGGGAAAACGCCCAGTTGGTAGACCAAGAATGAGGTGGGAGAACAACATTAACTATGATTTGAGGGAAGTAGATTATACAGGGAATGATTGGAAAGCATTAGCTCAGGATAGGGATGTATGGAGAGCTTATGTCCGCGCGGCCATGAACCTACGGGTTCGATAGTGCCAGTGAGTAAGTAAGTATTAAAATTTAAATTTTAGCTGTTTCCCTCATCAATCTCAAAGGTTTACAAGACACTAGCTACTACCCGACGTGTGTTGCTATGCCTAAATAAATGAAAATTGATGTGCATTTATGTTTAGTTGAATGAGTAAAAGGAAAAATAATTATAAATTAATATTTTTTAGATACACCATGCTGATTACCCAGCATTGCCCAGGAATTTTCTTATCCCGATATTCTTGTCATAAATGAACTGAAATACGAAAGATAATATGTTTTATGTTTAGTCAAATAAGTAAAGGGGAAAATTTTTATTGTAATTATTTTTAGATACCCCGTGCTGTTTACCTGGCATTGTCTGGGAATCTACTCATCCCGATCTTCTTGCCATACATAAATGAGCTGAAAGACAAAAATTAATGTACTTCTAATGATTAGTTGAATAAGTAAAATAAAAATAATTATAACTCTATATCATAATTATTTTAAGATTCCCCCGTGCTGATTACCCGGTGTTGCCCGGTAATCTACTTATCTCGATCTTATTGGCATAAATGAGCTAAAAGACAAAATTCGTTATTGTGAGTTATCCATAAAAGAATACTTGTCATGTGCTGCTATGCTTGCACAGGGATCTACGTACTTGTTTTGATCTTCTTGGCATCAATGAAAGACAAAAATAGTTATTGTGAGTTATGTGTAAGAGATAAACATATGCTGTCACAGACTTTTTTGTAGAGCTTTTTGAGATATTCAATTCTGTGTACATTAATTTTGTTATGATTTAGGCAGCATAAGCCATTTAAGCGTCCACAGATCTACTTTCTTCACATTTTCTACTACAAAGGGTGATTTTTAAGGGTGTAGGAGTTGAGTATCACAACTCTCTTATAGCTTATGTTCATCCTGGAAATCTCCTGAACATTTTCCTAAAAGCCCCATCACAATCAGATCAACGGTATGTCCATGCATAAAGTACAAACAAACAAACAAACAAACAAACAAACATTAATTTTTATATATTAGATTCAATGGATAAAGCAACCTCAACATCTTCACCTGAAAACTCCAATCTCGCTGAGAATTGGCTTCTCTGAATACCTGGAAAAAGTAACACACTGGCAAAAATAGAACCCTTTTGCCAGACTCCCAATCTAGTAGAGTACATTTCTACAATGTAAATCTGTCCCTCGCAAAAGATTTAAAAAGGATTTCTTTACTTTAATTAATAATTAATCATGGACACAACTGTTGGTTATGTAATCCCAGATCAGTAACTTAAATCATACACAACAGACGCACATGCAAATAATTTTTATAGTGACTATTTAACTCATGCCCCAAATGGGAGTCAATGACTAATATTTCAATGAATTTTTAATTACAACTAATCGCAGTCATTTTTCACCTCAATTTTATCAGTTCAATTTTATCACATTAAAATCAAGCTCCTCCTTCTTAACATTCTGAATAAGCCAGAGCATTATTTTGCAGTGACTCTCTAATAAATACGTTGAATATAGCAATTTATATGTTAAGAAATGAGAATCCTCTTACGCAAATGGCTCCCAGATTATACAGTTGTAACAGGACTTGACCGACAAAATGATAGGGATGATAGGCCATGCAGAGAGGATCATTTTTTGTGAAGGAACATATAGTCACAAACATGTCGTTTATGAGTTATGCGCACATGAATGTGTTTACCCATAAGAGTCGGAATTGAATACACAATTGTACACGTATCATTTTATTGAAAAAGACATGTTTTTACAATAAGTGTTATGGCAATGTCAAAAAAGAATCCTGCCATGATCGGCTGTGCTGGCTGATCGTTGCTGCGATGATATCAAACATATTCAGTGAGGCACAGGGTTGACCATTTGAACACTTATTGTAAAATCATGTCCTTTTCAATAAAATGATACATGTATACAATTGTTTGTATTCAATTCCGACCCTTATGGGTGAACACGTTCATCTGCACATAACTCATAAACAACATGTTTGCGACTATATGTTCCTTTACAAAAAAATGATCCTCTCTGCATGGCCTATCATCCCTATTATTTTGTCGGTGCGGTCCTGTTACACCCTGTATATATAGTGCATGAATATATGCACATACTGCTTGCGGGATATAATAGAAAACATTTATAGCAATTGATTATACCACAATAAAAAGAAACCACTGTTTGCACTTTCATAAACTTATTATTTCCCAGGAATTTACATTCCAGTAAAATATAATTGACATATTTACATCATAAGACATCAGAAATTAATTAATAACAGTTTGATGTGTTTCATTTTTTCTCCACTAGGGTGCATTCTTACAATATTGCGATCCTTTGGCAATAAATAATATGATCTGGTTGCAGTGATGATCAAATGAGAGAACAAACGTTTGTCACTTGTTTTCAAACATCGCCGTTTATATTAAATATATAAATATTTTAAAATAACTATATTTAAATAATGATTCGTGAGTAAGCAGCTTAATTTTATTCATTAAATAGTCCTAACAAATGCCACTCTTGATTTCCAAATTGTCTGGATAAATTTAGAAATCACTCGTGGCATTACTTACAATAATTTACGTATGATTTATGTTGATGGTAAATTTTAGTCAATTGTATTAAATGTGATATTTTGTTTATAAAGGAAATAATAATTATACCAAATTGGTGCTGAAAAGAACAGAGGCCTAGTTTCAAGGATCTTTTCTTAACTAGCATCTGACATTTTTTATTATTAATTTCATACATCTCAATGATGGATAAATCATATTTAAAGAGAAAAATTATACGCTCAGACCGGGACTTGAACCCGGGACCCTTGGTTTTCTAGTCCAAGTGCTCTACCATTTAAGCTACCTGAGCAAGTACCGATCTAAACGCAAATCTTTCTCTATATACGTTGAAATGCCGTACTGGCATTTATAATGTAATGTATAATTCCCAAATATGTCTTCTTAATATAGGAGCCGCCATTTGCAAAGATAGAAGCAAAGGCTTCAAAGCATTTGGGGCGGGAATTTCAATGTATATAGAGAAAGATTTGCGTTTAGATCGGTACTTGCTCAGGTAGCTCAAATGGTAGAGCACTTGGACTAGAAAACCAAGGGTCCCGGGTTCAAGTCCCGGTCTCAGCGTATAATTTTTCTCTTTAAATAGCATCTGACAGTTGAAAATAAAGAATGATTCAAAAACTAATCTTGAAAAGGTTACAATTTTTGGCATTAGATGTGAAGTCTGATTCATTTACTTATTTTTAAATAAAGTCATGTAGCGTTATTTTGTATAAATACCTAGTTTAGTCTAGAAGTCTGAAATAGTATAGTTAAATGCCTCATGGGAAGAACGAGGTAAGTGATGCTTTTGGCAAAATTGAGATATTGAGATTGTGTTTTTAATGCCTAATTTATCATTCCCTACCAGTTAAATTGTGGAAATGAATCTTTTCTTGTGTATATGTACACTTGGTGACAAAAAGAATGGGCCAAATCTTGATCTCGAATATTTCAAGTTCTAACGCGCGATTCACACTAGTAAACTAATTGCACAGTAGTGCTACAACATGTTTCCCATCTTCCTTTGAAGAACATTCTTTCTAAACACAACAATGCAGCGAAAGCTTAGCTCAGTGCTTAGTGGCTTGATTCGTATGCAAAAGGTCACAGGTTCATTTCCCAGCAAAGTTAATTTTTTTAATGCTTTCTGTTTTATTCTGCATGTCCATTCTTAAAGAAAAAAACATACTTATTAATTAAATAAAAATAAAACGTAGTTTTATTTGATTTTCATATTTATTATATAATTCAGTGACAGCTGTTTCGGTACACTGTACCTTCTTCAGACATGTTAACAAATTTGTTAACTAATTTGTTAACATGTCTGAAGAAGGTACAGTCTACCAAAACAGCTGTCACTGAATTATATAATAAATATGAAAATCAAATAAAACTACGTTTTATTTTTATTTAATTAATAAGTATGTTTTTTTCTTTAAGAATGGACATGCAGAATAAAACAGAAAGCATTAAAAAAATTAACTTTGCTGGGAAATGAACCTGTGACCTTTTGCATACGAATCAAGCCACTAAGCACTGAGCTAAGCTTTCGCTGCATTGTTGTGTTTAGAAAGAATGTTCTTCAAAGGAAGATGGGAAACATGTTGTAGCACTACTGTGCAATTAGTTTACTAGTGTGAATCGCGCGTTAGAACTTGAAATATTCGAGATCAAGATTTGGCCCATTCTTTTTGTCACCAAGTGTACATATACACAAGAAAAGATTCATTTCCACAATTTAACTGGTAGGGAATGATAAATTAGGCATTAAAAACACAATCTCAATATCTCAATTTTGCCAAAAGCATCACTTACCTCGTTCTTCCCATGAGGCATTTAACTATACTATTTCAGACTTCTAGACTAAACTAGGTATTTATACAAAATAACGCTACATGACTTTATTTAAAAATAAGTAAATGAATCAGACTTCACATCTAATGCCAAAAATTGTAACCTTTTCAAGATTAGTTTTTGAATCATTCTTTATTTTCAACTGTCAGATGCTATTTAAAGAGAAAAATTATACGCTGAGACCGGGACTTGAACCCGGGACCCTTGGTTTTCTAGTCCAAGTGCTCTACCATTTAAGCTACCTGAGCAAGTACCGATCTAAACGCAAATCTTTCTCTATATACGTTGAAATGCCGTACTGGCATTTATAATGTAATGTATAATTCCCAAATATGTCTTCTTAATATAGGAGCCGCCATTTGCAAAGATAGAAGCAAAGGCTTCAAAGCATTTGGGGCGGGAATTTCAATGTATATAGAGAAAGATTTGCGTTTAGATCGGTACTTGCTCAGGTAGCTTAAATGGTAGAGCACTTGGACTAGAAAACCAAGGGTCCCGGGTTCAAGTCCCGGTCTCAGCGTATAATTTTTCTCTTTAAATAGCATCTGACAGTTGAAAATAAAGAATGATTCAAAAACTAATCTTGAAAAGGTTACAATTTTTGGCATTAGATGTGAAGTCTGATTCATTTACTTATTTTTAAATAAAGTCATGTAGCGTTATTTTGTATAAATACCTAGTTTAGTCTAGAAGTCTGAAATAGTATAGTTAAATGCCTCATGGGAAGAACGAGGTAAGTGATGCTTTTGGCAAAATTGAGATATTGAGATTGTGTTTTTAATGCCTAATTTATCATTCCCTACCAGTTAAATTGTGGAAATGAATCTTTTCTTGTGTATATGTACACTTGGTGACAAAAAGAATGGGCCAAATCTTGATCTCGAATATTTCAAGTTCTAACGCGCGATTCACACTAGTAAACTAATTGCACAGTAGTGCTACAACATGTTTCCCATCTTCCTTTGAAGAACATTCTTTCTAAACACAACAATGCAGCGAAAGCTTAGCTCAGTGCTTAGTGGCTTGATTCGTATGCAAAAGGTCACAGGTTCATTTCCCCAGCAAAGTTAATTTTTTTAATGCTTTCTGTTTTATTCTGCATGTCCATTCTTAAAGAAAAAAACATACTTATTAATTAAATAAAAATAAAACGTAGTTTTATTTGATTTTCATATTTATTATATAATTCAGTGACAGCTGTTTCGGTACACTGTACCTTCTTCAGACATGTTAACAAATTTGTTAACTAATTTGTTAACATGTCTGAAGAAGGTACAGTCTACCAAAACAGCTGTCACTGAATTATATAATAAATATGAAAATCAAATAAAACTACGTTTTATTTTTATTTAATTAATAAATATGGATTTTCATCAAGTAAACACCAACTCAATTGATTAAAAAAACATACTATTTGGAAATATTACTATTATTATTATTATTATTATTATTATTATTATTTATTTTTTATTTGTTTAAAAACACATTTACAGTGTAATAAAATATCTTCCTATACCCAAAGCTTTTAAATTTTTATCTTCTTGGTCACAGGTTCAATTCCCGGTGAAGTTAATTTTTTTAATTGTTAAAATGCTTTCTATTTGATTCTGTATGTCCATTCTTCAAGAAAAAAAACATACTAACTAATTGGAAGTATTACTACTTTTATTATTAATATTATTATTTATTTATTTATAAACAAGTTTACAGTGTAATAAAACATCTTGCTATGCCCAAAACTTTTTTAATTTTTATCGCCTTTCTCCATTCTTCTCTACCTTCTCTTTCCTAATCTTCCAGATCTAGCTCTCTCATACCTCTTCTTACATCATCCATCCATTTAAATCTAGGTCTACCTCTCTTATCTTTTTTCTGGGATCCTATGTATATGACCATACCATTCTAGTTGTCTGTATCTCACAAAATCTGATATTAAATTTTGGACGTTCATTTGCTGTGTGATGATTGTATTTCTGATTTTTTCCAATTTAGAATGTCTACTTGAGCGTCTGAAACAATCCTTTTCAGTAAACATAAGATTTAAACTAAAATTTTTATTCAACTGTCAAGTTTCTGCACCGTATGTTAGAGTGCTTCAAATTATGGATTTATAAATTTCTAATTTGGTATCTATTCTTATGATCTTATCCCACAAAACTCTGTTTAACATTGTTATTACCGATCTGCCATTTGAATTCTATATTTCTGTCATTTCTTGGGTACATTTTGAGTTAATTTTGATCCCCAGGTAATTACATTCTTCACATCATTTGATACATCCCATTACTAATATTATTATTATTATTATTATTATTGTCCATTATCTATGGGCTATTATTATGCTGAACTTGACATATATAAACTAAATATATTAATTGAAAGGTGAAGCTTTTTCATCACTAATACGTAACAAATAAATAAACTCATAAATATATGAAGCCATATTATATTTTATTACATAAATTTATAGCATTATTATTGAAACGTGGTACTGCACACACAATTAAATTTATACCGGTAGCTAAATAGTGTTAAGGGGTTTATGAAGGCAGGAATATTACTATGGTCGCGTAAAGTGGACGTAGATAGGCAGGAATATTACTTAAGATAATGTAAAGTGGACCTAGATTACGTGGCAGAAATTTAATGTTATAGGATGTATTTTACGAAAATACAAATGAAAAAAATCATCGGAGGATTCGAGCCCTGGCTTTCACATACATTTTATCTTATTATAAGTAGTTTACGATCTATGCTACTCGAACTTCAGATGCTAGTTGCCATGTTTACTCTTACACTATGACCGAGAGTTGAACTTCATTTAAAATGTCACAATTTGAGTAATATTGCATTTGTCGAACACTCGTAAAAATCTAGAAACATGTCTCCTTCACTGTTCTTTAACTATTTAAAATGATTAAAAACAAATACAGCATATTTAAAACATTTAACAATGCGTTATCTCATGAACCACAGCTATGGCTTTTCGAGCTTGCGCAGTGGGCGATAACAGGAACTCTTGCTTTTTTAAGCGGCTCATTCTTTTTGTCGCTATGTGTACATTTAAAGAAACAATGTACATGATAAAAATTAAGTAATCTCATAAGAAAATTTATTTTCTTGTGAAATATGTTGAACGTTCCTACTAATTTTGTTTTAGAAATGTAAAATATGTCTGTCATAATGTCAGGTCACAGGATGAAATGAGGTCCCTATTTTTCACAGGCCTGTGAAGATTTTGCAGTATGAGATATTTTAAAGTAAATAAATCAAGTTACATCCCCTGATAATGGAACTGTTACTTGTTCTTACATATGATGTACAGATTTTGCACAATTCAGTTTTTAACACAGAAAATGAGAGCATGCAGTCCACCATTTGTATGCATTATTTATGTCCTGTATTAAAATATGTAAACACCTAAATTACAATACAATTTTATAATATAATTACCTCACTTCTCTGTCATTATGTTTAACTGAGGGTAGGTTCATCCTACGACTCACTCCTGGTTACATTACACAGTTTCCAGCGAAAATTTAAGACAGTGGTATAACTGGATCCATTCATCTTTGCCATTTGGTGTTCCTATGGTTTGGAGAGAACAACAAAAACATAATTATAACTGTTACTTTTGTTTGTGCAAAATATCTGAGTTAAAAAAAAACAAGGAGGCTATTACGTATCCAAATGCCATCAGCAATTGGACCTATAGCACATGGGCCAGATATACAATTCCAATACAACCAACAACATCACGAGATAGTAGTATCAGCACTCCTTCCACCTCCAGCACTGAAGTTGATTTCAATTTGTCTCTAGAATCAAAAGAAACAATCCACGTACTAATAATTAATCAAAATTAAACTATTTGGTGTGCAATTTGAGACTTACAAAAGAAAAAAGTGAACTTTCAGGGTTTGAGATTTAAAGAAGATAATCTTTTAGCTACTGGTACAAATTTTTATTGGAAGAGACATTGTGAAGAAGAATTTAAGAAAGTATTTCATAATGGAGGGAAAGTAGTGTACTATTTATTTAATATATGTAGGAAATAATTTAATTAGAATTAAGTTAATGTACTCTTGTTATTTTCTTGACTTGAATGGCCGGGTCAGCTAGGAATAGTTTATGAACCAGCAGAATGGCATATACTTATTGATTTTAACAAATTAAGTCTAAAGGGCATTCCTCTGCATAATGGGAATAAATTATCTTCAGTACCGGGAGTTCAGTCAGTATGCATGAAGTAAACATAAACATTTGTACTATTCTAGAAAAAAATAAAGTATAATGAACATAAGTGGTACATGTGCTGTGTCCATAAGATGTGTGATATTTTATTGGGGCAACAACGAGGGTACACGACATGTCTGTGTTTTTCATGCGAATGGGACTCAGAGCAAGGTAAAGACACCAGAAATTTACTAATGGCCAAAAAGAATTGGTGCCAGAGGCAAAAATGTAAAAAATTACCCATTCGTTGATTCTGAAAAAAAAAATTTCCACCTCCTTTGCACATAATTCTATAATTAATTTGTTTAATTTTTGGACAAAAATTCTCTTGTTACCAATAAATTGCTAAAAAAAATTCTGTTACTTTAGGAGGCAAAAGTGAAGGACAACTTATTTGATGGCCACAGATTCATAAACTAGTTAGGTATGTTAATTTTAAAAGCTGCATGTCTCATGGAACTACAAGCTTGTCATTGAGAAGTTTTTGGGTAATGTTAAAGATAAAATCAATATGAGAAAATTGTAAAAACCATGCTCGAAAAGTTCAGGTCACTGGAATGTAATATGAGCTTGAAGTTACACTTCCTCCACTCTCTTCTTTAAAATTTCCCAGAGAATTTAGTAGCACTAAGTGAAGAACATGGCGAGAGATTCCATCTAGACATAAAAGAGATGGAAATGAGGTACCATGTGTAATCCTAAAAATGTGTATCTACCTCTGTTACATTTCAAACTATGATTAATGAAGAATTTTGTCAAAGCCATGGACAGTACTCCTGGTTTCATATACTTCTTAAAACAGAGGTTTTATTTATATCATGGCCATGATGAAAATCCAGATATTCTGTGCTCTTAATTTTGTCAGTAGAATTGATAGTGCAGTGAAGGAATATATGGGGGACAGTATGGCATTTAAAAGCACTTAAAAAATTACAAAGAGTGAGTTGTTGAAAGGTCAGGGAGCTACATAAATTTCCAAATGCATTCTGAAAAGAATTAAAAATATCCTCATATCACAGACCTTAAATACCAACACAGGCCTGCGAATTAATTTTTTTTTTTGTGACACAGGATTTAAGGTGTCTCTAAACCTAATTTTGGTGTGCTGAATTCAAATATGTTAACAGTTTTTTCATATTTTTTAAAATATTTTTTCTGTCCAGGAATAAATTATTCACATTTAAGTAATTCCTTTCTAATGTAATGGTTTTTCTGTACCTGCTATCTGAGTGACACAAAATTCAACAATAGTTTGTGTAAGCAAGCTGCTGACCAAGAATGTGCAATTACATTACCTTCAAATCACCACAAATATTCCATTCATATACTGCATATTGAAGCTTTTCCAATATAAATAAAAGTTTTCATATGTTTCTCTGATTCTAGCTGAGAGAGTCATAGATACTGATGAGAATTTATTGCCATTACATGACTGCTTTTAAACTAACTTTAAAAGAAGTGATAGACATGTGCAATTCTGTTTGGGTCATGTTCAACACCAAATGTCTCCATAAGAGAACAAATTACATTACAAAACACTAAGGGTCGAATCTTTGAACTCATTAGACCGTAAAAGGCATTCTCTGCTGAGAAAGTTTTATCCTAATATGATTTTGCTTACTCAGAAATCTATTCATGTGATAATAATTGTTGAAATTCGTAAGCTACCTGACGAGGTAACTTAAGATCATAGCTTAAGATAGAAACTTATTGTGAGAATCCCGAAGGGAACCGATGGTAACGGATGTAGTTTGAAACCTTGCCGCTTTATCCAAGATGTTGGACCTTGAAGATTTCGATCATGTTTTCGGTATATGCAGAGAAGAGGAATTTTATAGAGTCTACCAAAGAATTCAACTGGAAGAACAGGAGAATCAGCGTAATATTGCACGATGCAGACGTCGTTGTATACAGTATTATTTGCGGGACGCAAGCGTAAATGCGTTCCTCTATAGCAGACGAAAATAACAGAAGTGGTTTTATCGCTGAGAATTCTGGGTAATTTCTTGCCAATATTACAAAAATGACAACTTTCATGCATGACCAGTTTGTGGGTAGCTAATTCGATCTTTGCAGTTGCTCACGGTGAGTCAGCTCACCAGTGATTGGAAGTAATTTGAGTAGAGACTAATGTATTTGCATGCGGCCCTAAGACAATTTCTTCAGAAAAAATGATCTTTAAATTGCCTGGAACCAAGCATTTCAGCTGTTTATCAGTTAACTTCAAATCTTGTATGAGATCATTAAGATCTTCTTGAGTCAATATAAGTGAGACCCAGATGAACAGCTTTGTTCAAAAGTAGTTTCACCAAAATCTGATCTTCCTGATTTCCGTCAGAATCTGAGCTCTATACTTCTAATTTCACATGATCTGGAGGCAATTCTTCGCAGTGTGTAACTGGTCTCATTGCAGATTGCAAGTTAGAATACACAAAAGAATGCTTTAATTTTGACGTAATCACTTCAATATTTGTTAAACAGAAATAACATTCAGAGGAGTGATCTTTGGATTCCCTCCAAATCATAGGGATAGCAAATGACAGGTTGCATGTGCCTTTTTTCAATGTAGTGAGAAGCATAGAACATGATAAACAATATATATGTGGGACCCAGGCCCTTTTTTGGTCCTCCACTTTACACCCAAAATGAAGTTCATAACACTTTTACACTAATGGAGTAAGGTTTTCCCTTGGAATTTGTGCGCCACTTCACATATATAACAACATTTGTTGGGATGATTTAAAGAAACTCTAGACATTTTATAAATAATGACTAATTAAAAGAAATAAAAATGTACTTACTTACTTACTCACTGGCACTATCAAACCCGTAGGTTCATGGCCACGCGGACATGAGCTCTCCACACATCCCTATCCTGAGCTAATGCTTTCCAATCATTCCCTGTATAATCTACTTCCCTCAAATCATAGTTAATGTTATTCTCCCACCTCATTCTTGGTCTACCAACTGGGTGTTTTCCCTCTGGCTTTCCTACAAGAAGCTTCCATGCAAGTCTTTCATTCTCCATATGTGCAACATGTCCTAACAATGTCAACGAGACTTAACTGTACTTATTATATCTGGCTTCCTATAAAGACCATGTAGTTCATTGTTATGTAGTCTTCTCCATTCACCTGTCTGCTCATCTCTCTTTGGTCCAAAAATTTTCTTAAGTACTTCATACTCAAATACTTGTAATCTCCTTTCCTTCCTTAAAGTAAGAGTCCATGTTTCGCACCCATATAATATAACTGGTAGAATAATAGTTTTATATATTTTCAGTTTAACATTTTTTGAAAGGAGTTGGGACATCAAGAGTCTCTGCAATGCATAATAGCACGCATTTCCAGAATTGAGCCTATGTTTAATTTCTTTGTGCATCTCATTCCTATTTGTGATTATTGTTCCTAGGTATTTGAATTCAGCCACTTCCTCAAAATTTCCTTCATTTGTGATTAGCTGTCCATTTCCATTATTTAATGAATTTCTACGTGTGACCATATATTTAGTTTTATTGATATACAATGTTCTAGAAGCTTTTATTTTACAATGGATAAATGGACAAAAAAAAGTTCAGTTAAAAAATTGAAATAAAAAGAATGACTGATGGACAAATTCCAAATTCCATTCCATAGTGTTCTGCCCGAGGGCAGGTCTTTCACTACAATCATAGAATTTTCATGCTAAGCTTTGCAGCTTTACTAGGGAATTATAGGTGTGGTAGCTTCCCATTTGCTTTCCATACCGGTGAAGAATATTGATGATAATGATAAGGATGATAATGATGGTCAGATGATTTTCGGGGACCGTTGGGGCCTTAAGCTTCCTGACATTTTGTCTTACAGGTGAGGAGAAACCCCAAAAAAAACTCACCCAGGAGCCTGTCCCGACCGGGAATAGAACTCTGCGTGACAAGGCAGCATGTTACCTCGAGACCACAGCAGTGGACTAAATTCCAAATACTTATTTGTAAATATGATAAACTGTATTAGGTGCAACTGTTGGTACTTGTGAGACAAAAAACATGTTGACCAGTGTTAGTTTCTTTTTTCTCCATGACACAACAGAACTAGAAGACCTGGTAGCTGGCCTCACATTTACATGCATTATTAACAGAGATGGACAATCATTGTGACATTTATGGTCATTATATCATTTTTTCCAGCTAGTATAGCTGGTTCTCTCAACCTGGAGCCACTACTTATTTTAGCTTCCCAGATTCTTCACAGTGTTGGGTGGGCACCGATGTTATACTGGTCAAAATTCAATGAGAAAATTTCTCTCATGGGACTGATCCAGTGTAAATAACATAGCTCTTTACCAAAGCATGATGCCTTAAACTGCTCAGCTTCAACATGGGACTAATGTGCTTCATTGTGAATATTTATTGCAATATTCATGAATGTGACCAATGTCATTCGCAATACACTTACAAGGAAAATACTTATGTTGGACCAGGTGGATTGTAACAAAAATTGGAGGATATGTTGAATGAAGGATATTGAACACTGTATTATTAGTTATTTCACTGCAAATTCAATAGTATGCATAATATTTAATAGGAAATAAGGAACAAGAAAAAAAGAAATAGAGGCTTAACATCCGTATAAGAGAGAATAAATAAGTAAAACATTTGGAAAAAATAAAATAAACAAATTAAAATAGAAAATGATAGTGTGGTGAATGAGGGAAGAACAAAATAGGGCAGGGAGAGAGAGATAAACTAACAAAATAAATATTGCAACGGAGTGGCACAGTTACTTGAAGAACAGCGCACCGGAGTGTGAATGCTTTTTCCACTCCTGCAGTCGAGTATTTGTAGAGTATATACAAATTGTTTCTATTTAAACATAAAAACTCAATAAATTGAAAGTACAATAGAATATTTGTTTTATTATTTATTGATTAGCACTTTTATGGCGTAAATTATTGCTTCTTTTTTAGGACATAACAGTATATTTACACATAAATGTGTACATTTACAGGTGATAGTCTTGTGAGTCCATAAAATATTTCATCAAAAGAATAAAATGGGCATAATAAATTCATTTTACATCTTAACTATGTTAGAATCTATAGTTCATGAAACATTTGAAAAAACACGAAGAACCTGGACTGATTGATAACCAGTTTGCATATTTTCTGGCAGAACTTATAGAACAAAAATATTTGAATGGGTTAGAGGACTTTAGTGAAAATACTTTAGATTTCGAAGACTATGCCACTTGCAATCAGAAGCTCACACGGACCGGATGTTCTGAAGACTTTGAAATTGCCAACGAATCCAGTGAGGAACGTGAGAGTTCAAGTAGCTTTGAGCTGTCTCCTGTTAAAAAACCTGAACGTCCTAACATACTGTCTGTCTATTCTGAAGGAACTTTGGAAAACATTTATGAATGTAGGATGTCAGAGAAATCTGGCCCGAAGTCTTATTCACAAATAATAAAAAAATGGCCATCATTAATTGAAGATGTCCCAGCAAGAAAGTGCCAAGCCACATTTTACTGATTCTGAGATAAAGCAATTTGAATGTTTGATCAAATCCTCAAATAAGAGACAATATTAAATATTGATTCCAGAGATGAAATATGCTTTTCTAATATGTTTTTAATGAAATGGTGATATATATTATAAATATTTTATTTTTTTATATATCCAAAAGTTAAATTAAAAAAAATATGTTGTGTAGAAATTCACAAAATATATGAAACAAATATTTATCATAAGTAATGCCACGAGTGATTTCCAAAATATTGATAAATTCACAACTCACGAAGTGAGGAGTTAATTTATCTTGAGAATTTGGAAATCAAGAGTGGCATTTGTTAGGACAATTTAACGAATAAAATTATGCTGTTTACTCACAAATCAGTGTTTAACTATAGTTATTTTAAAATATTTATGTATTTAATATAAACAGCGATGTTTGAAAAATCAGAAATGTGAGGTTATATTGTTTATTTTTTCTTTCACTCACCTCATACTTCATAACTCCTCACAGACCCGGGTTTCGTCACATCATTTGCAACATTCTCAATGCTGTGTCACGTTCACAACGTAGCATTGAGAATGTCACAAATGATGTGACGAAACCCGGGTCTACGAGGAGTTATGAAGTTTGAGGTAAGTGAAAAAAAAAACAATATTAAAAAACCTCATAGTGTTATTTCCTATCTACTTAACTTAATGTGAGGTTATGTTCATTCACTGCAACTAGATCATATTATTTATTGCCAAATAAGATCACAATATTGTACGAATGTACCCAAGTGGAGAAATAATGAAACACATCATACTATATATCATAATCAACATTACGGGTTATTAATTTATTTTTTTAGTAAACAACTCAGTAAAATCAAGGAATCTGTTCATTATTTGCCATATTCAATGTATTTGTTGGAGAAAAATAATGCTCTGTCCTGTTCATAACATTAAAAAGGAGGAGCTTCCTTTATCACAAAAGCAGGAGCTGATAAAGAGAAATCGATAAAGAGCGAGGTGAAACATGACTGTCATTGGTTGTAAAACAAAATTCATTGAAACGTGATTAGTCATTGACTAGCATTTGTGGCATGAATTAAATAGTCAACATAAGAAATATTTACAATTAACTATTTTTGCCCTATTTAATAAAACTAAGTAATATATATTCCACTAAAGATAAACAATGCTCTAAAAGACCTTCCTTATCATGTATTCCACCATTTAAAAAAAAGTTGAATAAATATTTATTAATAGATGTTCTTATTATCAATTTCATATCTCTCAATGATGGATAAATCATATTTTAAGAGAAAAATTATACGCTCAGACCGGGACTTGAACCCAGGACCCTTGGTTTTCTAGTCCAAGTGCTCAATTGGACTAGAAAACCAAGGGTCCTGGGTTCAAGTCCCGGTCTGAGCATATAATTTTTCTCTTCAAATATTTATTAATAGACCTATAAGACAAGGTTACAGATAACTATTATTTGCCCTAACTAACTAACTCACTGGCACTATCATACCCATAGGTTCATTGCCACACAGACATAAGCTCTCCATATATCCCTATCCTGAGCTAATGTTTTCCAATCATTCCCCGTATAATCTACTTCCCTCAAATCATGTTTAATATTATTCTCCCACCTCGTTCTTGACCTACCAGCTGTGCGTTTTCCCTCTGGTTTTCCTCCAAGAAGCTTCCATGCATGTCTTCATTCTCCATTCATGCCACATGTCCTGCTCATCGCAGTATATGAGACTTATTTGTCCCATTTAATCAAATTGAATAATATATGTTTAACAAAAAATAAAGTATGCCCTAAAATAAATCTTCCACGACATTTATTCGATCATTATCAATATCATCTGGTATCAAGTTCAGGTAAAAGCCATGATACTGTAGATTGGAGGGACATACTCCATCAAATTTGTAAGTTTGCTCTTTTTTACCTTAAGTGGTCTTACATTTTTCTTCTTTGGGTCATGGTATTTAGGTTCCCTTTCTTTCTTGTTGAAACATCTTCAAACTCCATATTCATCCTGTTTTTTAATTCATTGACCCAATGGTTTGATATTTTCAAATCTGAAGTATTAGCTTCTGAGAATCTGAGCTCTACACCATTAAACACACTTTCTTATTAGTATTAATTAGCCAACTTTTTAAAGCTGTTATATAAAAAAAAATCAGTGCTTTCCATTTCAACTACATCAAATTAGTGCTTACAACCACATGATTATTATTTCTCTCCAATGTGGCTGTGAGTATACATTGGGTTGTCCCCTCTGATATTTTTCAATACTAGTAAAATCTTTATCAGAGGATAAGTATGTATGTCCAGAAATAAAACAATAAGGGAAAAATTTGTGTTTAGATTCGAGTTTCTCAGATAGCTCACTTGGCAGAACATTCGCCTAGAGTGCTAAAGGTCCTGGGTTCAAACCCCAGTCTGAATGTATATTTTGTCTCTTCAAGTATAACTTAGAAAACAATGTTCAGTTTCTTCAAACTGCTTTATGTTGATAGATAATTGCAAAATACCATTATATTCCAATTCTTATTCTGACCCTTACAGTTGTCAGAAAATATAACCAGTTTATTTGCACAAATGCATTTAGTTTTTATGTATTTCAGGATGAAGCTTCAAATCTCATCATTGTCGTGTCCTGCAATACCCTCATTCCACACAAGCATATATATATATATATTTGAATGATATTGATCTATTATATTTTTATAAAGGGAAAAAAAAAATTAATTCCAGTAATATATTATCATATACAATCAGAAAGTTATTTATTAATGGTAATTTCAATTATTTGCTAATACACACATATGCATATTGAACTTTTAGGGCAATAAAATGCCAAGCAACAATTATTAATTAAGTAATAATTTAGATTATGTAACATAATAAAAGAAACATTACATTGGACATTAAATGTTAGCATCATGACTTGTAATAGAAAATGAAAAAGTGATCAGAAACATGTTTTATAAAAATAAATTAATAATTTCTTTAACCAAGAAATCTACATGAAATCCTATGAAGACAATATAATGCCAAGCAACACTTGCATATATTTAAATTTTTGAAGTTATTTCTTCACCAGAGCATGGCAAATATTCAGGATCAGAGCTATCATCACTATCTTCATCATTTAATTCACCAGAAAACTTCAATTTATTTCTGCAAACAATTTTCCACAAATTCCCTTTGATGCTTGACACTGTCTTGCAGTTATGGAAGATGCATGAAAGATTAGGGCAACAAAATAAAAACTTAATTTAATACCATATGTTGAGTTTTCTGTATACACACTTGACACTAGACTATTCAAAATAATAATATCTACAAGATGGCATAACTATTTCAATTTGACCAATAATGTGGCTTGGCACTTTCTTGCCGGGACCCCCTCAATTAATAACCGAAATGTAAGAACAGTTTTGAATTATATAGAAAATAAAACATCTTATCTAGTTTCACAATTAAAAAATAGGGACCCCTACAAAATCGCCCAAATTAAAGACTACATCCTTAATAAGTTTCGAGATTCTCGAGATCGAGGATTGACAGTGCACTATTGGCATTTCAAACATGGGCTGTTTTTCGAGCGAAGGAATTGGGCTTGAATGAATTTAAAGCTTCAAAGACATTCATTTCAAATTTCAAAAAAGAAAACAATATTTCTTCAAGAAAAATAACCAAATTTGTCACTGTCAAGGGTATTGAAAACGAAACTCAAACTGTTGAAAAAGCAAATAAGTTTGTAAGAGACGTTAATCAGACCATTCAAGAAAACTGCATACCAACAAAGAATGTGTGGAACTGTGACCAAAGTCAATTTAATTATGAAATGACAGAAAACAGAACACTGGCAGTCAAAGGCAAAAAGCTCACTGTTGCTACAGTTCAAAACCTACATGGAACTACACATTCTTACATGATAGATGTTCTTATTTCAATGTGTGGGCAATTTGGGAAGAGGTTATACCTCTGTTTTTAAAAACCTACTGGAAACAAATTCGGGCCCAAAGTTCAGAAGAAGATAGACCAGAATACACCTCCAAATGTGTATGTCGACTGTAGTGTCAGTGGAAAAATGACAAAAGAACATTTGAAAATATTCTTAAAATATGTGTTTAGTGAAAACATTGAAATGGATTCACCTTTAATATGCAATTCGTGGTCCAGGCATAAGGACGAACAATTGCTACAGGACTGTTTACCTGATAAAAATGTAAGACTGAAAATTATTCCTGCAGGAGCCACCAAATATATACAACCACTTGATGCTTTTTTTTTTCCCCCATCAATATAAGATCTATGTGCGATGACTTGAAGAATATGTGCGTCTAAAATCAGATGATGACGTAAAAATGTCTGATAGACTCTTTATTATAATCAGTTGAGTTGGTGTTTACTTGATGAAAATCCATATTTATTAATTAAATAAAAATAAAACATAGTTTTATTTGATTTTCATATTTATTATATAATTCAGTGACAGCTGTTTCGGTACACTGTACCTTCTTCAGACATGTTAACAAATTATGAATTGTGTTCCAACTGATCTAAGCAACAATACAACAATATTTATTTAAATTTTAAATTTAACAAAGGGGATTCATTAAAATCAAGTTGAGAATTTAACAGTTTTTTACTACTTTTAAACTTATTAATTTCTACAGCCTCCAAAAGATCTAACTTCTTACCCTTATCACAAATATGTAAAATTTCAAAATTTGTATCGAAACAATGATTAAATTGGAATAGGTGGTTAGCATAGTTTAAATTTTCTAAATTTCTGTTATATGCTCTCATGTGTTCCTTTATCCGAGATATAAAAGGTCTACCAGTTTGTCCTATATAGACATTGTCACATGTGCCACACTTCAATTTATATACACCTGATAATTTTTCTTTTTTTGTTTTGGTTTTATTGTTTTTTATTATATTTTGGTAGAGTTTTATTAGTTTTAAATGCCACATTAATGTTCAACTTTTTGAAGTGTTTAGATATTTTATTTGAAAGTGGGCCTATGTATGACATTACGACATATTTCTTATTGTTTTCTTTGGGTACAGGAAAAACTTTGTTAATTGCTTTTTTGTAATTAATCTTCTTAATTAAACATTCTATAATTTCAGGGTCGTATCCATTATTAACAGCCAATTGTTTAATAATATTCAATTCATTATTATATTCCAAGGGTGAAAGAGGGATATTTAAAAGTCTATGAATGTAACTATTAAAGGCTGCCATCTTATGGGTATATGGGTGAAGAGAAGAACTATGGATAGTGGTATCAGTATGAGATGGTTGTGTGAAAGATACCAAACTCAAACTTATTATCAATGTGTTTTATTGATAAATCCAAGAAATTTATACTATTATTTGTTTCTAATTCCATTGTGAAATTAATACTTCTGTGAATGTTATTAATAAAATTTAAAAAGGAATTCAATTGTCTTTTGGTTCCTGTGAAGCCTGCTATGACATCATCTACATACCGATACCAAAATAGAACATTTCTAGCTAATACATTCTTATGTATGGTTTGTTCTAAGTCATCCATAAAAATCTCTGCCAAAAGAGGGCTCAACGGATCACCCATAATCAAACCATCTTTAGCTATGTACAATTTGTTATTAAATTCAAAGTAATTTTGATGTAAGCATGTTTTAAGAGTGTGTAATATTTCTTCAATTACAAAACCATTCACTTTATTAGTTAGTAACATCTTTATTATAAAACTGCATTTCCTTGTATATAATCAACTATCAGTAGATATTTACAAAGATATGCATATTTATGCTTGGACAAAGTCTGGCTACAACGTGGACCAAAGTGTAAAAATATTCACAAATGTGATTGAAAATGCATTTGACATTGGTTTTAGTGAATGTGCCATATATAACTGCACCAGGATTGCGATCATCAGATGCTCATGGTGTTTGCAAAAACTTTGTTACAACTATTTCATTGAAGACCCTCATTATTACCATTGATGTTATGGTAAATGATAATTTGTTTTTGTTACTCCAGTATACGAAATTATAACCGATTTTGAATTTGAAGTAAAAAAGTAGTAGTAGTAATAGGACTTTATTAGACTAAAATTAAGATATATACAATGTTATTCACAAATATGTATTGCATGGGCAGTAAGCCATATGTGCTGTTTACAGTCCTTTACAATAAAGTAATATTTGGTAATAGGATAAAGAAAATCAAAAAGAAAACAATATTACAATTACATAATAATAAAATTACATTTTACATTAATTAAGTTATGTAGAATTATTAAGAATTAATGGTATTGCATTTTGATTACATGAATTTATTTATGAATGAGTGCTGTTCTTATTTTCTGCATTTTACATTAATTAAGTTGTGTAGAATTATTAAGAATTAATGGTATTGCATTTTGATAACATGTATTTATTTATGAATGAGTGTTGTTCTTATTTTCTGCATTTTGTCCAGAAATTTACCCAAGTTTATACAATTTTCTGGATTTACCATAAACTCGTAGCATGCCAATCTTTCACGATTTTAATTTATAAATATTTCCGGTAATAACTGACGTCTCCAATATTCTAAATCATTACATTTTCCTAATATATGTATCTCATGTCCACCGCTGTGGTCTCAAGGTAGCGTGCTGCCTTGTCACGCAGCAGGCCCGGGTTTGATCCCTGGTCGGGGCAGTTTTTCTGGGTGAGATTTTTATCGGGGTTTTTCCTCACCAGTAAGACAAATGTCAGGAAAACTTTAAGGCCCAAATGGTCCCCGAAATCATATGGCCATCATCATCATCATCATCCTTATCATTATCATCATCATCATCATCAGCCTTCCCCGGTGTGGAAAGCAACGGGAAGCTACCACACCTACAATTCCCTAGTAAAGCCGCAAGCATAGCATGAAAATGCTATGATTGCAGTGAAGGACCTGCTTGTGCAGAATTACTGTGGATGGATGTATCTCGTCTTCAGAGCTCCCTCACATTGGACATATTCACATTACATTTAATGGAAAAAAGTATACGATATTCTGTTATCTGTATAAAGTAATCAAAAATTGTTATTAATGTTAACAAGGAGAGAAACTTAATATTTACATTCTTTGCACCACTATAGCTAGTAGCACTTGTGCTTGAAACCAACTGCAATGAGCAACTGTGCTGTTACGAACCGGTCAATGAGACGGGATTGAAATTTAATGACAAATAACATGAGTTTTATATTAAATTTGCAGCAAAATGACTAACACCATCATATTTAATGTCAATTAATTAACATATCCTCCAATTTTTGTTACAATCCAACTGGTCCGACATAAGTACTTCCCTTGTTAGAGCAAGAATCCACACTTGTAAACAGGTATGGAAGAGAAATAAAACAAAACATTCCAAATTTCACTGCCATGCTTAGTTTGATATCATTTGTAAATCTTTTATTAAATTGTCTCTTGTGAGAATGATATTAGGTACCCTTAGCATTTTCAAAAATCGTAAAATGTGGCATGAGTCAACCTAAATTCTTTACCTCGACC
The DNA here is from genome assembly GCA_030220185.1 of Diploptera punctata. Taxonomy (NCBI): domain Eukaryota; kingdom Metazoa; phylum Arthropoda; class Insecta; order Blattodea; family Blaberidae; genus Diploptera; species Diploptera punctata. The sequence goes on along the minus strand of JASPKZ010007372.1, from coordinate 10,421 downwards.
ATTTCCTTGTATATTTTAGATGAGAAAGAGCTACTCATTAAAGATTCTAATTAATTAACATAGTACTTCTCATAATATACATTAATAGTTTTTTTTTTACATATCACACAAATGGCATTTTATTATCGCAAAAATTAGAAACAAAATACACTGACTGTTAATATGTTCAGCATTCTAGATACACTGAACAAAATGTGCTGATCTGCCACATATCATAATCTCTTTACAGTTAGTATGTGCTGAAGAATGAAGTGGAAAACAAAATGTAGTGTTAAAGTAGTTATTTCTATGCTAGTATTTTGTTAGCATAGCTACTGGCTTAATAGCTATCAACTACACATATTGAAGACATTTCACTGTCTTCTCCTCAGCAGGATTTGATAGATATAAAAAATGCTTGTAGTGTGTGGTGGAAATCCATATCACATTGGAAATTTAGGCATCCATCCATCCATAGTAATTCTGCCTGAAGGCAGGTCCTTCACTTCAATCATAGCATTTTCATGCTATGCTTGCAGCTTTACTAGGGAATTGTAGGTATTGTAGCTTCCCGTTGCTTTCCACACTGGCAAAGGAGGAGGATGATGATAATGATAAGGATGATAATGATGATGATGGCCATATGATTTCAGGGACCGTTTGGGCCTTAAAGTTTTCCTGACATTTGTCTAACAGGTGAGGAAAAACCCCGATAAAAACCTCACCCAGAAAAACTGCCCCGACCGGGGATTGAACCCGGGTCCACTGTGTGACAAGGCAGCACGTTACCTCGAGACCACAGCAGTGGTACAATTTAGGCATAAGTGAAAAATTTAAATTGCATTGCATTGCAGAATTATAATTATCCAATGGACTTATGATATCAATTATGGCAGGACACATGTAGTGAAGAATCATATTGTATAGGAATTTTCTAATACGATACTAATGTAACATTATGACAAAATTATTAGCAGAATTTGGAAACATGCTAAAGATATAGCCCTTATTGAAGAATTGCTGTTGAATCTATAAGAGAAATCATAGAATGGATTTAGAGAATGCAGGAGAATGACAATTTAACTTAAAGTATTGGTATTAATATATGTTTTATCAACATTTATTAATTAGAAATGATTTACAATACTGTATGGATTGCTAATGGACTTGCAAGTTTAAATAAAATACTACTTATCTCACAAGATAAAAAAAAAAGAAACAAAAGCTTTCCATCTCTATTGTTACTCTCTGTAAGATTTTTGTTATTTTTGTACAACTTCTATAATAGAATTTTATAATTTTGCAGAAAACTCTCCAAAAGATACAAAGAAAAAAGTAACATTTGATGATGGAGTTGAAATTGGGAGCAAGGAGACAAAACTCGACAAGGAGTCAGCTCTAAGAAGTAAGGGACGGAGGACAAAAAAGTGAAAAATGTTTGGTGAGGTAATTAACATACTATTTATATTTATAGGTTTCTAGATGTGAAATTGGCTAACTTTCAGTGGTAGGATGTGTCTTTAATTTTGAATAGCTCAATTTTATATCACTAGCAGAGCACAACACTCATCTTCTGTCCCTCTGAGTTGAGTACTCAGTGTGACATCAAATGCATTATAAGTAGATCAAGCATCTCGTTGGCATTTACTATTTTCTACTTGTTGAATAGTAATGTTCTAAAGTAGGGATGTTCAACTGGTGACCCATGGACTTAGTTTTGAGACCTGTGAAAAAAAAAAACATATATATATATTACATTGTTTTTTTTACTTTTTTTAACATACTTACTTTGTATAAATTAATTTTTGGATATCACAGAGGACCCAGAGAAGAAAGTGGACAAGTTTCGCATACATGCCACAAGCGGAGCTAGTGTAGAACAACTAACGACATCTAAATTTTTTTTTTCAATTTTTTCTGGTACTAATATGAAATTCAGCACCGTCTGGTGGTAAAATCGTGAATTATAATTATGCAATGCCATCTGATGAACAATCATGGAATTTAACTTTTATAGGAATGAATAACATTTTATGATGATCTTGAAGAAGATTTTCGGGCTGTAGGCCGTGGTTGTGAGGCTAGTAGTTCCCCGATGTTTCGCCAGAGACTGCGTCTGGCATCCTCAAGGGTTGTCTTGAGACTGGCAATACTGTCCGCTGTCTGTCCTATTTATACGTTTACCGCGATGTGTTCGTAAGTTGTATCTGCCTTCTGATTGGTCAGCGTTATGGACTTCCATTGCTACAATGGGATTGCTGTTTGATGGTCTAGTCGGCTGTACGTTATATCTGCCTTCTGATTTGTCAGCAGTAGGGTCTTCCATTGTTCCACTGAGATTGCTGTTTGGTAGTCTAGTCGACTGTGCTTGTAGAGGTTTACATTTTGCGTTTTTTAGAACCAGTATCCATACTTTGTTGACTTTTAATGATTCTTATTTTCTGTTGAAACTGTTTTTATGTTTGAATATTTCGATGGCTTCTCGTTGTAGACGGGTAAAATAGTGTGTGCAGTTAGATAATATGTCTGTATTCTACTATTGTACCCTGTGGCCATCAAGTAAAGAGTGTTCTGCTAACGTCGGGGAACTACAAGCCTCACGACCACGGCCTACAGCCCGAAAATCTTCTTCAAGATCATCATAGCAACTCCGGCAGTGAAAGTCTACGTGAATACAAATAACATTTTAATTTATCTTAAATTATGGAATTATTTGTACCCAGCTTCTGATACCTAAAGATTTTTTTTTAATTTTAACAGAAGGGAAGAATAGAAATAGATAAAATATGTTAATTTATTTTCGTTTAATAAAATTTAAAAATGTGCATTATGAGCTATTTTAAACATGTACAATTGACCTACCCCCTTATTCTCACATACATATTTTATACAATATTTATTAAAAAACCTTAGCCATGTCGTACATCTAAAATCCATTATAAAGTCACTCACATTTTTAAAATGTTTATTAGAAATGGCTGTACACTAACATCACTCTTCCTAACCTAACAAATTTTAGAATTTTATCACTTGTACGGCAGTAGATTTATTTTTTTAAATAGATTTACATTAAAAACGTAAACAAGTTTTAATGTACTTACAAATTAGAACAAAATAAAATCTAAGTAATGATTTTTAACTTTCGATAATATATAATTTTTACAGTACCATCTACATAGGACAAAAGGATAGCAGTTAAAAATTTCAATTTACAAAATAGCTAGTTTCCCATAATCCTGAGTGAACGAACACGCCATGTGCCTTGCATTTGTTTTATTTAGTTACATATTCTGTTACTATGAAACAGTGCTACCATTGTAGTTTGCTCATTGTAGTTCATCGTAAATGACCAACATTTTTTAGATGCCACTGTATTCAGTTTTCCCTCTATTCGGGTGCTCTGTTTTTGGACATGACATTGACTTTTTGATTATCTACCCTTCTTTGGTCCCCAAAATGTATAACTAACTCACTAACTCATTGGCACTATCGAACCCGTAGGTTCAAGGCCACGCGGACATAAGCTCTCCACACATCCCTATCCTGAGCTAATGTTTTCTGAGCCTTTGGCATGGGTTCCCTGAAGTAGTCCCTGCCTGGAGAACTGAATGGGGGACTATTTGACCTCAAGAAAATTTACCTCAGTGGAACCCCTGTCTGCATTTCTTGACGGTTGTATTTTTATGGTGAAAGATTGTCACTCTTTTGACCAAGGTACTTTTTTGATCTGGCTTATCAACTTTGACCAGACCGGCATGGGTAACCCCATCAGCAGCAATGCTACCACCCGGCATAGCTCTTGGGATTATTTTAAGAACCATGTATGCAAAAGAGAAAAACAAATGGCCTGCTGACTAAGAAAAGTTGGGACAGGGCTGTTTTAGAGCTTACCGTTCATTTGTGTAATTAGTAGGGAACAGATTTTTATGTGCTAAAAACTTTAAAATATTATATTTTTTATGTAGTAAAAAGGGGAAAATATGTTATAAAAATGCAAAAATATTTTGTTTCATTACTACAAAATTTTAAAATATCTAATATTGTTACGCGAGAGCGTCTGTTAAGCCCCAGCGAAATGATAGCGTTAAGTTCCGATTGTTTAAGTTGTCTTAGGCCCGAGCGGTTGGCCTTGGTTTTGGAGGAGGAGTTCTACAATTAACCATATTAAACCACAGTAAACGAAAAATAAACATTATTTATTAAAATAAATACCAAACATAAAGAAAATTAAATCAAACAACTAAAACACTGTTATTAAAGTCAGCTGAAATCGCCACATTGTCCAACGTCAAAAATATTCAGATATTAAAATGCTAAAGGCGAGAGAAATCAAATATTTAAAAATGTTCAACTTTGTTTATTATTTGAATGAAGTTCCTTGGACCATTTGGTCCTTATTTAATTATAAGTCTTAAAATGACCAAAGAAATGACAGATGAAAATACGTTACCCATGTAGACGCCACCGGCCCGCTGGGCCCTCCTGAGGGGACCGCAATCAGTCCCGCTGCTGTCTCCTTGTCCATTCCAGACATACACATATTTATACATCTCAAATCATAAGATAATACTATCATAACAGTCCTAGCTATTATGATGTAATCCATACTAACAATTACACAGTCAAGGTAAGGATGATGCAACTTGGATTTGAAAAGGAATCACCATCCCTACTTTGAACCTTGATAACGATGTTTGGTTATTATGAAATGTTTAACAATTGATTACAAATTTCTAAACTACAAGTTAGGTTTTCTTTCTTTTTAACAAGAATTATTAATTATATTAATATGGGTATATTATTAAATGTCCATCTTTTTGTCTTTATTTTTATGATATCTGTAGTCAGGCCCTGTTGTATTTGGCCCTGTTGTATTTATAATATTCCCCCCCTAAATAAGACTGTAGGGTTGAAAAACCGAAAGTCTTTTTTCCTACAGGATATCTCTCACCTCTCGGGGGTTGGTCCTGACATTTATCTTATCAACTTAGCTTTAAGTGGGAGTGCAACTGACGTCGTCAATTGGCGATTCCATCTGTCCTGGAAGTATTTTGTTCTCATCCTAAGAGGTTAGATCGTCTTTTACTTGTAAATTGCCCCGGATACCTTTACTTGCATCGAAATATCGGCAAGATCCGTTTACTTAGTGAGAACACCATACTTAAAAAAAAAACAAAAATCACACTATAGCAAGCCTTCGCGGCTTTAATACAATATGCCTGTGCATTGTTTCCGAAAAAAAATAATGTTTATTGCTGGAAAAAAAAAAAAACAAAAAAAATATTGACTATAAAAAAATTCTTCTTGTCTTCGTTTTTCTTCCTTATTAAAACCTTCTGTGGTTTCTTTTGAAACGACGCACTTACACTGTTATCCAATATCCGACGCACTGTATCACATTTCGTTACTTTTGTTATGCACTTCGACGTTTTCTTTTTTTTTTTTTTTTGTTATTCACTCTGACGGTTCTATTCCGTGAACCGGATCATTGATAAAAAATTATAAAAACTGTGGTGTCTGCTGTGGCCAGCTTGGAGGTCAGGTTTCGTGTCTGCTTGCCGCGATGGAGGATGCGATGTCCTAATGCTCGAGTTCGTTGTTCAGTTTCAGCTGCCGTTGGTCCAGGTAGGCTCCCTTTTTTTTTTTTTTTTTTTTTTGTCATGCCTAGTTTCTTTAAACAAAACCCAGTTAGGTCCAAGGGGAACTTGTGAAAGGTTTGATAGGAATTAATCTTGCCGTGGAGTTTGTTTTCTTGACTCTTCTATAGGAAAAAATCGGGATGAAGGAGGTTAGGCCAAGGTTGGCGTTGGAGTTGGTTATTATTATTTTTCATAATTGCCTGGGTTTGTCTTTTACTGTTAGTGAGGTGTTTGCCTTAGCTGGTTGCGAGTCTGGACATTCATCCATCTCATGCTCCGTCACGAGATGTGTGTTGATCCTGGCAGCTACCCTGCGTCCTTAGATGTACAGGGTGTGGTTGGTCCTTGCAGCGTTATGCTGCCCTCGTCCTCAGATGTATAGGGTGCTCCGTGAGCCTGGCCATCTTAATCTGCCTCCCATCATGTGGTGTCGTGGTGGTGGCCGCAGTCCAAGCGTGCAGCTGCAATCTTATGGCATTTGTTAAAACTTGGGAGAATAACTATAACATTGATTATGGGTTTGGTGCTGTCCCGTACTACATGGGTCCGCATCCCTCCTATCACTCCTGGTCATTTAAATTTAACTTCATTGCTTAGAAGCTTCATTTTCAGCCATCATATCTCTGATACTATATTGTATATTAGACGTCCTGGCTTTAGATTGCATCGTGTAGGTTTGTGCACCCATGTTCCTATTTGTCCCTTATAGCTAGCCTCAAGTTGCAAAAGAAATGCTCTTATGTTTCTGGCCTTATGATTTCTCACGAATCATTTACGCCCTTATTGCAATTCAGGTTTTTCTGGGTTCAAAAATTGTCAGTATCTCACTGTATTTTACCGCTGGTTTTTAACTTTCCATTGCTTGGATAAAATTTCAATTTGCTTTTCCTACTCTAGAGTCCTGGGTTCGATCGAGTGTGCTCGCCTACACATAAATCGCTAGGGCTTTAAGATGTAAATACTACTTAGTACGATTAAGTAACCTGAATTCCGTATATCATTCCCTCGTGAGGTCCTGATTGGGAGAGCATTTCCTTTCTTTATCCCGGGATGCGTATTGCATCTTAAATTCTCGCTTCCAAAACTACTGTCGATTTCCCGTATTCCAGCCCCGTGAGATACTTAATAAAAATGCGTCTCTGCGTCTTAATTACTCTCGTTTCTAAGTTGTCTGTTGAGTTCTAGTGTGACATCCTACCAGTTAACTTAAAAAAAATGTGTCTAATGGTGTTGTTTCCTTAAGTCCTTCCGAATTCGTTCGGCAACATTTCCTTACGCCCTTCCTGATTCGTTCGCAATATCTCATCTGGTTTCTTGAATTTCTGTATTTAATTTTTTTTCATAACTCCCGATTATGCGTGGACTTTATTCCGTGTCTTGGTTCCCCATCTTACCTATGGGTTTAACCTCTCCCTTTTTTATTTCTTATCCTTTGGTTTCCTTTTAATTTCCATTTCCGTTTTTGAGCTAATTCCTGGTCTCATACGTGTAGACTTATTCCCTATCTTACATATGGTTTTAACCTCTAAGTTCATGTCCAACCCTATGTGTTTAACTTCTAATTTCATGCACTTCCTCAAGTGTTTACTTCTACTTTCTTGTATTACCCTATGTGTTTAACCTCTAATTCCGTGTACAACCCTATGTGTTTAACCCCTAATTTCCTGTAGTACCTTATGAGTTTAACCTCTATTTTCGTGTACTATCCTTATGTGTTTAACCTCTAATTTTCTGTAGTACCTTTTATGAACTTAACCTCTAATTCCATGTATTCCTTATGTATTTAAACTCTAGTTTCTTGTATTTCTTATGTGTTTAACCTCTCATTTTCATGTACTATCCTTATGTGTTTAACCTCTAATTTCCCGAGATCTTCTTTTATGTATTACCGTATGTGTTTAACCTCTCTTTGTATGTAATATTCCTACTTAGGTCAATCTGTTTCTCTTGGCTCTATTCGTCGATCGCACAATCGTAATATCTATGTGTTTCCCTTAGTATTTTCATCTAGTGTCTCAACGTTTCTGACGTCCCTGACTATTATTCGTTGTTCCTTCGTTATGACCATATCCATGTGTGCGTACGACTTTTTCTTCGCGGTTTTCCTGGCATCATCATTTACTCTGGATGGTCTCTGGCCATCGCTTCTTGGTGGCCCCAGACCCTGACTGGGCTACGAGCCTCGAAGGCATGGGGCTAAGCAACGTTTCCCTTAATGCCAACGGTGGCCCTAGTCATGCCTGCCCCCTCCCTTGCGTGATTCCTGTCTCGCAAATAAACCGGTGAGCCAGCGACAGAACCGGGCAACGACATGAAGGCGGAGAATGTATTCCGTCTAAAGTGGCCCTGGCCCTTCCTGACACACCCTCTAATTCTGTCGTTCCAGAATTCCCTAATGTTTTCTTGTATATAAGCCGGATGAGCCAGCGACAGAACCGGGCACGACATGAAGGCGGAGAATGTATTCCGTCTAAAGTGGCCCTGGCCCTTCCTGACACAACCCTCTAATTCGGTCGTTTCCAGAATTCCCTAATGTTTCTTGTATATAAAGCCGGATGAGCCAGCGACAGAACCGGGCACGACATGAAGGCGGAGAATGTATTCCGTCTAAAGTGGCCCTGGCCCTTCCTGACCCACCCTCTAAGGTGGCGTCACCAAACCCTCGCTCCGTCAGTGGGATGGATTTGATCCGATTTCCCGTGACGTGGTTCATATCTTGCTCACCTCACCTACTGTCACCCGGGTGCCGTTATGTACCATCGATTCCTTCGATTCTTGTTTCGCTTTCGTTTCTGCGTTTCCTATATCTTTCATTTCTGTATTTACCTTAATATATGCGTTTTCCTTTATTATTAATTCTCCGATGCCTATCTCTCCCTAAACAACGATGTTCCATATGGTCCCTAACGTCAGTGCCAAGCCGGCAAGGTTTTATGGCCAGTGCCCCAAGATCATTTTGGAGTTCTCTGTCTCTAGATCATGTCATAACGGGGGTGCCCCACCTTCCGACTTGCACCTGCCTAGCTTGTTGGCGAAGTGTTCAGGCAACTCGCCAAATTTTCGAGGCCAAAACCTCTCCAAAAGGGTCCTTAGTCCTTCCCAACTTGTATCCCTGTGTGCGACTATGTAAAAGTTTCATCTCTGTGTGTATATTTCTCATGTTACCTAGCCTAGATTGACCTAAGTTGTAGCCTATCCTTTTACCATCCTTCGTAGGCCTAAATATGAAGAGTCTTAAGCGATCTAGTTTTCATCTATTATCGTAATATGTCATATCCCATGTGTATGTGTGTCTACTACTCGACTGGTCAGTAGTCCTAACTGACATGGAACAAGGCTCGCAGTACAAGAGAGTCGAGGCGCCATTAGGCCCTCCAAACTTTACGAAGCCAGTCCATCCCAGCAGGGTCCATTGCCTGCAGAGTGTATTATTTGTTGTGTCATACTTAGTAATAGTACTTTGTGTAACCCCTGGGTTCCCATTTTGAAATTCCACCCTCTACTAGATCGGATCAACCCCTCACAGATTGCCAAGCATCCTAGATTTCGCCTTTTATATTTCCAAGTGCATCATTCCACTGCATTGTAATTCCTACTAAGTTTCCAATGCCCCTCTTCCGTTCTCTTTCATTTTATGCATAAACATAAGTCTTATTTTTGGTAGTTCGCTCTTATTTCATTTATTATTATTCTTATTATTATTATTATGATTATTATTATTATTATTATCATTTAGTATTATATCATTTACTGAGTTTTATTTATTATCATTATTTTTATTAATATTATGTTTTTTTACTAAGGTTCAGGAGGTCTTCGTCAATATAATAGTTTTATTTCCTTCCCTGTTACAATCCTTTAATCTCACGTGGATATCATAACTAAGTCTCTAGCATTCCCTATCCTTGAGGATAATTCGTCGATGTTTTGTTTGTCAATATCCTAATTTTTCACCCCCAAAAAAACATGATCCAGCCGACACGAAATATTTCTGTTCTACGGGAATGGCTATCCTTGTTTCCTTCCTTTTATCATTTCTGTAAGCATCAGTCTATCCTTCTGTTATCATTTCAGTAAGCATCATTGGTTTTACCTCCCCTCCGTAATCCTCCACTTAGTGAAGCTCTGTGATTAATGCCCAATCTCCGTTCTCCTCTTCCATTCGAGCTCTCTTATTTATACTGAATCTCCATTCTTTTGTTTTCCGAACAACATATCTGAATTATCGGATCAAGCGAGTCCTCCCTGGCTTGCGCTAGCCTCCTTGACGTTCCGTTTTTGATTTTATTTGACTCATGAGTTAGAACCGTCTCACATTGTAGTCGAAATTGTCCACAGAATGCGCCCGCCTTGCATTGTTGTAAATCTCTCAAACACCGCATTAGAGGTTAATAAAAACTATTATTTTACTTTTTATCTTTTACCTGAAGGGGTTTCGGTCCTTGTCTTCCTTTCTATGATCCCTCGAATTGTAAATCCCTCAGTATCGTTATTTCCCTTAGGTAGTGTGTGTGGTTGTTGGGATCTGTTTTTAATTAATCTCAAATTTCCTGCTTTTGATCGAGTTTTCTCTTAATTGTCCGAAGTTCTCCATGCCCCCTTTTCCCATACTCTCGGCTTTCGGAAAACTAGAATTCTACCATCCCTAATTAGGGCGTTGTTATTTTTGTGATTGCGTTAATTCTCCATTCCCCTCTATGCTCGAGTTCTCGGTATTCTCTAAGGGTTCATGCCCCTTGTCATTCTCTCGGTTTTCAAATCTAAAATCCCTTTGATTGCCTATATATGCCACTTTTATCTGGT